>JAJUPC010000518.1:0-239864 GCA_023614405.1 Avena insularis | reverse complement strand
AAAACATATATCATATGTATTATTTGAATATATGGATGTAAAACAATATTTAAATGAAATTATATTTAAAAGGGGTCAAAAGCCAAAGGTTTGACTAGTTGAGTTGACTCTGGTCAAATTATAAATTTTTTAATTCATAATTAAATTTGAATCACATTTCATTTTAAATATTTTGTCAAATTAGAATTATTTAAAAAGATATGAATTAATTAAGATATATTCAATTTCTATTTTTATTTTATTTTAGAAAAAACATAGAGACACATCGTGATCATGCGGACTCATGATGATGGCCTTGCTGTCAAGAATCAACCGCGTTGGACTTTTCTCATGCGGGCGCAGCTAGCCACAGAGACGGACAGGTGGGGCCAAAGGGCAGCGGCACCACACGCGTGTGCCAACGGGCGCGTGACACACGGCGGATCCATGGGTGTTTTTGTGAATATAGAAAACCTCCGGTTGGTTTTTGGAAAAGGTTCTGGATGGTGAGGTGGTGAGGCTGACAAGTTGGGCCAGCGTTGAGGACTACGGGTTTAGGCTGGAAAACAGCATGGGGCTATTGGTAAAATGACTACGAGATCTGAACCTAGGTACTATTCTCCGTTATACCTATTTACCCAACGACGCCGCGTGACAGATCAAAACAACGTGCACGGGAACTCGATCTCCGACCTCTGGAACGGTGCCACCGGTAGGTCCGTGACGCGAGATAAGCGCATGGGCCCGTCTTCCCTCGCAACGCAGGAATACGCCGGCACAGACGAGCTGCAGCGGCATGAACGGTTGGTTCCTATGGCCGAAAAAAGGGGCTAGGTGGTGCGGCGCAATGAGGCGATCACGGCAGCATGCACGGCACGGTTCAAATCGCCCAGAAGAGGAAGCACGCAAGCAGAACAACAACGAGGGGCAGTGCGCTACAGGAAACAAAGATGCAGGAGATCATGTCTGGGAGGGTGGTATGCTCACCACGGGCTCGTTGGTGAGGTCGAACGGGCTCGAGGCGCAGGCGATCGACAATGGTGCTGGCGCTCCGTGTTCTAGGGTTTTCGCTCGGCCTTGTCGGGTTCTGCTGGTCCAGACCTCCTCCTCCTCGACGTCGAGTTCAGGAAGGCTCCTGGGGTCCTGGGGATCCTCCTCGATGACCTAGTGCTCCTCTCTCCGCTCCCCAACACCAGTTTGAAGTGGAGGATGAAGTATCAGCTATGTTGGATGGGGTGGCTAGCAGAGAGGGTGGGTAAGGCAAAGGATTGTGTTGGGCAGCACCCATGCGAGATCTGGATGGATCGGTGGTGCTGGGGTAGATAAAGACAAGGATGACAGTGTGGCACTCGGGTTAGGGTTAGCCCCTAAAGAAACTCGTGTTACTTTCTCCTACTCCTCTCTCTCTCGGTGGGGCAGTGGTGAGGACGACCTAGGGCAGGTTAACGGAGGGGGTAGCGGCACATGGGTGGCGTGCTGATCTTATTGCTTTGCAAGGAAGGAAGGTATGATTAGAGAGGGTCAGATGAGATGGCCTACACAAGGTGACATGGTTCCATGGTGGCTCTAGCAATGCAGGGTTAGGCACAGTTTAGCATGGTGGGGTGGGTGGTGGGGTGAGGTAGTGGTGCAACCAAACCACAAAGGTGGAAAGTAGAAGATGGTGGTATACTACATGGTCATGCATACACTATGCTTGAACCAAATGCAGAACAAACTATCTCATGTGGTACTAATATTGTTTCAAAAAGAAAAAGCAAACAAAACAAAACATGATTCCATTATTGATGGAATAATGAACTAAAGCACAATAGTTGTATTGGTCCACTGGTATTTAATGGAACCACATGAATTCAACTAGACTAAAATTGAATAAAAACCATGGTTTTTAATTGAGTTTGTCAAACTTCTACACAGCATGCAAAGTATCTCATGTAGAATTTCCATAATTGTAACACTATCCATGTATGTAAGTAGGTGTACAGTATTAGATCCATCTTGATATATATGAGCCAGACATGAAACCCAAAAGCAATACAAATGCCCATATGCAAGTGGATGGGTGATTCAACCGCTACACTTGTGCTCCATTGCAGCTGTATTCCAATGTGTTTTGCCGAACCATGGTTTGACACATGGAGTATCATTGCATGTGTTCTTTCAAAACCACTCTTGGATCCACATGAACACACACACTCAAGTGGGGATCTGGTGGATGCAAACTCGGTGGAGACTTGTGCTTCATTACATGTGGCGCAGCATTCCAAATGTGTTTGTCAAGCTTTTCTAACCATGGTTTTACTACACAATGGATCACATTACATGTGTTCCTTTTTCCAAGTCACCTTTGATCTCACATGACCAGACAGCACTCAAGTGGGTGTGGTGGATGCAACCTCTACCACATTGGTGCTCCATTACATGTGGCAGCCAGCATGCCTATGTGTTTTTGGGATTTCTGAGCATGGTTGGCAAATGGAGTGTCATTGCATGTTTTATTTTCCAAACCACTTTGATCCAAATAACCACACACACTCAAGTGGCGTGATGTAATTCAACCTCTGTCACTCTGGTGCTCCATTACACGTCGTTAGTTGCATTCCTATGTGATTTTGGGCTCTTTGACCATGGTTTGACACATGAGAGTGTTATTGCATGTGTTCTTTCCAAACCACCTGATCCACATGACCACACACACTCAAGTGGGATGTGGTGATGCAATCATTACACTGCGTGCTACATTGAATGCATGTGCTGCATTCCTATCTAGCTTTTGGGGCTTTAACCATGGGTTTGACACATGGAGTGTCATTGCATTTGTTCTTCTCCCCAAACCACCTTGATCTACAAGCATGAACACACACACACTCAAGTGGGATGTGGTGATCCCGAAAGGAAATATGCCGGAGAGAGCAATAATAAAGTGGTTATTATGCTATTCCGTGCCTATAACATATATGTTTATTTTTCATGCTAGAATTAGCTATTAATAAGAAAACGTTAACTACATGTGTGAATTATAAACAAATAAGGTTCCTAGTAAAGCCTCTCTTTATACTAGCTTGTTGATTAACAAATGATCAAAGGTTTCGATAATGAACATTGGATTGATGTTAATAATAAAATACATCATTAGAGAATGATATAATAAACAGTCACCAAGCAGTAGATGTAGTAATATCGATCACGCCATCAAGTTGCTATCACATTCAGTAAGTAACTCAAATGTCCTAGCACCATGAGATCACGCCAATCACTTTCACCGGAAGGTACTTTGATTACATCAAATGTGACACCATAACAGGGTGATTATAAAGGTCGTCGAACGTGATTTCGGAAAGTGTCACTTGATGCTCGTGGATCAAGATTGGGATTTGTCCATCCTGGATGATGGAGAGATATACTCAGGACCCTCTCGTGATGGAATCACATTGACAGTAGCCTTGCAAAGCAAGTGATTGATCACTAGAAATGTCATATCATAGGAACGAGTAAAGGGAACTTGCCTATGAACGAGATTAAACAAGGTATAGATGATACCGAGGATCTAATCTCGAACAAGTAAATATATCGCAAATATCAAAAAGGAATTTGATTGCAGCCGCAAGAGGTCTGTATTTATCATCTCCATTTTTCATGGAACTCTGGGAGTCACTATGATCTCAAGTCTCGGGCTAATGATTATTGATCGGAGAAAGTCTTGATCATGTCTACATAGTTATCAACCCATAGGAGACACACTTTTTTGAGGTGAAAAACAGTAGGGAAAAATCCCTCACTACAATTTTTATTATAAGATATAGTATATTACAATGAATAAAAATGATCTAAGGTAGATCAAAACATAAGTAAAGCATTCTAAGATGGGTAGAGTTCACCCTATCCCCATCTAATTGCAGGGTTAAGCTTTCACAAAGCCAAAGCTTTCTCCTTGTATTTTCCTTTTTGATTCTTTAATTGTAACCATCTCAATGGGCCAGAAGATTGTTTTCCATATCTCAATTGTGGGTCTTTTGTCATTAAAAATCTTCTATTTCTGCATATCTAGATACCCTGTAGTCATGATAGTGATCTCCATTGCAAATGGTAAGTGTACTTTTTTCTTTGATGTCTCAAATAGCTTCCAATCCAGCTTAGGGTTTTGCGCTTGCTTCTCAGAATATGGTCCCAAAGATTTGTTTGCAAAATGGGACATTCCCAGAAAGATGACATATTGATTCTTCCAAGTAACAGCGTTGGATATTACACAATTGTAGTTAGGTAGGATGAACTCGCTTTTCGTAAGATTCCTTGTATTCAACTGGCTCAGAAGCCAAAATCCAAGAAGAACTTGTGTTTATTTCTAATGGAGGTTACCCATACCCAAGAGAAGTGTGGTGGTGATGGTGAATACCAATCATGGCAGAGTAGGCCTTTTTTTACTCAAATTTATCAAATTCCCCCAAATATAGGTCCAATTATCCTAGGTATCCCCCCCAGTGGTATGCATGAATTCCTAGCATCTTTCTTCCATGACAATAAACTCGTGAGTATGCTTGTTGAGAGAGTGGTAGGTGAAAATTATCCTCTAAGTAGTCAGCAAAGATGTAAGAAGTCATGTACACTCGGGATATTTGAACATTTAGCATAGGGATGAAGGTGAGGGAATTTATTCATCAAGCATTCATGTTTCCAAAGGCCGCACTCACAAATATGCGCATTTTCCTAATTCAGAACATCAGCACTTTAGCTGCATGCCTTTAAAATTACTCAATTAATTTGATATGAGATTTTAACCAGAATGATCCTTCCATGCTTTCTAGGTAGTTTTCCATTTTGTAGTAAGTTTCCCATATTAGATGAACCCAAGGGATGTCATGGTGATTGCATAATTTGTCCAAGTTTTTTAGAAGGAGGGCAGATTTTGGATTCTGTAGGTTTAGTACCCTAGACTCCCCCGTGATTTTTGGATTCGGGCAGATTTTATCCTAAGACACTAGAGCCTGTCCTTTTGCTTTCGAACATCTTTAGTCCTCTTTATCCACAGACAATATCTCATGTATTTTATAATTTGATCTCTTTGATGGCAATTGGAACATCCAAACAGCTCATGAAAAAATAAAGGAAGTGAGGACAGCAATACATTTCACCAAAGCTGTACTTTTCCTCCATAATTCAAGAAATCAGCTATACCATTATTAATCTTCTTTCATCTCTTTCGCACAATGGGTAGAAAGTGCTCCATAGATGGTTTTGAAATGCTCTAGTGATAAAAACCAAGAAAAAGTAGGTGAAAGGGAGGCAAACCAGCTTTTACCAGCTTGATTGTCATAGCAAAGTGCAATAATCTATCATTACTGCAAGATATGTTTATTAAGCACTGCTAGATTTCAAATAGTTGACTTTTGAGTCCAGTGGAGCTTGCAAAAGTTTGGAGAAGTGCTTTCAAGCATAATAACGAGCAGCATCCTTTAAGTACCACCAATGTATCAATGCATATTGAATAATAGGAAAATCACTGCTGGGTGGTCCTCTATAGGTGGTGTTAGGAATGTTCATATGCATGGCCTTATTCAGACAGATTGAAGAAGGTCTGCAAAGAAGAACAAATAGTAATGGTGAAAGGGGGCCCCTTGTCTCACACCTCTAGCTTTAAGGATATTTATGATGGCAGAGTGATCAATTGTATCAAAAGCCTTCTCAAAATCAAGTTTTAGAATAAGAATTTCCTCCTTTGACTTGTGGTATTGAATAGGTATTCAAAAGACCATCCAATGCAATAATAGACCTATTATTGAGAAACCATATCGATTTTTATGCACCAACTCCGTATAACAGATGCAGCCTATTTGCAAGAAGTTTGGTAATTATTTTGAATACAAAGTTCAATAGAGATTGGCCTGAAATCAGCCGAGGTAGAAGGGCATGTGACTTAGGAATGAGAGTAATGTAGGATGAGTTAATGCTCTCAAGGGAAACTTTCTCATTGAAGAAATCATGAATCAGTAATTTGATATCATTTCCAATGATCGACCAGCAGCTTTTGATAAATTCATTATTAAAACCATCGTGCCCGTGGATTTGTCATTTGGTAAATCAGAGATAACCTCCTCAATTTCCTTGTCAAGAAAAGGTTTTTCATGAATGCTTCATCTCATCAGTCATTCCATTTCATAGAAATCTGCTAGGTTATAATGCATCTCGCTTTTGATAGATGTACCCATTCTTGTTCAAATCATTCCAAAGAATATCGCCTTTGTCGTGAAGTGATTGAAAAATTGCTGTCCATTTTCATTCTTGATCATTGAGATATAATTGTGCTATAATTGATGGTAGCTGGAGTGAATTTTTTGTGTTTTCATCCCCAAGTTTCACCCATTTAATTTTTCCTCTATGTTTCCAATAGGTGTTTTGGTTCAAGAAGAGAGATAATATGAGATTTCAGATGTCTCCGAGGTGCCATTCATAGATGGTTAATGTTCTAGATTCTTCAAGTTGATCCAGAAGATCAATGGTGTTATTCACCTTAGCAATTTGGTCCCTTAGGCAAGGTAATTGTTTGGCCCATATCTTGATGCCTCCCCTCACATTTTTCAACTTGGCACATATTCTTTTGCCAAATCCTAATAATTCACTGGTATATTCCTGCATTTTGTACAATCATCTACACTCAGAAATGTTGTTAAGCTAGTAATTTTCAAATCTAAAGATTTGTGCCTTGGGAATGTTAGTTCCAATAGAGATGACAAAGGAAGATGATCGATGTAGGCTTGGATAGGTAAGACCAAAGGGTATTTGGTTGTCTATGAGCTAGAAGTAAAGAACCAACCGGCCCTTTCCGTAAGGGTCTTTTTGCAAGTTACTCCAAGGAATTTCCTTCCTTTCAGTGTAGCTCAATAAGTCCAGCAGGTTGTTAGATAGCATCATTGAAAAGCATAGTTTCATTAACATCCCCACTTTTATTTCTATCAAGAAGTCTTCGATAAGATTAAAATCCCTAAGACAAGCTACCAACATTATCGTGCATAGTGATGTTTGAAAACCAGTCCAAAAATTCAATTTTCCTATCAGCTTGATATGGACCATATATATTTGTAAGAGTCTGTGAGTCATTGGATAGTTGTGAGGTGAAAGTGACAGTATATGGAGAATTATTTTGAAAAGCTCGATGCCATTAAATAATGAACTACACCATATGATGATGATACCTCAGAGGCACCAATTGAAGGTAGGAAGTCAAAGCTATCAAACTTGTTTTACAGAACTTCTTTAAATAATTGGTATCAAAGTTTTCTCTTGGTTTCTTGAAATGATATCACATTCGATTCCATGATTTTGCTTTTTAATGCCACCATTATTTCTAGTTAATTCTCGAGGTTCCAGTTAGAATCTTCCAATCGTTGTTACTCATTGATATGTTGAGTGAGTAAAGTGGTGACACAAGGTTTGTAGTCACACAAACAAGATTGAAAACATCATAGGGTACTGAGTTCATAAACATGCATAGCAAATATATAGGTCTTTAAACAACCCATAATGCATACCAAATGTAAATGATCCAGCCACAAAAGGATGTAAGTTTGTAGACATTAACAACATTATTTAGGTGTTTTCTTCTTAGACTGCTGTCCATAGGATTCAGCAGTACCACCTTTCTTCTTGCTTGGAAGGTTTGATTCGTAACCATTTTCTTTGGTCTGTGTTTACTTTGTGGCTTGATGATCAAATCATTGATCTTGCTCTTCTTCAAAGAACCTTTTCTCGTTCCTCCTTAACCTTGCAAAATGAATCGCCAAGGTTCTTAACAACTTTATTGCTGAGACAAGGTGGTGTAGCATTGCAAGATAGACAATTAGAATCATAAAATTACATGGCTTTAAACCCCCATTAAGTTCCACAATTCGAGGGCTCCTTCACCTAAGAGTCCACCATTGGTTCTTACCCTCCTCCTCTTTGAGGAGCATTTGGCACCATCATGCATGATGGGGAAACATTCAGCAAGTTGAGGAGGCATCATTCCGTCTAACACATTCATCAGAATAATGAAAGTGAAAGCATTTTCTTTCCAGAATTTCTTTAATAATATCCCAAAGGGAGAGGTAAGAAAGTGCCTTACCCAACTGAATTTTCGTGTGTGATGAGCATGAGGGTGATAGTTAAACCAACTTAGGATGTCACATTGTAGTTTGCCATGTCGTGAGGGATTAATGTGTGGAGCAAAGAATCTGTCCCATATTTCATGGGCTTGCTTTGAGAAGGTCCTGGCTCAGCAGATAGCATTTCTGAGGAATTGACAAATGGGATGATGGCCATTCCAACTTGCAGGTGTGTGCCTCATTGGGGAGAGAAGGTTGTCCTCAATCATCTAGTCATCTTGTTGATTACCTTCATTAGCATGTTGGTTGTCCTCCTCATCATCCCGGTAATTATGCGTAATATTACAGTTCTTCTCCCATGCCCACATCCTGGTTAGCATTAGCAAAATTTTGTTCAGCACCATGGACAGATGCCTTGTCACTATCAGATGAAATATTGGCGTTGTGGATTGAACCAAGAATAAAGACGCCACCTCGAGGTAAGTGTTAGCAAATTCAGGTTATCAATAGGCATGTCAACACCCTCAAAGAACATGTGTCCTTGGACAAAGATTCTAGTTCCCCAACCAAGATCATGTTGTTGAGGAGCAGGTTCAACCCATTGGTCCCATCCACCAATGTCCCCTTCAGGTTGTGGAGGAGGTGGTGGTGGAGGGGGGCCAAAGATGGGTCCCACCATAGGTAGGGGATGAGGGTCAGCACCATCATCGTGCAAAGGGGTCCTCAGTGGGCCCCTCCTGTGAGATTTGCTTAAAATTTCAATAGAGAAAGTCCATGATTCTGTTTCCACAAGGTCTCCAAATGGTGAATCTCACACTTTTATGAACATCTAAAAGGTTAGTGACTTGAGTTTGGCAATGATCCTGCCTTGTGCTCGTGGTCCCTTTCCAGAGTAGCACTTTACTAATATCGAGAAGACCGGCATTCAGTCTTCGCAGCGTTGATTATGGAGGACCCAGGAGCATAACCCAACATTCATTGTTAAATTGAGTCCTACGCTAGTTAATTCCCTCATTGTGCCTAACAAAAGAGATTGCAACATCCTAGAAGGGGATTGGACCCGCAGCAATTAACCAGTCTCTGTCGCTGACATTTGTAAATTGACCATATGCAAAGCCAAATGGGCAATCTTGAATATCATGAAAATTAACACGAGCTTCATTGAAAAGAAATTGCAACACATCTCTGATATTATCAAAAGGAACTGGAAGGGAATGATGTGCGCAATGGCATACCGATCATGTGCCCTTGGTCGACGAGAACCACCACCCTTCGACCTGATTCCGCCAGCCACCGTGCATAATCTGAAGCCAAGGGGTAGGAATATCATGAGGGTCATGGAATGTTTAATTATGCGGTTGTCGCCAGCGATGAGCAGAGCAAGGAAATTGGGGTTTCTGCAGGCGTGGGAGTTCAGGAGGCAGGGGGTTCGGGCGAATTCTTTTTTGGGCAAGAGCAAAATCTCTAAGACAACAGACACTGGCCGCTGAAACTTATGGCGTGACATGGGCCTTGAACCAATGGTAAGATTTGTCGCCAGACAAGAAGGGAAAGTTGGAAATAAAATGGTAATAGACGAGGCAATTTGATTAAGGTTAATCATTGATCATAGCTTGATTTCTCACCCCATTAACTCGACCATTAATCACAATTTCCGCTACTCAAGAAATGATGTACCGGTACCACTCGCTTAATGTCACCTTGATATGACCATTATTGCATGGGACCATTGACGTCAAGAACCAATGGGATCAAAGGCAAAATCTTATTTTTTCTTTTGTATGAAACAAAAAGTCCAATCCTTGTCTAATTTTTTGTAATATTCTTTCTTTGAATTTCCAATTTGGACCTCCATCACCCCAAAGGTTGATCTTCAATAGAAATGATTCATCCGAAAAGAACCTAATTATAAATTTCAAAACCCATAGCCTAGATGCAATAGAGAATCTAAAGGTTCTATTTGTAGGATCTAGACTTGAAATTTTGATGTTTGTCCCCAAAACATGCTTGAAGAACAATACCAATAGTATGAACATCAATCTTAAAATTTGTACCACCAAAAGAGCCAACTAGGAAGAAAGTCCTTCAAGAAAACCTCTAGAGAAATTGATTTGATGACCAAATTTTTGAACATATTTGTCTCAAAATCATCCCTTTAGATAAAATCCAATGAGGTGCAATTGTTAGTTTGTCCGATGATGTAAGAGGCACGCCACCATTTGAGCGCCCACCACCACCCTTTTGATGACAAGGTCCAAAGTCGCAGAGGAGATTTTCTCATTTTGAAGAAGGAATCTAGCATCAGTAACCACCTTGTCAAGATTTAACAACACAATCCGCTTAGCAAGAGAATAAAGGACCCCAAACCAGGAGCTTTGTCCAATTTATTGTATGGAAAGAAGAGCTTGTAACGCCACATAAGTTTCAAATCTTCAATCTGTTATCAAAATCATGAGAAGTCCCAAGAAATCCAGAAGATGGTGTAGAAATATCATTGATCCTTGCAAGATGAGAGGGGAACCTCACCACAGAACCAATCATGAGAACCTCCCCATTTTCCATGCTTCTACCCTCAAGTGGGAAACCATTGGCATTGAGAATGACCAACCAGCGATTATCCGAGAGAACCAGAGATCCAATAAGGAACTTACCATCGGTGGAGCTCCCGGAATAAGTGATTTTCCAACCACCACCATATGAATTTAGCAAAAGAGAGCCCATGATTTGGTGTGCGACGGCGTCGGAGTGGCGCCAGCGAGAGCCGGTGGGAGGGTCCTCAAAGAGGCATGCCTAAAATCGTATGCTTGGAATAGAGAGACACACTTAAGGTTAACCACACGCTTGAGTGGATAGGGAACACATGGGAAGTCAATGAACATCGAGGAAAATTATTCTGCTGCAAAAAATTGTTCTGTCGATTCTGCTAAAATAGTTTTGGGGTATCAAAACAAAGAAAGGGATCAAAATGTTAATGTGTTCATTAAATGAAGTGTTGATTAAATGAAGTACTCATGAAATGAAGTGTTCATTAAATTGAGTTGCATTAAAATGGATTTAAAGTGCTTTAATGGAAATATCTTTAAGGGAATTGAAGTGCTTTTAATGGAAATATCTTTAAGGGAATTAAGTGCTTTAATCAAATTAAAGTGCTTTAATGGAAACACATTTAAGGGAATTAAAGTGCTTTAATGGATAGACCTTTAAGGGAATTAAAGTGCCTTAATGGAGATTGAATGAGAGGAGGGGAGGGGGTAGTCCCATGGCGCCTCCAAAAGGAGGTGGCCTCCTCCTCTCCACACACTCTCTCATAAGCTCTCTATGCCCCAAGGTTGGCATCTTCTCCCTTGATTGCCTTGTCCATTGCCACTAGAAAATGTGCTCATGGCACTCATTTAAACCTTTTCTCCACCACCACTACCATGTATGTAGTGTTGTTGGATTTCGGGATCCGCTTACTTCACATACCGGCCGGGAGCAAGGGATTGGGAGACGTCGGCACACCGAATGTGTGACCAATTACGGAGGCGCTTCCTATCTATGGAGCTGATCGTATGCACGCCTTGAGGAAGGTCGTGTACCATCTACATCAACCACATTTGTTTGGGAACATTCTCCCACTTACGGTTCCAAGGGTGAGTCCATCTCGTAATCGTTACAAAGTATCGCCTAGATTCGATCTTGGCTTGCAAACCGTAGGAAATTTTTGTTTTCTATGCAACGAACCCCATCAAGGTATCGAGCTATGTTTATGCGTAGATGCTTTGTATGTTAGAACACATGGGATGTGGGCGTTGATCAGTCTTGTTATTGCAAATCTCTTGTATTTCGGATATTGGTGGCATAGTAGGATGAAGCGGCCCGGATAAACATTACATGTCCTCTCACATGAGACCTGTTCCACGCTTGACATGGAAATCATTTTGCATAAATGGCTAGCGGGTATCTGTCTCTCCCAGTATAGTTGATATCTGATTTACAAATTTACTTTAATAACTTGTTATCACCATTGTGGCTGAAGTTCATAGGTAGAACGATTCTAACCTAGAAAGCTCACAACCGCATAAAATATGCAAAAATAAATTAGAGGCATCTACCTTGTTTTTGTAGGGCATGTGATGTGATATGATCTGTGATACAAATGTTGTTGTATGCAATCTGTTTTATTCTAAAACAACCGGCAGGAGCCATATGGTTGTTATTTTATTTTATTGCATGCGTTTTAAAATGGAAATCCATGTAATTAGATTAGTGGAGAACAACCTTGATGGTGGCGCCATGGACCTTGGTGACATGCCGGTGGAATGATGGAGATCATGCCATGACATTCATTGTGCTAAGACTACCAATAGAATCTTCAACATGCTATAATGGCAAAGAAGACCCAACGGTTGGCAATGTTGGGATTTGCCAATCTTGATCTACTAGCTGGCCAAGATTCAAAGACTATTATGTATATACGTGCAATGCATGTATTAACATTTGAAGGCCATCTGCAATTTGCTTGAGCTAAAAACATACCTAATGTTGGCATATTATTTTTTAAATATGCCATTTTAAGTGAAACTTCAGTAGGTACTAACTTATTTAAGTTAAGTTTCTTATAAAGAGAGAAAGACGTGACACTTAATCCAGATGCAAGATCACATAAGGCATATTTGTATTAATTAATTTAGTATTTTTAATGGTGCGGGATGGGAATAGTTGAATACCTAGATCCCTCTTTTAGGTAGTTTTCCTTAAAAGAATAGTCAAGAAAATGGCATGAATACCTACTTTGTACCTAAGATCTCCTGTGATTCAAGCACTATTGTAAGAATATTTGATTTCAATCTAAGTATTTTGCACAATGTTTTCTACCCTGATCTTATTGTTATGAAGCAAGAAGTCCGACAATGTGGTTGGGTAGAAACCTCGCAACGATTATGTGCACCAAATATATGGGAGTTTGAAAGAGGGATTTGTATCTTTTGTTTATTTGTCTCTTGCCTTGATCTTTGGACTTGTAGGGACCCAAGATCCCCAAGATCGATAAAGGCTTGAGGTGAGATACTTGGCTAGTGGCGATCTCATAGGGAAACCTAGTGACGTAAAAGGGCGCGGGATATGGCCTTCGCTTAGTGACCCATTCGGGATCAACAACAACATCACTTCTTAAGGCTTTGATCTGTGTTTTTCACTTAATAACTATTGTGGGAATGACCACGGTAGTCTCTACCCAGGTTGGCGATTGATACGATTTGAGGCAAGAGCTAGTCGCCATTCAAGGTGAAGTATATTAGGAACAAAGACAAGGGGTTTACCCAGGTTTGGCCCTCAGATGGTAAAAGACCTACTTCTTGCTAGATTGTATTATTGGCAAGTGGGTTACACGGTGCAGCTCCTGGTTAGGCAAAGAAGTCGATTGGATGGGGTAGCTAATAGCACGTGGCATGCAGAAATCTTAGGTTTACAGGATTACAACCAAATTAGTCTGTTTTAGGTTTCGGAGGAGTCACCTAATCCGACCGGCCTATCTACAACTCTAGTCCTCCAACTTCTAGTCGCTAGGCTTCTCCTTCGCCGCTTAGTCACCTTGTAGGCCCACTCACTATGGGCTTGGTCCAATCAATTGTTCTTCTAGGAATACCCGATCAGCATGTCCCTCATCGTAGTCCCGAGGGAAACGGGGGTTTGGTGCAGGCGTTAACTTGGTAGTCGGAGTAGGCGAGTCTAGGTGGATGCTCAGTCGAATCGGAGGTGGACTCCTCCAATGAATAGAAAAGTCTCTCTCACATGTCTTCACAACATTGGCGAAAGTGGAAATGTGTCGAAGTCGCCACGCCCAATCGATTGTAAGGGAAGGCAAGCAGTAGTCGAGTGGCTGAAGTTGGACCACCAATTTGGTGAAACTAGCCGCTGGGTAACCCAATAAAAGAATCTTTTATGGGTTTACAACGAGGTAGCGACTAGCCCGAGATTGTCGGGTAGCTCTGTAACATCCCAAAAATCATGTTTCAAAACTCATTCATTTCATTCTTGCATCATTCATTCATTTAGGTTTTTCCAAAATCATTTGGAGACGTAAGTTTGAGCTATGATTTCATGTGGGCAAATTGTCCTAATTGGCCAACACCCTTTGGGATTTGATTGTTCATGATCTTGTTTGCTTGCCACCATGGTTGGAAAGAATAGGAGTAACATTTAAACCCAAGACTTCAATTTAGAAATATTTTCTAAACCCTATTCCAAATATTTGCAACCAGAGCAAATCTTATTTTGAAACCCAAGCTTGACCAAGCCTTGCAAGGTAAACCACTAGGTTATTTGATTGTTTGTGAACCCACGTAACCCCGCAAAAATCCCTTAAAGAAGTTTGAATTCAAAAGGATTTGAATTCATATCAAATTCTATTCAGAAAATGAAATTAGAAAAGAAAAGGCTTAAAGAAAGGAAAGGCCGAAGCGCCAGAATCTCGCCCTAGCCGATCAAGCCCAAAGAAGCCCACCCGGGATCTCCTTTTTCTTCACACGCTGGAGCACACGCTAACGTAGACGCCGACAAACACTCCCACTCAGACCAGCTTCCTCGCTGACAGCGGGTCAGACATGTGAGCCGGCCACACTCGACCCCACTCAGACTGGTTCTTCACGACAGCGGCATCGTATCGCCGACAAAATTAATTCCCACCTCAGACCAAGGCCTCGCTGATGTAGCGGGTTTTCTTCCACGCCAAGATCGCTTCCCCCGCTCACAAGACGATCTCCGCCACGAATCGACTGCCGCAGTTGATGCCGGAGTAATTGGGCATTAATCGACGGACGCTTCTCTGCCGAAAGATCCGCTATAAGACCCTCTCTCTTCGCTGATCATTTTTCCCCAAACACTCGCCGCTTCCGCCACCAGCTCTTCAATCAACTTTGCACCGCCATGGACAGAGCCTTCCGCGACGATTCCGTGAGCCTAGCGCCCCTCTTTCTCTCGTTTTGCTAATCTGACTCAGCATGTCTTTGCGCATCTCGACTCACTACTGGTTCGTCCCCTTCAGACGCTTCTGTGTCGCCGGCTCCAATTCGACAATCGCTGAAAGCACCGACGGCGACATCAACTCCCGACGAAGTTTTCCAGAGGTACATCACCGCCTTTCTCGCTCATGCGCGCGCTCACTACTCTGCCTTTGACCTCGTGGAACTCAACCGTGTCATTATCTTGCTCGGGATTTACAATGACGCCCACGACGACCACCCGACGCTAACCGCCACTTTTTGACAAAGAACTCCGGTGAGTAATCGCGAGCTGCGTCTGAGCGCCGACCAACCGCAAGTACGACGAGTCAGGACCTCCCGAAACCGTGAGCTACTCCTCCTTCTCCTCGCCAATCGTGATCGCTAACGCATTGCCGACCGACAGCCTGGCCGGTAGCTACCGCCAAGGGCCGCCCATCTCTGTGGCCAAAGTGGTAGCCGCTAGATCCGGATCGAACGCCACTTATAGATCACTTAACCCCTGAAGCCAGACGCCATCTGAGCCAGATTTTAATTTAGATCCCACGGCTGTGGAGCTCGATCCGCGAACTGCACGGCGTAATAAGAACATGACGCGGCTAGAGCCGATCTGAAAATAGAATTTAAACAGATTTTGATCCGGATTTCAAATGCCGAGTATCTTTGAATCCCACGCTAGAATTTTGCAAACTTTATACCGCTGGATTCAGAAAACAAGACCTTTCGCCCATCCTTTGTTTAGCAAATAGTAGCCATTAGATGTGCTAAAATTGCAGAGACTTGTTTGAGGCCTTTTTTTGAGCATAGATTTAGTTTAGTATTTTGTTTTAGGGTTATTTAAGTTGTCTTGGCTATTTTGTGACTTGTTTAGTTTCGTATTCATGCACTTGCTTGGTTGAGTTTTCAAAAATCATCACTTGGTAGATTCATGCATGCATGCATTCATAATATTTTTGTTTGTATATATTTGTGTGTAATTGTGTGCTATAACTTGTGTGTAGATTTTGCTAGTGATTGTGATTGTGAAGTGCTACTTCCACACTACCAAGGCAAGTGATATCTTCATGAATATTCCATACCTATATTTTATACTTGCATTAGATATATTTTGTTAGGACTTGCATGCTACTTTTGTCAATTGATAATGGGAAACTTATTTAGAATAGAATGCTAGAATTGCTAGGAGAATTCTAAAGATAAGTTGCCATGCCATGCTTAGCCTAGCTACTAGAAAACAAGGGTGGTTTATATATTCACACTATGGAAAAATATTCTAAGTCTAAGGATCATCACTGTTTTATTTAACAAAACAACTGTTAATGAATCACCTGGGTGGAATGGAAAGAATGGGGTATGTTGAGTGGTTACACAAGGCCGTGGGTACTGTGAACCTTGTGTATCTCACTTGTGGATGGCCACCCAGAAACAAAGAGATTTGAGATGTCTAATGTTGAGAAGCTTCAAGTGCAACCATTTGGCATTATGGGCTCATGATCTTAGGATGCTGGAACTTAGTCTTTTGGACAAGGTGGTAGATGGATGATAGGTTGGAACGCCATTCATCCGACTCAAGGAAAGGCTATCAAGGATCATCCTTGGGAAACCAAGGCTTGTGGGAAAAGTGCACCACCTCCGCAGAGTGTAAAACCTAAGTACTTAGCCGTGTCCCCGTAAAGGACAATTTGAGCATCAAGACATGGAAACTCTCTCTCAAGAATCTCATCACTCCAATTTCTGAATAAAACTTGTGGGTGAACAAGGGTTAAAGGATTTTCAGTCTTTGATTGGTAGATGCCCTGAGTGGATCTTCGCCTGATTGTAGATACCTTGGGATGGACTTTGTCAAGCAAAACTTAGTGTTTTCAAAAAAGTTAAGGAAAAATCTATTTGAGCAATGCAAGCCTAAGCCCACCAGCCAAATGCATATAGTCTTATAGTCCACTTAAATATATACTAAGGTATCACTTGCCAATACTATTCCAAAGTATTGACCTTGTGGCTGTAACTTATGATGTTGCAGTGTTACTCGATGATGATTAGGAGTCATGAGTCTACACTCAATATGTCATTGCTCGCAGCACATGAAGATGAAGACTTATTTTTATTTTACTTATTCATAAACTCTTGTAATTAGGCCTTGGCCATGAGTTGTAAAAGACTATGTTTTATCTCCTCGAATGATCTGTAATAAAACCACGCATCTTTTGTGATTCTGTGGTACTTCATCATAAACTGTGGATGCTAAAGCATTGATCCGTGGACTCAAAGTATTACAATCACAGTGGATCTTTTCTCCCCTTTAATAAGGAGGATCTATGATGGTATCGAATGCAATCGCGTGGTTGCCCTGGTGAGGGATTATGACCCTAGGATTGGAAACCACTATGGAAAAATTTTACTTCTTCTACACTTGTCTATTCTTCTCAGAACTTTTCTAATCTTCTCCTTCTCTATCCCTCTATTTGTAGATGAACTCCACAACGGGTTGCGAAGAAAGGACCACCATGACCAAGGACCTTGGAGTGTGAGACCGAGTTTCCTAAGATTCTCAAGGACCTCCATGCGGAAACCATGGGAGTACATGGTGCAAAGAAAGGTACAAAGGCTTCAAAGGATGGAGGATGGAGGAGTATTGGTGGTAACTCACTTGTACAAGAACAAGGAAGACAACCTTAGTTGCCAAAGAAAAAAGGTTTCTGCATGTACACCAACACTTTTATGCACACCACATTCTTTGAGTCAAGCTAAAAAGAAGCAGCCTTTGAAAGACTACTCAAGGAACTATGCTAGAGTCAAGTGCGTGATGCCCAACCTTCAAAAAGACTTAGAGAAAGAGAAGGAACATACCAAGAGTTGGAAATCACCAACCAATCCTTAAGAGGAGATATTAGTAGACTTAGTGATAGGAACATGTGAACAAGATAGGGTGATCAAGCCATTTCAGAACATTGTGCTAGCCACCGATCCAGATGAGATAGGATTGTGTTTGACTTCGTTAGTTGCACCACCACCTATCACCTTATTTTCCAAAAAATGATACCTTAAATAAGTTTGAACCTTGGGTTGATGTAAGGGACTTTGTATGCATGACTTGTATGGGGATTTTTGTGTGTCCCAAGATTGTGTTTGAATGTTTGTCTTGTTTATCTTAAATTGTGTTGTTCTAACTTTTTCAATCTTATAAATAGATGCCTACCATCAAGACTGCTGAGGAGTTCCAGTTACCCAAGGCTTTTGGTCCTCAGATCGGGTAGAGCTTACTACTACCTCGATCTCCCTCTTCCTATCATTACGGGTGCACCCACCACCAAGTTTGAGAGGAAGGACCTTTGGGGCTTCAAGGGTGACTTACCCAGCCAGACGCTTACGTGTAGCCTGCACACGGAGGCCATCGCCTTTCAAGCTATGCACGATGACGTGACAGGAGAGGCATGGAGGTTGTCATGCAGGATCCGACAGGATTTCCATCTGTTAGAGCCGCTCACTCCCTTGGGACAGGTGTTAGAGGCCACTCACTTCCACGCCTTTCCAAGGCGGATGATGACTCGAGAGTCCATTGACTTTGAGGATCACTCGAGGGTCACCGCAGAGCCGACACGCACTGCACTTCCGTGACTTAGAGACTCTTATTAGGCACGTGGATACCGATAGGACCAACGGCCATGCTTAGTAATGACGTAGCTCCAGTGCAGTCATGAGAAGGACAAACTCTTCAAAGCAGCAGACGAGATAGTCAAGGAGATGGAGGCAAAGTTCGAGACCCAAGACCGTAAGTCTCAAGAGTCAAGAGAAGCGTGCAGTCTGTGATAGGAACAAGAGGATTCTGGTTGATATGACTGAGGAAACTACATGGTCCTGTTGACTTCGAGAAAGTTAGAGCAAAGCAAAAGAGACAGTAAGGATTGGAGAGGCTTCGCTCCTTAAGAGGGCCTCAAGGGCCAAGATCGACTCTTTGACCACTACCATCGAGGAGAAGACAAGACCAATGGAGAACGCAGGTCTTACCTTTGTCGAGGAGGAGATTGATGCCGATTATCAGCAGATCCTGACTGCCACTGGGTATCTTTTATTTACCGAACTGTGACTTGTTATTTGTGAACTTATTGTTGGACCATCCGACATGTGGATGGTCTTGGCCACTTCTGTGTGTTTGCACTTTGAGACTTTTGTTATCTTGTTGTTATAGCTTTATCCTAGTGTTGCTTGCTATGTGTTTGCTTGTGTAATGTATTGTGCATAAATCATGTAAGGGTATCTCATTCTTATCTCTATATGAATAAACCACAGATGCCTCCCCGTCAAGCTGTAAAAACACCCAAACCCCCAACTCCCAACCCCAACATTACCATTCCTGCTGAAATGCAACAAATGATGAATGGCGCAGACACAATTTTATGCGTAAATGATGACGACGCTCATCCGTAACTAACAACAACAACAACAACAACAACAACAAATATGTTCCCCAACAACAACAATAATGAACAATAATAATAACAACAACAACAACAAACAACCTCTCTGTGGTGTTTTGATATGCTCACCAGATTTCGCGGCCTAAGGCCGCCTAAGTTTTCTTGTGAATCCATCGATCCCCATGGTGGCCAATGATTACGCTACGCTTCGTGGAACAAAAGACTTAGGTGGACCGTAGGATGGTCATGATGCTGAAAAGGTCAAAGTTCGCAAAGACATCTGCTTGGAAGCGACCGAAGCCTATGCCGCGATGGTGGGACAACTTCTGACATTACTACGCCTTATCGATGAGGTGACTTGGCTATCTTTAAAGATGGATTTCAGACTTACCCATATCTCTTACCGTATGGATGAGCCTGAAAAGAAGGAATTTCACAATCCTGAACAATAGCGCCACCACGTCAGTATCGAATACATCAAGAGTTCAATAACTGCCGCCGCTATGCACCGGATGAGGTCAAGGATGACCGATGCCAAAAAGGAAGGAAAAGTTTTGTGAAGGCTTGAATGGATGAGCTAACCGGCAATTCAGTACGTCGTTCGCGGGTAATATGTTCCAACTTACCACCGCCAGTGGTGACAAGGCTCATTATTGTGAGAATAAAATGGAAGCAAGTTGAGAGTAGAAAGAGGAAACACTCCCTTTATTGTAAGCATAGCTCTGGATCGTATTACATAAACGCATCTCACTATGATGATAGTGTCACACTGTGATCCCACAAGGTGTGGAAGTTTAATAAGCACCACAACCACAACCGGCCATGACAACAAGGCCATCATCGTGCGGGTATTACATGACAATGATAAGTACAAGAACCACAAGAGTGGATATAAGAGCCAATTATAGTGGAAGTGGAAGGGAAGTGAAGTCAATCCAGAAGGGACAATAACAAAGGAATGCTTCAAATGCAAGGAAGCCGGGGCATTATGCTAATGAGTGCCCCTTCGAGAAGAATCGCTGAAGGACCCAATAAACCCAACCCTTTCTCAGAAAGGGACAGCATAATCTCACATCAATGTGGAGGAAGTTCGCGAAGAACTCGATGCCGCTTGTCGGGTAAGTTCAGACTCAATTCCATCTCAAAGCATTTGTAGTTTTGACGACTGTGCATCTCATTCATTCGCCATATCAAAAGCATTTTGTTTGTAAAAGAAATGAACTACCAAGTGAGGAAACCATTGGGTGTCCTATAAGAGTAAGTTCTCCTGTGGAGAAATGATAGTAACCTCGTGATATGATGACCTGGTCATAGAGTTTGGAAAACATAAGTTTTAGTAAACCTAATAATCCTCAAATTCCCAAGCGATTGGATGTGATTTGGGAATGGATTGGATGACTAAGTATAAGGGAGTACTAGGATTGTGCGGTAAAATCATACAGTTTCCACTCACAACCCCCAAGGTAAGAGGATAATATTCAAGTCCAACTTTAAGTCAAAAGGAGTAAGCTGGAATTCTCTTAAGGGGGAAGCTGAAGTAGAAGGACACTAAGTTAATTAGGTAGAGTATCCTGGATGTGTTCCCCTGGCAGAATTACCACGTGACGTGCTACCAGTGATAGAGATGTGGAGTTTATATTAGATTTGGTACCAGGTTCTGGACCAAGGGCAAAGAGTCCTTATAGTAATGTCAGCTTGATCTTAACTTTAAGGAACTCAATAAACAACTTGGAGAACAATTGCGATAAAGGATTCATCCAGCCAAGTTCTTCATCTTGGGGAGCTCTAGTTTTGTTCAGAGAAAAGAGAGAGCAGAACTCAAAGATTATGGCTATGATTACCGCTTCTTCAACGAGGTAAATCATCAAGAACAAGTATCCTTTGCCAAGAATAAATGGACTTTGTCTTCGATCAGCTAGAAGGAGCATGTGTGTTCTCAAGATTGATCTTCTTCGGTCGTGTTTATTTTCTAACTCCGAAGATAAGAGAGCAAGATATACCTAAAAACAGCATTTACCACAAGGTATGGATTGTATGAGACACACTGAGGATGCCTTTGGTTTAACTCAACGCCTCAGCATATTTCTATGAATATGATGAACAAAGTGTTCATGGAATTTCGAATAAGTTCAAGCTGGTCGCTTTATCGATGATATCTAGTTTACTCCAAGCAGCAAGGAAGAACATGAAAGACATCTACGCCGATACTTGAGAAACTAAGGAACACAAGTTTTATGCCAACCCGCCAAGTGTGAGTTTTGTTAGAGGAAGTTGGATTTCTTGGTCACAGCTATGACAAAGGATGGTGTAGCAGTTGGATCCTCGCTAAAGTTTCTGGCCGGACAGTGAATGGAAAAGTCCCAAGAACGTGAAAAAGAGGAAAATCAGGAGAGGGTTTCCTTGGTTTAGCGTGTTACATACGTAAGATTCATTGGAAAAATTTTCTAAGGTTGCTAAACCAATGATGTAATTGTTAAAGGAAAGATAAGAAATTTGCTTGGTCCCAAGGATGTGAACTCAGCTTAAGAACTAAAGGAGACTTGTGACACATGTGTCAAAGACCAACAGGTTTTACCAGATTTGGAAAAGGATTTCAGGTATATTGTGATGCTTCGCATCAAGGATTAGGAGCCAGACTTATGCAAGGGCGAAAAAGTTGTGGCTTATGTCTCCTAGACAACCTCAAAACCCATGAAGTAAATTTATCCTACTCTCTGCGGATTTAGAGTTAAATGTCGTCAAGGTTCATGCACTCAAAACATGGAGACACTACCTTTTGGGAAAATCGCTGTGAAGTGTTCACCGACCATAAGAGCTTGGAAATATATCTTCACCTGTAGGAGACTCAATGAATGAGACAAAAGGAGATGGCTAGAACTTATCAAGCGATTATGCTTACTTCTGAGTTTTTGCAATACCACCCCGGTAAAGCAAATGTAGTAGCAGATTCTCTAAGTCGTATAGGCGCTTGTAAATGGTCTTTTACTCAAAAGGTGAAATTGGCCCGATGATTTGTGTAAGCACCAAGGAACCTCAAAGTTGGAGGTAACAGTGCCAGAGTGACATCTCATGTCTTTGGATGTTCAACCACACTGTTGGATAAGATTAAAGTTAGCCCAAAAGATCTTTTATTAGCAAAGAGGATCAAGAGATCAAGGAAAGGATTAGCCATGGGAAAGCTAAAAGTTTCATATGGACTCTAACAAGGTACTTTATGGCACGAGAAACGATTTGTGTTCCAATAAGATCCTAGAAATGCGAAACTGATTTTACGAGAAGCCCATAACTTCCATATTCTATTCACCCGGAAACACCAAATGTATATGGATATGAAAGAAAGATTTTGGTGAACAATCTTAAAAGGGACATCACCAACACATTGCTTTGTGTGATGTGTGTAGTAGAGTGAAAGCTTTACATCGTAAAACCAGCAGGTTTGCTTTCTTCAACCAATGCCTCATTCCCTAATGGGAAGTGGAAAATATTGGTATGGATTTCAGCTACCTGCACATTACCATGACCAGGTCAGGTATGATTCCCATATGGTAATAGTAGACTCCGCCTAACTAAAGTGGCTTTGTTTTATACCAGAAGACAATTTATACCAGTGCAAAAGTTAGCTAAAAATCTACATGGAGCGTAATTGTATGCCTTCACGGTGTACCTAAGAGTATTGTGTCCGAGCTAGGAGGAACCTGGGCCACTTTCACTTTTGGAGACAACTTCATGAACTCAGGGAACGAGGTTGGAATTCAGCAATCGCTTTCATATCCTCAAACCGATGGACAAAATGTAAAGCGACTAACTGCAAATTTTGAAGACATGTTGGAGGGCATGTGCCCTGACCTGGTGGAGCGTGTTGGGATGAAAGTCTGCCATTTTACGCAGAAGTTCTCTGCACAACAACAAATGGGGCCACCAATCTAGTATTAGATGGCACCCATTTGAGTTTCTATACGAAGAAAGTGTACCAATTCCATTGCTATGGAAATGGTGTGAGAAAGAAGTTTGTTTGGACCAGACCTATCTAAAGACGCTGAAGAAAAGGTCAAATTGGTTAGGAGACAGATTGAAGATAGCATACCTTATGGTAAAAAGCTACCAGATGCTAAGCTTTGAGAGAAGTCACTTCTACGGGTTGGGGATAGAGCTTATCTTAGAGTACTGTTCACCACTTCGGTGGAGTAAAAAGATTTGGAGTCAAAGGAAAGTTAGCACCAAGATATGTGGACCATTCAACATTTTAAGTCGCAAGGGAGAAGCTGCATATGAAATCTAACCTGCCAGCATCTTTACTAGCAGTCCATAATAAAGTTTTTCATGTGAGCCAGCTCAAGAAATGTCACCTTAAAATGGAAGAAACATCTTGGAAAGATACCATATCTTTGAAGAAGTTCAACTAGAAAGTGACCCTCACCTATGAAGAAAAAGCTCTGTTTCAAGATTCTTTGAGACACATGTAAAGAGTCACAAGAAAAAAGACTATCAAGTTTTGCAAAGTATACACTTGGAATCATCATTCTAAGAAGAAGCAACATGGGAAAGAGAAGATGATCTTCGGAAAGATTCACCCTCACCTATTTTTGTTAGTTTCTAATCCCGAATCTCTAGGGCTAGATTCCATTTCGCGGGGTAAATAGATTTGTAACACCCCAAAAAAATCATGTTTCAAAACTCATCTCATTTCATTCTGCATCATTCATTCATTTAGGGTTTTTCTCAAAATCATTTGGGAGATGTATGTGGGTTTGAGCTATGATTTCTGCTGTGGGCAAATTGTCTCTAATTGGCCAACACCCTTTGGGATTTGATTGTTCATGATCTTTGTTTGTTTGCCACCATGGTTAAGGAAAGAATTAGGAGTAACATTTATGAAACCCAAGACTTCAATTCTTAGAAATATTTAAACCCTGATTCCAAATATTTGCAACTAGAGCAAATGCTTATTTTGAAACCCAAGTCTGACTCAAGCCTTTGCAAGGTAAATCACTAGGTTATTTGATTGTTTGTGAACCCACGTAACTCCCCAAGCAAAATCCCTTAAGAAGAAGTTTGAATTCAAAAAGTGATTTGAATTACATCAAATCAAATTTATTCAGAAATGAAATTAGAAAAGAAAAGGCTTAAAGAAAGTGGAAAAGCAACAGCTGCCAGAGCGCTTAATTCGCTCCAGCCAGCCGATCAAGCCCAGCAAGCTCACCGGGATCTTTTTTTCTCACACGCTACAGCACACGCCAATGACGCCGATACTCGGCCCCACCTCGGTGCGGATCGCTCCAGCAAGCCTGGCACCCGGGGATCTCCTTTTTCTTCTCATACATCGCCACAGCACACGCGAACAATACCGATACCGAATTCCCCACCTGCACCTCGGCCTCGCTGGACAAAGCGGCCTCTCTCCACGCCAAGCATCGTTTTCCCTCGCTCACAAGACGATCTCCGCCGGCTGACCACCGCTGCCGCAGTTGGATGCCGAGTAATTGGGCATTAATCGATTTTGACGCTTCCGCCGAAAGCATCCTGCTATAAGACCCTTCGGCCGATCGATTGGCTTCCCCAAACACCTCGGGCCGCCTCCGCCACCAGGTCATGCCCTCAATCAATCAATCTCTTTGCACCGGCCGACAGAGCTTAGCCTCTCCTACGACGATTCGGTGGAGTCAGCGGCCCTAGCTCCCCTTCCGTCAAGGTTTGCTAATCTGACTCCAGCATGTCTTTATGCATCTTCTCCCCGACTCTCACTAGTCTGGTCTCAGACGCTCTCTCTGTGTCAGCTTTGCCGGTTCCACCTTTCGACAATCGCATGGAAGCACTCCCATTTTGGCTACATATCAACTCCGGACGAGTTGGCTTTCTCCCGGTAGGTATTGCATCACCCTCGCCTTCCCTGCTCATGCTCACTACTCTGCCTTTGACCTTCGCAGTTCAATCTGCCGTAGTCATTATCTTGCCTCGGGTGATCTACAGGCGACGCCCACGACGACCACCTCGACGCAATCACGGCTTGCCTACAAAGAATTCTCGCCGGGTGGAGCAATCGTAGCTATGCTCCAGCGCCTCGACCAACAATCATCAGTACGACGAAGTCCATTGCAGTGACCTTCTTGAGCCCGGTGAGCTACTCTCCTTCTCCTCGCTGCTCAGATTATCGTGGCAACGCTGCTGACCGACAGGCTCATTACGTAGTTGCCACGGTGAGCTGTCAAGGTAAGGCCGCCATCTATGGCTGTGCAAGAAGAGCTGTTAGGATCTCGGATCTAACGCCCACGATAGATCACTTAACTCCCAAGCTTGCAGCACGCTTATCTCGAGCCGCCAGATTTTATTTAGATCCCATTACGGCTGTGGAGCTCGATCCAAAGGCGGAAGCGAATCCTACGGGCGTAATAAGAACATGATGCTGCGGCTTAGGAGCTGATTCAAAATAGAATTTAAAAAGATTTATTTTGATCCAGATTTCAAATGCTCGATATCTTTTGAATCCCACAATGCTAGAATTTTTGGTAAAACTTTATATCACACTGCTGATTCAAAACAAGACCTTTCTTGCCCATCCTTTTGTTTAGCAAATAGTAGCCATTAGATGTGCTAAAATTGCAAGAGACTTGTTTGAGGCCTTTTTGAGTATAGATTTAGCTTTAGGTATTTTGTTTTAGGGTTATTTAAGTTGTCTTGGCTGGTTTTGTGACTTGTTTAGTTTCTGTATTCTCATGCACTTGCTTGGTTGAGTTTTCAAAAATCATCACTTGGTAGATATCGATGCATGCATTAATTGTACATATTTTTGTTTCAGTATATATTTGTGTGTAATTGTGTGCTAAGGTAACTTTGTGTGTAGATTTTGCTAGTGATTGTGATTGTGGACGAAAGTGCTACTTCCACACTACCAATGCAAGTAGATATCTTCATGAATATTCCATACCTTTATATTTTATACTTTGCATTAGATATATTTTGTCAGGGATCTACATGCTACTTTTGTCAATTGATAATGGGAAACTTCCTATTTAGAATAGAATGCTATGAATTGCTAGAGAATTCTTAAAGATAAGTTGCCATGTACATGCTTAGCCTGAAGCTACTAGAAAAACAAGGGTGGTTTATATATTCACAATTATGGAAAAATATTTCTAAGTCTAAGGACTTGTTTTTATTTAACAAAACAATCTAAGTTGAATGAATCACCGGGAATGGAAAGAATGGGGTATGTTGAGTGGTTACACAAGCTGCCAGGGGTACTCGGGTGAACCTTGTGTATCCTCACTTGTGACATTGTTCCAACGTGAAACAAAGAGATTTGAGAGTCTTACCATCGTTGAGAAGCTTCAAGTGCAACCACTTGGCATTATGGGCTCGGCCATGATCTTAGGATGCTGGAACTTAGTCTTTTGGATGCAGTGGGTGGTAGATGGGATGATAGGTTGGAACTGGCCCATCCGACTCAAGGAAAAGGCTATCGGAAGGACTGCATCCTTGGGAAACCAAGGCTTGTGGGAAAAGTGCACCACCTCTCAGAGTGTAAAACCTAAGTACTTTAGCCAAAGTCCCTCGGTAAAGGACAATTTTGAGCATCAAGACATGGAAACTTCAAGAATCTCTTTATCACTCCCAATTTCTAAATGGCAAACTTGTGGGTGAAACAAGGGTTAAAGGATCTTCAGTCTTTGATTGGTAGGATGCCCCGAGGATCTTTCGGCCTCCTGATTGGTGATACCTTGGGATGGACTTTGTCTACAAAAACTTAGTGTTTTCTAAAAAAGTTAAGGAAAAAATCTATTTTGAGCAATGCAAGCCTAAGCTTCTCCACCAGTACCCAAATGTGCATATAGTCTTATAAATGTCCACTTAAATATATACTTACAGTATCACTTGCTACAATACTATTCCAAAGTATCGACCCTCTGTGGTTTTAACTTATGATGTTGCAAAGTTACTCCGATGATGATTAGGAGTCATGAGTCTACACTCAACATGCTTGCATTTCAGTAATATGAAGATGAAGACACTTATGCCATTTAGACAGCTATTCCATAAACTTTGTACTTCAGGGCCTTTTGGCCATGAGTTGTAAAAGACTATGTTTTATCTCTCTCAATGAGACCCGGTGAATAAACGCACCTTTTGTATCTCAGGTACTTCCATCTTAAATCGCGGATGCTATGGGGCATTGATCCAGTGACTAGCATTGCGTAAATCACAGTGGATCTTTCTTTCCTTTAATAAGGAGGGATCTACAGTATCTACACTTTTTTATAAGGAGACTGATGGGGAAAATGCGGGGAATTCTTTCTTACATTCTCCGTCATCCCTCGCCTCGATCCACTTCCGATCTAGAATTTCTAGGCACCAAGCAACCCTTCTTTTCTCGATGGCCTCTCGCTGCGATATATGGGGAAGTCAAAGGCACCACGGCCTTCCTGAAATCCTTCCATGGAACTCATGTCGGATTCTTCCTGCAAGGGAACTGGCAGGAGACCCCTGCCAAGCCGGTGAGACCGAGTCAAGCCGCGTCTGGAATTCCATCTGTTTAGCTTAACACCGGAGAGGGACTGGGATTCCCTCACACATTTATCTTCTTTGCTTATGTGCCTACAACGCAAGTATCAAGCCCTCCGACTTGGGACCCTGCACAACGCCGAAAGCAACCTGGCACATCTTCATCAGTAGCTCATGGAAGTATTATCTCGAGAGATGTCGCCCCTATTTCCCCTTTGGCTAGAGCTATTACACGGTCACCTCACTTTGCCAGAAAGGAAGGGCTGTTCACCCTATCTTCCAGCTTGAAGCCCAAGGCACAAGTTCCTAAAGCTACAGCTGCCAAAGAAGGTGTATACCTTGGACGCTTACGCCTAAGCTAAAGCCGTAGATGAACCCAAAAGTGGATAGGACGACATTACCATGGGGGGGTCGCTAGAAAGCCACACATATTAGCCCACCTCATGGGAGCAAAGCCACAAGTATCTACCAACCATCCCACCCACTTTCAAGAACAATCTAGACAAGAGCGAGCGGCGAGTCGATGCTGCAAAGTTGACTCAAAACATACCCTTATTATGAGTAAGTGTATGTCGCTAACATACAATAGACATCGTGAGCCAGCACCATCTAAAAAAACAATAGAGATGGTAGAAATATTCAACGACATACCAAGCAAGTTATGATCCAAATATCCTAGATAGAGATAATTGTTTAGAGACACATCCCTCACATCATACATCACACATCGTAGTATCACAGAAGTGGAAAACAAAGATCCTCGAAAGTATGGACAACAAGAAAATCTGGCATAAGATGCCCCGAAATAATCACCGGCTATCCTCGGCCCACATGCATTTCATGGATCTCCATCCTCTGGATCTCTACACCCTCATAGCTTGTATGCTACCATCATCAGTGATCTTCTGAGAGTATACTTGTCCTTCCTGAATCAAATATTTATCGTGGTGAGACCCTAGGTATACTTAGCATGCATCTAAAGGGAACAACCTGGGTATGGCGCAATTGCAGTGAAACATAATAAGCTAAATGGGCTTCTATAGAGATAATATTCATCATAAGGCATATCCGCCAAATCCGGAGCATGGACGGACGCCGCCTCCTTCTCACTTTTCTACATCGATTGGTACGAAGGCGTAAGAACATCCCATCTCATATGCTACGGACATTTTATTAACCATTCCATTGAGTACTAACCACTACTTACTAGTCATGTCTTAGTTAAATTAAAGATGCAGTACTTTAGTTATGCTTTTCTATGATCGTAGGAAACTATGCTCCAAGTCGGCCCATAATCAAGGACATATCAAGCTGGGGCTTGCGAAACATTTAATTACAGTAGGTGCAAAAATACCAACACACACATGATCAAATCTCTAGAAGAACCAAATAAAAAGCAATGAGGCATCACGCACAATGCATCTTCACAGGATTCATAATTATTTCCCAGGGGCTACCCCACTGTTAGCCTCTATGAAGTCGGGTCGATCTTCGGCATTTTAATTCGTGGTGTGTGGCTACGGTCGTAAAATCATTTCAGGGGCCACCCCCACAGCAAGCCTCATGAAGTCGGTCGATCTTCGACGGACCTGTGGTGTGTGTGGGCGATGGATGAAATGACTAGGAAACCCCGAAAGTGTGACTAGGCTTGGTGGATATAGCATAAACATGGGAACTGTGGTTCCTAAACAATACCGGTGCTCCACAGCGCTAACCATAAATAAAGTGCAGAAGAAGCATGGCATAAGAACAAGATAGTAATAAAGTTCTAAACTTCAGTTTGTGGCCCCAAGAAATAAAAGTGTGAATCAAGCTCGACTAAGGAGGATCCATAGAGTCTCCCTTGATGTGGATATGTGAATGAAGTCAAGGATCGTGAATCAAGTACTTCGTGGTCCTACAAAAAAGACACAAGTGAGTGTGGAAAACCAAATAACGTAGTTTTATTTCACTAGTTCCTCTCTTTCTTTAGTTATCCTATTATTGCTACGCTTTGTTGTTTAGGTACCGTCATTATCCAAAGACTCAAGCATAAACCCTACACATGCATCTATGACTGCATGGCTCAAAAAAACTCCCTGCTGTAGTAATAGCTCAGTAGGATTGAGGATACAAGCTTCTAAGGGGTAATAAAAGCAAAGGCTATGCAATACTTGGGATTCCGCTAATGCAATCGTGGACTCCATGATGCAAGAATAAGATAGAGGCATAGGTGCTAAAGTATGTATACCAAATCATGGGGAATTGTCATTCGAAGCCTCGAAGCCTGGGGCCATAATAGGAAGGATCCTGGGTAATACTCCCCGAGGCTCCCGGCATTCTCCTTGCTAGGTATCTATCCTGATAAAAATGTACAAACACATTGTGTATCCGAAATAAATACACGTGCATAATCATAAAAAATCACATGGAATGAAGGGAAACAAAATATGCCATGATGGAATGATGCACAATTGCACGTGGTGTAACATAAAGCATGGAAGGGGGTGAGGTAGTGGAAACAAGAAATATATGAAGACATTAATTACTAGTTGTAGGCTTGTTTTTGCCCTGCCAAACATTGCTGATGTATCTATTTATATTTAAATGGTGCACATGACATGGCGAAGGTAATGGATGCAAACGTTATATATTAAGCTTAAATTAGGAGATCCTGAACAATTAACTATAAGGTTCAAGTTGTTTAGATTCCCTCAAGTAATTTAAAATGTTGTGTTAACAAGGCAAAAGCATGACACCGTTTACTACACAAATTTAAATAGAGCCAATTATAACTAGATGCGCTCGCTATATGCTACCAAGACAGGCTCTTATATTTAATTATGAGGTGAATCGACTATGCTACCCTAGAGCCATGAGGATATGTATGCAAGATGTACAATTGATATGCAACAATCTATATGATGTCAATTTATGTAACAGACTCCTGGAAAGGTGTGACATTGGGCATCATCGTGAGATCTTAACCGTTCAGGGTTCACTCAAAGGGGTTCGATGGGACTTCCGGTCTTCTGTGGTCTCGGGCCACGATCCGTGAAGGGGACTTCTTGGTCTTCGGACATGCCCTTCGATTCTCGGGTCTGGTTTGGGGGCCCATGGCATTCGTGGAAGGGACCTTTATGTCTGTGGGTCTCGCGCGCGTCATAGTGGAATAGAACTGGCAATGGAATGTGAGTGGTATCAAAGTATCTTGGTGTTCCATCTTACCAACGTATCGCTTACTCTGGTTTCATCATCGGGGTCTTGAGTGGCATCACAAAGGGTTCTCTCGCCGGCTTCGCCGCCGATCAACGATCGCGGACTTGGTTTCAATTATCTGGTTCGGAGTGGCATCACGTTGGTTCTCGCTTATTCTCGCCGTCATACGACATCTTGGCATCGGTGGAGGTACCTCCCATGCATACTACCGGGTCAAACTTTAAGCTGAAGGCATGGTACATAAACTCGTGTGTTATAAGTGGGTCACATGCGAGCTCGTGCGGAGCTCGTGACACGCGCAGTACATAAGACCACGATAGTTATGTGATGCGTCGCGACATAGGCCACTAAAAATTAATTGTAATTATGCGGCTAATTGTAATTAAGTTTTTGGTCTGCTATTATATGTTCATACTCGCAACAATGTCTCCGATTCAGCCCCAACTCAGCCCGTAGCCATCACAGAACAAAGCCATCATAAATTCAAAGCGGTAATCAATCGTTCTCTCGATTCACCATCTTCTCCTCGATTCCAGCTGCCCATGTAACGATTCCTACCGCCTTTCCAATCTCGCAATACGCCATGCCGGATTTGGGCTTCTACTATTCGATTCCTAGCCGCTTCTCTCCTTTCTATCAATCGCCGCTCATGGATCTCAGCTGCCCCTTCCGATCTTGGCTGCCATCCCGGCTCGATTGGTCACTGTCATTTCGATTCAGCCGTTTGATGTCGCCGCCGTTGTCAACTGGGCAACGATTATGTGGGTTATGTGGGTACAGTGGAGGCAGCCGCAAACTACCGATTATTTTCTTCTTTCCGGTCCGCTGGCATCCGTGATAGGGATTTATGTGGGCGGCCACGTGGCGGCGTCACAGACGTCCCCACGTCCCACTTGCGTAACCATAACACATAAACACGCTTGCCTTAAACTTGCAATGGGTGACACATACATCATCGTGAGGGAACAGAACAACAAATGCAGGGAGGAGCACACGGCAAGAGGTCGACATCATTTATCACAAAGACCTCTCCATAGCGTAAGGTATACGCCTGCGGCTGTGGAAGGGTGACATCGGGCAAGCTGTGGACGTTAGGAGAAGGATGGCACATGGGGCAGGGACTTGCCCATGAGTAGCGGCCAGGTGGTGGAGGAGGCACATGGCGATTTTGTCCCCGGGGCGGTGAGCTTGCTCCGACAACAACAGCCGCACTCGGGGAAAAAGGGCCACGCAGAGGACCTGAACGGGCGGGGTCGGCAACACCCATGGGGATGTACAGCGACCGTGGAGGTTGGCTTTGCATCGGCCCAGCGAACCATGGCCTGCTGGATGGAGGCGCTGAGGCGGGCGCGATCTGCACTCTCGAGATGCAGCACGGGCTTGAGGCATAGAGGCGGGCTCGCTGGCCAAGCTGAGCAGGGGATGAGTGAGGAGGATGACGGAATGGAGCAGGTCGGCCCATGGTCGCAGGTAGAGAGGTAGGGTCTCTCCAAGGCGTAGGGCGCCGAGGGCGCCAAGTAGCAGCTTGGTGAGCGTGATGCCCACTGATGCGGAGGGCGGGCGCATGGAAAGTTCGACGGACAGAAGCGAGCTTTCAAAGCACAAGCGGTGGTGGTCATGGGATGAGGGAAACTGGGCTGTTGCTCAAGGAGGAGGGAAGAGGGAAAAGCCATGGAAGTAGTGGTGGGACCGAGGCGGAAGTCAGTGGGTTGTAGCGTAGAGAGGGGACACCAAGGGTGTAGAGTAAGCAGGAGAGGGAAGGAAGTGAAAAGTATGGGGAAACGGGATTCTTCAATACGAGGAGTAAAGTCGAGAACCAATAAAGATTCCTGATTTTCCTTCTGCAAACCATATGATCAAGGCCAAAATGGTTTAAATTAATTTGTCTAATAAAAATTATTATTATGTATTTAGAGTACCATATTATACATAGATAAAAAATTATGGTGTAATAAAAATTTAATTAACTCTTATTTATGTTCACTATGTGCGATTTACTTCCTAATAAATAATTACAAAGGCATAATAGTCTATTTAAGCTATACATTCCCTCGATTTCTTCCTTCTTTGTTTGCCAGATTTTATTCCCTCAACGCTCAGAGGATCCGCATTTGTGTATGGGGGAGGGGATCACGCAAGGGTAGGTGGGTGACATAGGGTGGACGCCGGGTGAGATCGTGGTGGGCCGGGTCCCATGAGGCGGCGCAACAGTGCAAATATAAGTTTTTGCATTGGCGTGGAGTGCGTCAAGGGAGCTGCAGCATCACAAGGTGTAACGTGTAGGATGGGGTGGGTGCAGCGGTGTGTGTCGTGGTAGTCCGTGGTGTGGTCGGCAAGTACAGGGAGCAAGGCATGTAGTGGTGTGTCTGGTGGTAGATATCTAGGGTTTGGGGGATTAGGTAGGCTCTAGGTTTTGTTATAGAGGTATTGTTGGGCCAGGGGTTGTAGGTATTCCTGGCCTAAGGGCTGGGCTGCCTCCTCCTGTCCAAAACATTGGTGTTTATTTAATTTAATTTAAAATACTTTTGCAAAATAATTTTTAGATAAAAAAATATCCTGGAAAAACCTCGGCTTTTGCTATTTGAAATAAGCGAGGGGTTATTTAGAAAACAAAAGAGAGGTGTTTATGAAATAGCTTTTATGGCGTAAAGATGCATAATGACATGAGGGATGCCTTCAAATGCAAGGTGGTATGTGACATGAGCATGATATCATGATGATACAATTAATTATGTAGGAAGTGGCAATTATATAGGGATAGGAAAGTAGCATTATAATTGTTAGACAATTGGGATGCTACCAAGGTGGAATGCAGCTTAATGGAAGAAATATTGGTTCTTCGTGAAGGAATCAATTCCTCCTCGGTGAGGTGTCGCCCTTATATACACCACCAAAAGTGAGAAAAGCTCGTTATGGTTGAAAGCCGCAGTGGACGCTTCCCCCCATCGATCAGAATATGGTCGTGGATCGAGATGCTCAAGTGCGGATCGTGAGCTAGGAGGATGAAGGCACGAGACCATCAATCCATAAGCAATTTGTCGGCCGGGCGGCGCATCGGTTGGCCCTGGGCGCGACCGGGTCCCTACTGGCCACCCGATCCCAATCGGATGTACCAATATACCGCGGGCAGGAAGACCCAACAAGGTCATGCAGCTTAAGCCATGGAGTCTGAGGGACTACATCGCGCGCTGAAGAAGATCACAATGAGTGAACACAAGTTTGAAGGCCAAGTTAGGATCCGCATACTGTTGAGAGAAGAGGAAGGTTCTCCGTGAGTTCCCTTGTTTTTCTCATTCACAGGTGACCACAGTCCATGGTTTTAGTAGTTACACCTCTCATCTTCAACTTTTCCGGTCCTGAGAAATGGCTTCCCCACTTAAGCAAGGAAGTTCTCGAGGAGCTCTAGGGAGAAAGAATGGGAGCTCGGTGAGCGTAGGATTTCAGTCATGGAGGTGTAGGGTGCTCAGATGTAGCTCGGAAGACCCACAAGGCCAAAAGAAGCGCGAGACCGAGAGCTGGCAAGAGTTTTAGCAGAGCCTCGACAATGACGCATGATGTAATGACGCGGTATTCCCATGGAGGAGCACAATTTTTAAGGTGGCCACACACCTACCAAACCCCCACGCGCTTAAGGCTGAAGTCACTTAATGGGTTGGACGGCCAAATCGTATGGCCATGTTTGGAGTCGCAGGGTGAATTGGCTGACGGTGAATCCACTCGATTATCGCCGAAGATTCCTAAGGACCCAACTCCAATGATGGAATCCCAGAGGTCCGAGACGTTGTTGTGGGGGTCAAGGCCCTAATCGCCATGCGGAGACGCCGGGGATCTTCTTGGCGCCACTAGAGCTATAGAGTTGAAGCGCCACGGGATCAAACGACTCCATCGACGTTTTAAGGAGACGCAGGAGATGCTTATATCGATTAAAGGGCCGGAGGTCCTCGCAATGCTAAAGCAGCGCTGGGCTTGAGATAGCTTCCATGGCGATGCGTGCGCAATAAACATGTTGCTGAAAGGGGCTAACTTCCGCAAGATGTAGGCCTCCAGCTAGAGAAGCTCATGCACATTAGCACGGGCCTATGCTTCATTCCGCTGTCAGTGAAAGTTTTGTCACTTGTCATATCCGGCCGCTTCGCTGCTTTTGAATTTCCTAATTGCTGATCGTGGGTGATTCAGTTGTGCGCTACTAAGTAGAAGACTGGGCTACCGTCCTTCGCTGGCCAAAGTTCAACTCGGGCCAAGACCAAACATGAAGATGGCCCTTCCTGTGAAGAGGAAAGGAGAGACCATCGAGGGCACCAGATGTAGGCTTAAAGAAGAAGAAGGGCTGGCTACACCATCACCATGGCGGCCTCAAAGTGCTGGGGAAGGCGCATTGCAGACCTCCTTAAAGAGGAGGCGTACCAAGGGGATCATGAGCTGCAGCCAAGGCAGGCCTCGCCATCGGAGGGCATCCACACCAGCGACTTTCAGGCCTCTGTGGCGATGGCGCACACGCCTATTCAAAGTTTCATGGCTAAAGTGCCTTTGCTTGGGTGGTGATCACACGTCATTACAAGTTCCGGAGATCATTGACAGCTACATCGGGTAGCATCATGGGCAAGCAATTCATATTCCCGGTGCCTTCAAAGGGATGCTTACTCGAAAGCCACGTGATGTTGGGTGCCGTGACTCTAGGTATGTCCAAATTCCCCGAGGGTCTAGTCCCTGAATTTCAGCAGCTAGACACTCAAGCTTCAATTATCTGAGTCCCCGAGGGTCGGGTTAGTAGGGTCGTGTGTGACATCTTTGTGTTAGGGGCTTGCAGCAAAGTTGAATTCAAGTTGAGCGTAAAATTCTTTACAATGGAGTCAGATGGAGCACGACCATCCATAGAAAAGGCTCAAGAGGCTAATTACGCACCTGCCAAGCGATTACGGTGCCAGCTTTCTAGTCTTGCAAAGTTTGGAAGTTCTTGTGGACCGGGTAGGTTGGTTGATTTTTTATTTTCTTGATCGTAGATGATCACGCCCACCGTGACTCACCAAGGGCCTCGTGGAGGGTTATGTTCCCGCCATTGATATGGATGTTGTGAAGGCTTAGAACAAGTGAGCGTGAGGGAGAGGGCCAGCTCACTGCAAAGGGAGCTAGAAGCCATGAAGCGAGGTGATGAATTTTCTCCCGAGGAGAAAGGGCGGCCATGTCTGTGGTGGCGGGATGAAAAGCTTAAAGCCCGACATTCCATTATTGTGGGGCTGCAGGTGAGGCTTGCCTCCGATTCCATCAGGTCAAAGCGTTTTTGTTGTTCCACTTTTTGCTTGTTTGCAGAAAGTATTACTTAATCGTGGTGAGTCCCCGAAGAACGTAGTGAGTCCCCGGTGGTGTTCTTCCACCAGATCTTGATTTTTTCTAATCGATGTGCAGCTGGCTTATTGGGACAAGGAGATCCAAGGTTGTGCAGATGTTTGATGCTGTTGCGGTGTGACGGTAGTGTTGAATGTCGCCACGACATCGGCAGATGTAAGGGGCCCATGCGGTCCCTCCAAGGCGTAGGTTTTCGCCTAATCAAGGATTCCCGGGAATGATAGAGGTGGCGGCGCAGATCAAGAAGCACCAAAGCAATGGTTTAATGGATGACACGGTCCGTGGTTCCGCCATGGGGCCACTTCACTGCATTAAGCCTTGACTCGCAAGATTTCTCGAAGACTTTAATCTTCGACGACGGCCACCCGCTAAGCAGTACCCTCGGTGACTAACAAGGTGGAGATTGCTTGAAGTCCTCAAGTCGGATCACAAGGCCACTCCTTATGCGCGGAGGTGTATTGGTGATGGGAGATCTGACCGCCTTGTCAAGAGACGCACAGTGGTACCAAACGATGCTGGAGCCAACAAGATTGCTAATTCTGGCCTGGGAGCAGCCCCTTTTCGGGTCGCGCCGCTGTCGGGCTAGAAGCAATGATGACCCACCGCAAACTCCCGTGTTTTTTTCCGGGTCAAGGGTGTTGGGATTTTGCCTCTTCATCAAAGTTTCTCCAGAGAGTGAAGAATTGCTTTGAAGCTGATAAATTTCCAGTGTAGCGATTGGCCTTTGTAAACTATTTGGTGGGTGGTGAAAATGAAGCATTTTGTCACTTTTGTGGATATATCAATCGACTCGCATTAGCTTTGGTGGATTTTGGGACATTTCGGTTTTGATTGTGTGAGTCCCAAGCGTATTCGCCGACTACCGGTAGGGGTTAGTTGTGCGCATGTGCCTTTAAGCACCGGGTGTATATATTTTTGGAAGCCATTTATGTAACCTCTAGGTTGAATTGCCGTGGCTCGTGGGAGACAGCTTGTCGGGCGACCCTAAGGGGTTCTCTGGTGACTTGGTAAGCCCCTAAACCTCGGATTTCGGGTTGACTGGCGAGTCCTCGAAAGCGTGGTACTTAACTGCTCGAGTCATGCATGCCCACGAGGTAAGTGACTTGGCGTATTGTTTGGCTACATGTGATCTCCTCTCGACTGTGAGAGAGTTAGTCGATGGCGCAGTCCAGTGGCATGCTCTCATTTGGTGTATTCCTGCCGCAGTGCCGCTGTATAATATTTTTGGACGCAGTCCTGGGGCAAGTGGTATTTAATCATTTGATTTACTTTGCAACGGATGGGGGAGGACGGGTAAATCGTGGGGCGCTGGATTGGTGAATCTTGGCTCGAAAATCCAGTCGAGTGGGGTGACTCGGATGGTGGCTTCGGGTTTATGCTTTTGTGGACGTGGTGCAAAAGGCTCTTAATATTTTGCAGCCCTTGAGCCGCAATACTTTAAATGGCCTGTCGGTCGCCGACCAAGGGTTTACTACCGAGTTAGCGTGATTGTTAGATGTACCAGTGATTGATTAACAAGAAATGGCGAGTGGACAAATACACCCAGTGTGAACATTATTTTTATTTCACCGCCTTTCAGCAGGATAAGATTTAGTTCTATGTATAGAATCCTTTCTATTCTGACCATTCCATGGCCGTCGACGCCATTTAGATGGTCACATTCTGTATGTTGATAAGTTAGTAGGCTTTCTTCCAAGGACTCTGGCGCGAATGGGCTCCATCCGACGGGAGAGAGTCATGGTGCATGCCCTTTTTGTCCTAAATGAGTCGGGCAGATCGAGGCGCCTCTCGAAGGTGCACAGCAGTGAAACCGAACTCGCAGCTTTTGTAGTGGCAGAGACTGGCCGGTAGATGGTGGTGAGGGATAAGCTAGGCCTGCTGGCTTCATCTGCAGCAGGGTCTAATTCCCATTTTGAGCAAAGGCCTCGCGTCTTCGCCCTAGAAAAGTAATGCCACTGAAAAGGAGGCCAGTCGCAGCTCCGTGTCGGGTCACGGCATGATGGCTTCGCCCGCATAACCATGAAGAAGGGGGTGAACCCTCGCCTATTATTGAATGAGTAGGTCTCGATGCTGCCCCATAGTCTGAGGGGGAGCTCTTCGACCTAGCATCCAGTGGGGCCTGCTCGAGGGGACATGTGAAGTTTTGGTTGAGGTCAGGAGGACGCTTTTATTACGCGGGTTTCACTGCTTGGCATCTCGACTCAGTGATGTATGCATACTGGAAGCGAAATTGGAGTCGAATGCCGCTCTCCCCGCAGAAGTTTCCCATGGCACTCCTTTGGGGCCTGGCCGTCATGTACCAAAAAGTTCGGCAGCCAGCGATGGCGTACTCTAAGTTGCACTAAATTGCCGCTAAGCCAAACAAGCTACGCCAATCACTCTGAGAGGGGCCATTTCGAAAAAGTAAGTCCCATCTCTTCACCCCGCCAAATTCAAACATCTCGCTAAACTGCCCGCATGCGAAGTAGACTATCGGGGACCCTCATGCCTGGCCGTCTGACGGTGGCAACCTCTTAGGCAAATCGAGAGCTAAGTGGATTGATGCGCGGATTCCGATTTTCACAAATCCATTCCCACCTTCCCCAGCGTTAATCCGCAACATCGAATCCACCCTCCGTGTAGACTACCGATCCCTTCTCCGTATATTTGACTTCCAGCGCCAAGTTTCGCGCGCTCAACGCTGATCCCGAGCTCCAATGGCTTACGCGTCAGAGTCAGCCGCTGGGTAAGGCGATGCATGCCGAGTCATCAGTTGTAAGGTTTCTAGCCTGGCCCGCCAATCGACGAAATGCTTATAGCAAAATTGGAGGATGGCGCTCCTTACTACCAAGGAAAAAATAGATGAAGTTCTGGCTGCTGCCGGTGAGCTACCTCTTCTCTTTACTATTCGCACTAATTAAGAACCGCTTAGCTGGCTACTCAACCTCAAATTGTCGTTACAGGGCTGTAACACCGACAAAACATATTTTGTCCACAGCTTTCTGGTCAAGTGGGATCCGGCACGACCACCCCACCGGTTACCGAAGTCCTTTCAGTAAGTGCCAACTTTTAAGGCGCAAGGGTATGGACACCATTGTATCATGACGAAGAAGCGCATGCAGCATTCGCACTATATCCGTATGGTTGCTGCCTGCGGTAATCAAGCATGAATTGGCGGTCAAGCACTATCAAAGTTCAGTCTCACCATGGATGAACGTGGCATCATGGTTCCTTCTAATCGGTGACAAATCAACTAATTGCTGATGAAAAGGTATGCGTCGCTTGTATGTTTGAGCTTAACGATGTACTAGATGTGGGAAGCTGCTGCAACTAGGAGTTGCCCTTCTATTCTGGATGGATTGTAGGGCCGTCGTCAACTCCAATTGAAGCCTCGGTAAGAAAAGGTCTCTTTTGGGTTCGGGGACATGAAGTTTGTGCTTGAATTGTAAGATTTGTTTATTTACTCAGATGATTGGGGCAGTTATCCAAGGTCAAACAATTTGTTTCTTTTGATGTGAAGCGCCAAGCAAGGTTAGAATATCTGATCTGCCGGGTTTCACCACTTTACTTTAAGCGTGCCCCAAGAAATTAAAAATGAAAGTGGAAAGATGATGTTAGTATGATTCTCGTGCCCATTGCTCATGGCTGGATAAAGATAAGGACGAAGCTAAGAAAATTAAGCACCGAGGAAGAGGAAGAAGGCAGGAAATGAAGTTAGCCAAAGGACGGAAATGCTTGGTACCCAAAGCTGCTAAGAAGCTGCTAGCAAATGAAAGATGCATAGTAATGTTGAACTCGAACCTATATATGTGAATTCGTTAAATTCGAGCTCGCGGGGTGGTACTCTTTTTGTCGGGCGTTTAAACAATCAACCTTAATTAATGCCTCCCGAGTAAAATCAACCAAGCATTTAGGGTTTGGAAATGCCCGAGTTTGTGGGAAGTTGAATTCTCAAAACTAAGTGATTGTGCCACTACTATTCTGAAACACGAAGAACGGTTGCCCATCAGATTATGCCGAGGGGCGTGAGGTCTCCGCAAATTGATGGAATGCGGGTGGCAATCAATAAATTATTAAGCTGCCACAATCGCACGGCAACAACTTATTTCATAGATGTTGCACAAACGATGTGGCAACATAAATAGCAGCGGCGGCAACCGATAATGCCTCGTATGAGGAGGAAATCGGGTACCACTTTCTCGCATACAATCTCGAGCCCGGCTCTTCATCTCACCACCTCTTCGCCCTACATCCCTCGCAGATTCGGTGAAGCTCCCCGGATTCCGGCAAGAATCAACTGGTAATGGCTTCCACTTTATAAATTATGGTTGTGACATTTGCATGGGGCAACAATCCACGTGAGATTACGCTTAAACAAAACCACCAATGTCGTGAATACACTAGCAGAAAAGGGTCTTTGGTCCACGGGTCCTGCCTCTAATCCTGGGGACAGAGATCTAAATCGAGGAAGAAATTAATTCAAATCACAAATTCTTCCACAAATTGGGAATCTTAGATGTGTAGATCTAAATCGGTGCATTTCATTAATTCAACCACAAAATTCTTCTAAACAAAGGTGTGATTTCACATCCTTACATTAATTCAACCACTAGTCAACACCACTTCGCTGTTAACGTCCGCCCTCCCGAAAGCCATCGGCTTCTCGTCAGTCATTTTCGGACCTGGAACCTCCACGATTTCAGCGATTGTTCGCGAGATCTTTTGAGCACCTCTCGAAGTCTCGAGCTGGTAGCCAAGAGCAATGATTTGGTAGTAATTTGGTCCTGGGTCCCAGTGACGCACTGCAACATCTCCCGCCTTTCTCGCTGAGGAGATCCAAACGTTTAATCACTTGACCCAGAAATCTATGCGGTTGCCAATCTTGGCCTTCCGCCTTCTTCCTTCTGAATACAAGAAGCAATGCGATGGGCTGGCCATTACATAACGGGGCAGCGCCGCCTTCTTCCACGCTGGCAAGAGTCCGCGCGGCGCACGCCGTGATTTCTCTCTCCATCTCTGGGCTCGGCCAGTGGAGTGAGTTAGGCTCAGCACTTCGCAAGATAGCTGATGCGCCATCCGTGGGGCACAGGTCACAGGTTGGCTAAGTAAGGCGAGGATGCTCAAGCGCGTGAACATCACCGCCTATATAGAAGTTTAGCACGACATCTCCATGGCGATTACCTGCGGAGATTGGAGAGGGAGCTTTAGGAAGGGACGACAAAGCGATGACGCCGGGTGGAGATTGGAGAGGACGATATGGGATGGATTTATTTGTTTGGCTTATTGCTACCATGTAGCGCCTCCTATTTTGTGGCTACATGAGGACTATCGGCTAAACGGGCGGAATATCCATAAGTATTGGTCGACAAAAGCTGGAAGTAATGGTGGTTAAGATGCATTAATGGGCTGCACCAATTTTTTCCTCCAGGTCTCCGGGGCCAATAGTTCAGACCGCTTAGGTCAACAAGTACAACTATTACAACTTAAAAAAAGCACGAATCTTAAATAAATAGAACTAGTTATCAAGCACATCTCCTTGATCTTCCTAATCTTAGCCTCGATGCAAGATCTTCCCCGTGATGAGAAAGCAAGGATCAAATTGTCCGCCCGCTTCCTTCCTTTAGCATCTTGTTTGCATGCCTTCAATTGTTTCTCTACATTTTTCCTCATGGACTTGTCAATATCTGTAGTTGTGAACTGCAGGACATTGGCTCCTGGTGAAGATCGTCATTCCTTGCTTTGAGCCAAGGCCTCTTCTGCTCTGCTTTTAGCCTCGTGTAAAATAATGCCGCCATTCCTCTCCTTCTCTGACTTTAAGCTAACCTTTTGTCTTGCACTCCACCTGAGATCTCGCTATGCTTTGGTCGCAAGTCAATCAAGGTTCCTATAGCTTCATCTCAACACCGGCTGGCAAGAAGTGGAGTCGATTCGACGGATTCTTTCAACTCAACAACCATATCCCATAGCTTTGGTCCGCCGCTGTCGCGATCGATTTGGGCTTTCACTGGGATCGGTACCCATTTTACAACACCGCAACTTCGCTTTGTATCATTGCAGTAACGGCTGTCCTCGACATCAGTAGAAACCTCCCCCGCCTCGGTGGTTTCTGTCTCCTCTTCAATGCTACAAATTTAGCTGGCACATATCCACATGTATACATAGCGAGAGGACTGCCTTCATCCGCTTAAACCGCGGATAGTCAGAAATCAGTACATTGTCTCGTTGGGCTCAATAACATCATAATGCTATACGAGTAAAATGTAGCTTAGATCTAGCTCAAAAATAGAATAATCGCCATGATGATAGAGATAGAGATGAGATTTACTCATAGAACATCAATGATGTCGCCACGATTGCTTCTCGCCATTCCCTGAACCCATGGAGAGGGGGTGATGAGAGAGGGATTGGGATGGAGGCGCTGGCTGCTTGCGTGTCACGGGCAGGATGGGAGGGAAGGGAAAGTGGCTTTGAGGAAGGGATCAGAAGTACGGGAGGAAGAGAAGAATGAGACGTGACATCGGATATGGTCCAGTTCAACTTGTGAGTCGTGACACTGCAACAGGGGAGAGAGCGCCTGGTGTTATTGTCCACAAAGAAGCGCAACGGTCTCATGCCGCCAAAAAACAGCTTCATCATGGATTTGCCTCATTTGGTGACTATCCCTAATCGGCCCAAGCGCCTCGATCGAATCTGCAGAGTGTAACAATCACAAGCGCAATAACTGTGGTGAAGCGGCTTAGAAGACTCTCTCAGAGTAATGGGCTACCAATGGGGGCTAAGGTTAGGACTTCTAAGTTAATTAGGCTACATATGTGTTTGTGAAAGAGCGTATATGCAATGGCTAATCGGTGGATCCATATGTGGTTTGTGAGAAGAACACATTACGCAATAAACATTGGGTGTGGTTCGTGAAAAGGATACATCCAATGACACCGGTGGATCCTTATGTGGTTTATGAGGAAATGGTATATCCAATAACACCTTGTGGATCCTTATGTGTTTTGAGAAGAACACACATGCGATGACACCGTGATGTGGTTTGTGAAAAGAGAGACATGCAATGACACTGGTGGATCCATATGAAGCCTTGTGTGGAACAGAGCATGCAAAATGACACCTGTGTATCCTTATGTGGTTTGTGAGAGGAAACATGATGTGAAGGACTCTCTCAGGATGTGGGTTCATGAGAGGAACACACATCCAATGACACTGTGATCCATGTGTAGTTTCCAAAGGAACACACATGCAATGACACCGTGGGGTGTCGTTCATGAGAAGACACATGCAATGACACAAGTATTCCCCATGTGGTTTCAGAGAATAATGTATGCAATGACTCTAGGTGTGGTTCATGAGAAGAACACACATGCAATGACACCGGTGATCCATGTGTGGTTTACAGGAGGAACAGACATGCAATGACACTTTGGTGTGTGGTTTCATTAAAATAATGTATATGCAATGGCACCCGGTGGGATCCATGTGTGGTTTGTGAGAGGAACAAACATGCAATGACATTTCCTGGTGGATCTTGCATGTGTGTTCATGAGAGGCACATGCAATGACACGGTGGATCCATGTGTGTGGTTTCCAGAGAAGAACACACATCCAATGACACTGGGTGTGGTTCATGAAAAGAAATACAACCAATGACATCGGATCCTAATGTGGTTTCTAGGAGAAGAACAGACATGCAATGACTCTAGATGTGGTTCATGAGATAACACATGCAATGACTCTAGCCGTGGTTCATGAGACAGCACACATGCTACAAACTGTGGATCCATGTGTCAGGAGAGGAACATGCATGCAATGAAACTATGTGTGGTTCATGAAAAGCACATACATCCAATGATGTTGGTGGATCTTATGGTTCTTGTGAAAAGAACACACATGCAATGACATCAGATCCATCTGTGGGTCTATGGAAAGAACATATGTAATGACACTGGTGGGTCAATGTGTGGTCTGTGAGAAGAACACACATGCAATGACACTGGGATATGTGGTTTGTGAAAGGAACATACATGCAATGACTCTAACTATGGTTCATGAAAAGAGCAGACATGCAATGACACTGGTGGATCCATGTGTGGTTAATGAGAAGAACAAACATGCAATGACACTTGGTGTGGTTGATGATATGGTTTGTAAGAAGAACACACATGCAATGACTCTAGCTAGTTCATGAGAAGAACACACATGCAATGACTCTAACTGGTGCATGAAAGAGCAGACATGCGATGACACTGGTGGATCCATGTGTGGTCTATGGGAGGAAGACACATCCAATGACATTGGTGGATCCATGTGTGGTCTGTGGGAATATCACAGATGCAATGACACTGGTGGATCCATATGTGGTTTGTGAGAAGGACACACATGCAATGACACTAGTGGATCCATATGTAGTTCATGGGAAGAACACACATGCAATGACACTGGTGGATCCATGTGTGGTCTGAGAAGAACACACATGCAATGACACTGGTGGATCCATGTGTGGTGTGGGAAGAACATACATGCAATGAATGGATCCATATGTGTCTGTGAGAAGGACACACATGCAATGACACTAGTGGATCCATATGGTTCATGGGAAGAACACATGCATGCAATGACACTAGTGGATCCATGTGTGATCTGAGAAGAACACACATGCAATGACACTAGTGATATGTGGTTTGTGAAAGGAACAATGCAATGATTCTAACGTGGTTTGTGAAGAACACACATGCAATGACACTGGTGGATCCATGTGTGGTTTATGATAATAACACATGCAATGAGACGGGTGTGGTTCATGATATGGTTTTGAGAAGAACACATGCAATGACTCTAGCTGTGGTTCTTGAGAAGAAAAACACATGCAATGACTCTAACTGGTGGTTGTCTGCGAAAGAGCGTGACATGCAAATTTATTACCAGGATCCAGCCGGTGGTTAATGAGAAGAACACACATGCAATGACACCGGTGGTCTATGATATGGGATTGTGAGAAGAACACATGCAATGACTCTAGCCGTAAGTTCATGAGAAGAACACACATGCAATGACTCCCAATCAGGTTCATGAAAAAGAATAGACATGCTGATGACACTGTGGATCCATGTGGTCTGGTGAGAGACTAGACATGCAATGACTCTAACTGTGGTTCAAGAAAAGAAAATGGACATGCAGTGAGATCTGTGGATCCAAGTGTGGTTAATGATACAACACATGCTATGACACCGGGTGTGGTCTATGAGCATGGTTTGTGAAGTGAAGAACCACACAGCAATGACTCACTGTGGTTCATGAGAAGAACACACATGCAATGACTTAAACTGTGGTTCGGTGAAAAAGGTACATGCGATGACACCGTGATCCATGTGTGGTTCATAGGGAGGAACACACATGCAATGACACTGGTGGATCCATGTGTGGTCTGGGAAGAACACACATGCAAAGGACACCGTGATCCATGTAACAGGAGAAGAATTAACCATGGTAAATGACACTGGTGATATGTGGTTTGTGAAATAACTGGACATGCAAATGTCTCTAACCCTTGGTTCATGAAAGAGAAGACATGCAATGTTTACATCTGGGTGATCCCATGTGGTTAATGAGACCTAACACACATGCAATGACACCGGGTGTGGTCTATGATATGGTTTGTGAGAAGAACACACATGCACGACTCTAGGATGTGGTTCAAGAGAAGAACACACATGCAGCCGACTTCCCAACTGTGTGGGTTCATGCGAAAGAATGTACATGCGATGACACCGGTGGATCCATGGTGTGGTGGGGTCTACGAGAGGAAATGTAGACATGGCGATGACACCTCTAACTGTGGTTCATGAAAAGAGCAGACATGCAATGGCACTGGTGGATCCATGTGTGGTTAATGATACACACACATGCAATGAGCATTACTCAGGTGTGGTTCACGACATGGTTTGTGAGAGAACCAACATGCACGATGACTCTCTAGCTGTGGTTGCATGAGAAGAACACACATGCAATGGACTTTCTAACTGTGGTGCATGAAAAGAGTAGACATGCGATGATGACTAAGGCGATCTGTGCATGTGTGGTCTGTGAGAAGGACACACATGCAATGACACACTAGTGGATCCATATGTGGTTCATGCGGAAGAACACATGCAATGACACTCAGTGGATCCATGTGATCTGTGAGAAGAAATACACATGCAATGACACCCAAGTGATATGGGTTTGGTGAAAGGAACAAGAATGTAACAATGATTCTAACTCAGTGGTTTGTGAGGAAAGAACACACATGCAATGACACACCTGTGGATCCATAAAAAATGGTTTATGATAATAACACACATGCAATGACACTAAAAAGTGTCTATGATATGGTTTTTTGAGAAGAATATTACATGCAATGACTCTAGCTGTGGTTCATGAGAAGAAACATATGCAATGCACTCTAATTGTGGGTTCATGAAAAGAGCAGATGCATATGACACTCAGTGGATCCATGTGTGGAGTTAATGAGAAGAAATATTACATGCAAATGACACTGGGTGTGTGGTTCATGATATGGATTGTAGAGAAGAACACACATGCAATGACTTCTAGCTGGGTGGTTCAGTGAGAAGAACACACATAGCAATGACTCTAACTGTGGTCTTTGAAAAGAATAGACATGCGATGACACCGGGGTGGATCCCATGTGTGGTCTATGAGAGGACTAGACATGCAATGACTCTAACTGTGGTTCATGAAAAAGAGCTGACATGCAAAGTGAGGATCTGGTGGATCCATGTGTGGTTAATGATAATAACACATGCTGGTGACACTGGGTGTGGTCCATGATATGAGCCCAGCAGAAGAACACACATACAATGACTCCAAATTGGCCAAGTTCATGAGAAGAAACACACATGCAATGACCCCAACTGTGGTTCATGAAAAGAGCAGACATGCGATGACACCAGGTGGATCCATGTGGTTCATGGAGGAACACACATGCAAATGACACTGGTGGATCCATGTGTGTTCTGTGGGGAAGAACACATATGCAATGACATGGTGGATCCATGTGTGGTCTAAGGAGAAGAATTAACATGCAATGACACTGGTGATATGGTGGTTGTAGAAAGGGAATAGACATGCACGTTCGTTCTAACTGTGGTTCTGTGAGAAAAGAGCACATGCAATGACACCACTGGTGGATCCATGTGTGGTTAATGAGACGAACACACATGCAAATACGACATTACCTAGGTGTGGTTCATGATATGAGTTTAGAGAAGAACACACATGCAATGACTCCTAGATGTAATTCAAGAGAAGAACACACATGTAATGACCTCTAACTGTGGTTCATGAAAAGAACAGACATGCGATGACAACGGGTGAATCCATGTGTGGTCTAAATGAGAGTAGAACAGTATATGCGATGACTTAACTGTGGGTTCTATGAAAAGAGTAGACATGCAATGGCACTGAGTGGATCCCATGTGGTTACATGATAATACACACACATGCAATGACACTAGGTGTGTCTACATTTATATGGTTTGGCAGGAGAAGAACACACATGCAATGACTCTAGCTATGGTTCATGAGAAGAACACACATGCAATGACTCTAACTGGGTGGTGCATGAAAAGAGTATGTACATATGATGACACTTAGTGGATCCATGTGTGGCTCTGGTGAGAGGACACACACATGCAATGACATACAGGGATCCATGTGTGGTCCGTGTGGGAAGAAATACACATGCAATGACACTAGTAGATCCATATGTGGTTTGTGAGGAAGGACACACATGCAATGACACTGTGGGCCTATATGTGGTTCAAGTGGAAGAACACATGCAATGACACTCGTGGGATCCATATGTGTGGTCTGTGGAGAAGAACACACATGTAATGACACTGGTGGATCCATGTGTGGTCTGTGGGAAGAACACACATGCAATCACACTGGTGGGATCTTACATGTGGTCCGTGAGAAGGACACACATGCATTGGAATAATTAGTGAATCCATATTTGGTTCTATGGGAAGAACACACATGCAATGACACTTGTGGGATCCATGTGTGGTCTGGTGGAGAAGAACATGTATGCAATGACACCGGTGATATGTGGGTTAGTGAAAGGAAACAAATGCAATGGATTTTAACTGGTGGGTTTGTGGAGAATAACAAAACATGCAATGACAAAGGTAGGATCCATGTGGTTTATGAGAGAAACATTACATGCAATGACACTTAGGTGTAGTTCATGATATGGTTTAGGAGAAGAATACACATGCAAAGTGACTTCAGTCAGGTTCATGCGAGAAGAAACAATACATGCAATGACTCTAATCGTGGTTCAGTGAAAAGAGCGTGCATATACGATGACACTGTGGATTCATGTGTGTCTATGGAGGAACACACACATGCAATGACACTCCGTGGGATCCATGTGGTTTGGTGAGCACAATACACATGCAAATGACACCGGGTGTGGTTCATGATATGGAAGCTTTTTGAGAAGAACACACATGCAATGACTCTAGCTGTGGGTTCATGAGAAGAAAACACATGCAATGACTTAATCTGTGGTTCATGAAAAGAGCGTATATGCAATGACACTTAGTGGATCCATGTGTGGTTAATGAGAAGAACACACATGCAAAAATGACACTGGGTGTGGTTCATGATATGGATTGTGAGAAGAACACACATGCAATGACTCTAGTCATGGAGTTCATGCGAGAAGAACACACATGCAATGACTCTAACTGTGGTTCATGAAAAGAATAGACATGCGATGACACCTGGTGGATCCATGTGTGGTCTATGAGAGGACTAGACATGCAATGACTCTAATCTGTGGTTCATGAAAAGAGCTGACATGCAAGTGAGGAGATCGGGGTGGATCCATGTGTGGTTAATGATAATAACACACATGCTAGTGACACTGGGTGTGGTTCTATGATATGGAAATGGTAGAGAACAACACATACAATGTGACCTGCCAACTGTGAGTTCATGAGAAGAACAACACATGCAATGACTCTAACTGTGGTTCATGAAAAGAAGAGACATGGCGACACCGGTGGATCCATGTGTGGTTTTATGGGAGGAAACATGCATGCAATGACACTGTGGATCCATGTGTGGTTCTGGGGAAGAAATGCATGTAATGACACTGTGATCCATGTGGTCTATGAGAAGAATTAATATGCAATGACACTGCGTTGGATATGTGGGAAGCTTTAGAAAGGAATGGACATGCAATGTCTCTAACTGTGGTTCATGAAAAGAGAGGACATGCAATGACACAGGTGGATCCATGTGTGGTCAATGAGACGAACACACATGCAATGACACCGGGTGTGGTTCATGATATGGTTTGTGAGAAGAACACATGCAATGACTCTAGATGTGGTTCATGAGAAGAACACACATGTAATGACCTCAACTGTGGTTCATGAAAAAGAATGCATATGCTGTATGACACCGGTGGATCCATGTGTGGTCTACGAGAGGAAATGATATGCATGACTCTAATCGTGGTTCATGAAAAGAGTAGACATGCAATGGCACTGGTGGATCCATGTGGTTAATGATAATAACACACATGCAATGACACTAGGTGTGGTTCACTATATGGTTTGTGAGAAGAACCAACATGAATGACTCTAGCTGTGGTTCATGAGAAGAACACACATGCAATGACTCTAACTGTAGTGCATGAAAAGAGCAGTATATGCGATGACATCGCGGATCCATGTGGTCTGTGAGAAGGACACACATGCAATGACATCTAGTGGATCCATATGTGGTTCATGGGAAGAACACATGATGCAATGACACTAGTGGTGGATCCATGTGATCTGTGAGAAGAACACATGCAATGACACTAGTGATATGTGGTTTGTGAAAGGAACAAAGAATGCAAATGATTCTAAACTGTGGTTTGTGAGAAGAACACACATGCAATGACACTGGTGGATCCATGTGGTTTATGATAATAACACACATGCAATGACACCGGGTGTGGTTCATGATATGTTTTGAGAAGAACACACATGCAATGACTCTAGCCGTGGTTCATGAGAAGAAAACACATGCAATGACTCTAATCTGGTTCATGAAAAGAGCAATATGCAATGACACTAGTGGATCCATGTGTGGTTAATGAGAAGAACTCACATGCAATGACACTGGGTGTGGTTCATGATATGGATTGTGAGAAGAACACACATGCAATGACTTAGTCAAGCTCATGGAGAAGAACACACATGCAATGACTCTAATTGTGGTTCATGAAAAGAATAGACATGCGATGACACTGTGGATCCATGTGTGGTCTATGAGAGGACTAGACATGCAATGACTCTAATCGTGGTTCATGAAAAGAGCCGACATGCAAGGAGATCGGTGGATCCATGTGTGGTTAATGATAATAACACACATGCTATGACACTGGGTGTGGTTCATGATATGGTTTGTGAGAAGAACACACATACAATGACTCCAGCTGTGGTTCATGAGAAGAACACACATGCAATGACTCTAACTGTGGTTCATGAAAAGAGCAGACATGCGATGACACCGGTGGATCCATGTGTGGTCATGGAGGAACACACATGCAATGACACCGGTGGATCCATGTGGTCTCGTGGGAAGAACACACATGCAATGACACTGTGGATCCATGTGTGGTCTATGAGAAGAATTAATATGCAATGACTGGTGATATGTGGTTTGTGAAAGGAATAGACATGCAATGTCTCTAATCAGGTTCATGAAAAGAGTGTATATGCAATGACACTGTGGATCCATGTGTGGTTAATGAGACGAACACACATGCAATGACACTAGGTGTGGTTCATGATATGGTTTGTGAGAAGAACACACATGCAATGACTCTAGATGTGGTTCATGAGAAGAACACACATGTAATGACTCTAATCTGTGGGTTCATGAAAAGAATGTACATATGGCGACACCCAGGATCCATGTGTGGTCTACGAGAGGAAATGTATATGCTATGACTCTAACTGTGGTTCATGAAAAGAGTAGACATGCAATGGCACTGATGGATCCATGTGTGGTTAATGATAATAACACACATGCAATGACACTAGGTGTGGTTCTACGATATGGTTTGTGAGAAGAACACACATGCAATGACTCTAGCTATGGTTCATGAGAAGAACACACATGCAATGACTCTAACTGTGGTGCATGAAAAGAGTAGACATGCGATGACTAGTGGATCCATGTGTGGTCTATGAGAGGAACACACATGCAATGACATGGTGGATCCATGTGTGGTCTGTGGGAAGAACACACATGCAATGACACTAGTAGATCCATATGTGGTTTGTGAGAAGGACACACATGCAATGACACTGTGGGATCTATATGTGGTTCATGGAAGAACACACATGCAATGACACTCGTGGGATCCATGTGTGGTCTGTGAGAAGAACATACACATGCAATGACACCGGTGGATCCATGTGGTCTCAGGGAAGAACACACATGCAATCACGGTGGATCCATATGTGGTCTGTGAGAAGGACACACATGCATCGGACACTAGTGAATCCATATTTGGTTCATGGAAGAACACACATGCAATGACACTTGTGGATCCATGTGTGGTCTGAGAAGAACATGTATGCAATGACACCGTGATATGTGGTTAGTGAAAGGAAATGTAAATGCAATGATTCTAACTGTGGTTTGTGAGAATAACAAACATGCAATGACAGTGGTGGATCCATGTGTGGTTTATGAGAGAAACACACATGCAATGACACTAGGTGTAGTTCATGATATGGTTTGTGAGAAGAACACACATGCAAAGGACTCTAGCTGTGGTTCATGAGAAGAACACACATGCAATGACTCTAACTGTGGTTCATGAAAAGAGCTGACATGCGATGACACCCTGTGGATCCATGTGTGGTTCATGGAGGAACACACATGCAATGACACTGTGGATCCATGTGTGGTTTATGATAATAACACACATGCAATGACACTGGGTGTGGTCTATGATATGGTTTTGAGAAGAACACACATGCAATGACTTAGCCGTGGTTCATGAGAAGAAAACACATGCAATGACTCTAACTGTGGTTCATGAAAAGAGTGTATATGCTATGTCACTAGTGGATCCATGTGTGGTTAATGAGAAGAACACACATGCAATGACACTGGGTGTGGTTCTATGATATGGATTGTGAGAAGAACACACATGCAATGACTCTAGCTGTAGTTCATGAGAAGAACACACATGCAATGACTTCTAACTGTGGTTCATGAAAAGAATAGACATGCGATGACACCGGGTGGATCCATGTGGTCTATGAGAGGACTAGACATGCAATGACTCTAATCTGTGGTTCATGAAAGAGTACATGCAAGGAGACTGTGGATCCATGTGGTTAATGATAATAACACACATGCTATGACATCGGGTGTGGTTCATGATATGGTTTGGAGAAGAACACACATACAATGACTCCAAATGTGGTTCATGAGAAGAACACACATGCAATGACTCTAACTGTGGTTCATGAAAAGAGCGACATGCGATGACACCGTGGATCCATGTGGTTCATGGGAGGAACACACACATGCAATGACACTGTGGATCCATGTGTGGTCTGTGGGAAGAACACACATGCAATGACACTGTGGATCCATGTGTGGTCTATGAGAAGAATTAACATGCAATGACACCGGTGATATGTGGTTTCAGAAAGGAAATGGACATGCAATGTCTCTAACTGTGGTTCATGAAAGAGAAGACATGCAATGACACCGGTGGATCCATGTGTGTTAATGAGACGTAACACACATGCAATGACACCGGGTGTGGTCTATGATATGGTTTGTGAGAAGAACACACATGCAATGACTCTAGATGTGGTTCATGAGAAGAAATACACATGTAATGACTTCTAACTGTGGTTCATGAAAAGAAACATATGGGAGGACACCGGTGGATCCATGTGTGGTCTACGAGGAAATGTATATGCATGACTCTAACTGTGGTTCATGAAAAGAGTAGACATGCAATGGCACTGTGGATCCATGTGGTTAATGATACAACACACATGCAATGACACTAGGTGTGGTTCACTATATGGTTGTGAGAAGAACCAACATGCAATGACTCTAGCTGTGGTTCATGAGAAGAACACACATGCAATGACTCTAACCGGTGGTGCATGAAAAAGAGTAGACATGATGACATGGGCGGATCCATGTGTGGTCTGTGAGAAGGACACACATGCAATGACACTAGTGGATCCATATGTGGTTCATGGGAAGAACACATGCAATGACATTTAGTGGGATCCATGTGTGATCTGTGAGAAGAACACACATGCAATGACACTAGTGATATGTGGTTTGCAGCGAACAGAATGCAAATGATTCTAACTGTGGTTTGTGAGAAGAACACACATGCAATGACACTGTGGATCCATGTGTGGTTTATGATAATAACACACATGCAATGACACCGGTGTGGTTCATGATATGGTTTTTGAGAAGAACACACATGCAATGACTTCTAGCTGGTGGTTCATGAGAAGAAAAACACATGCAATGACTCTAACTGTGGTTCATGAAAAGAGTGATATGCAATGACACTAGTGGATCCATGTGTGGTTAATGAGAAGAACACACATGCAATGACACCGTGTGGTTCATGATATGGATAGAGAAGAACACACATGCAATGACTCTAGTCTGTGGTTCATGAGAAGAACACACATGCAATGACTCTAACTGTGGTTCATGAAAAGAATAGACATGGATGACACCGTGGATCCATGTGTGGTCTATGAGAGGACTAGACATGCAATGACTCTAACTGGTGGTTCATGAAAAGAGCCGACATGCAAGGAGATCGTGGATCCATGTGTGGTTAATGATAATAACACATGCTATGACACCGGTGTGGTTCATGATATGAGTTTGTGAGAAGAACACACATACAATGACTCCATGTGGTTCATGAGAAGAACACACATGCAATGACTCTAATCGTGGTTCATGAAAAGAGCAGACATGCGATGACACCGTGGATCCATGTGTGGTTCATGGGAGGAACACACATGCAATGACACTGTGGATCCATGTGTGGTCAGGGAAGAACACACATGCAATGACACCTGTGGATCCATGTGTGGTCTATGAGAAGAATTAACATGCAATGACACTGTGATATGTGGTTTGTGAAAGGAATAGACATGCAAATGTCTCTAACTGTGGTTCATGAAAGAGTGTATATGCAATGACACTGTGGATCCATGTGTGGTTAATGAGACGTAACACACATGCAATGCACACCAGGTGTGGTTCATGATATGGTTTGTGAGAAGAAACACACATGCAATGACTCTAGATGGTTCATGAGAAGAACACATGTAATGACTCTAACTGTGGTTCATGAAAAGAATGTACATGCGATGACACCGGTGGATCCATGTGTGGTCTACGAGGAAATGTATATGCGATGACTCTAACTGTGGTTCATGAAAAGAGTGTACATGCAATGGCACTGGTGGATCCATGTGTGGTTAATGATAATAACACATGCAATGACACTAGGTGGTTCACGATATGGTTTGTGAGAAGAACACACATGCAATGACTCTAGCTATGGTTCATGAGAAGAACACACATGCAATGACTCTAACTGTGGTGCATGAAATGAGCAGTATATGCGATGACACTAGTGGATCCATGTGTGGTCTATGAGAGGAACACACATGCAATGACATTGGTGGATCCATGTGGTCTGTGGGAAGAACACACATGCAATGACACTAGTAGATCCATATGTGGTTTGTGAGAAGGACACACATGCAATGACACTGGTGGATCTATATGTGGTTCATGGAAGAACACACATGCAATGACACTCGTGGGATCCATGTGTGGTCTGTGAGAAGAACACACATGCAATGACACTGGTGGATCCATGTGTGGTCTGGGAAGAACACACATGCAATCACACTGTGGACTCCATATGTGGTGTGAGAAGGACACACATGCATTGACACTAGTGAATCCATATTGTTCATGGGAAGAACACACATGCAATGACACTTGTGGATCCATGTGGTCTCAGGAGAAGAACATGTATGCAATGACACCGGTGATATGTGGTTAGTGAAAGGAAATGTAAATGCAATGATTCTAACTGTGGTTTGTGAGAATAACAAACATGCAATGACACTGTGGATCCATGTGTGGTTTATGAGAGAAACACACATGCAAATGACACTAGGTGTAGTTCATGATATGGTTTGTGAGAAGAACACACATGCAAAGGACTCTAGCTGTGGTTCATGAGAAGAACACACATGCAATGACTTCTAACTGTGGTTCATGAAAAGAGCAGACATGATGACACCGGTGGATCCATGTGTCTATGGGAGGAACACACATGCAATGACACTGTGGATCATGTGTGGTTCAGGGAAGAACACACATGCAATGACACTGTGGATCCATGTGTGGTCTGTGAGAAGAATTAACATGCAATGACACCGGTGATATGTGGTTTGTGAAAGGAATAGACATGCAATGTCTCTAACTATGGTTCATGAAAAGAGCAGACATGCAATGACACCGTGGATCCATGTGGTTAATGAGACGCACACATGCAATGACACCGGGTGTGGTTCATGATATGGTTTGTGAGAAGAACACACATGCAATGACTCTAGATGTGGTTCATGAGAAGAACACACATGTAATGACTCTAACTGTGGTTCATGAAAGAACACACATGATGACACTCGCTGGATCCATGTGTGGTCTACGAGAGGAAATGACATGCGATGACTCTAACTGTGGTTCATGAAAAGAGTAGACATGCAATGACTGGTGGATCCATGTGTGGTTAATGATAATAACACACATGCAATGACACTAGGTGTGGTTCACGTATATGGTTTGTGAGAAGAACCAACATGCAATGACTCTAGCTGTGGGTTCATGAGAAGAACACACATGCAATGACTCTAACTGTGGTGCATGAAAAGAGTGGTATATGCGATGACATCAAGTGATCCATGTGTGGTCTGTGAGAAGGACACATGCAATGACACGAGTGGATCCATATGTGGTTCATGGGAAGAACACACATGCAATGACACTAGTGGATCCATGTGTGATCTGTGAGAAGAACACACATGCAATGACACTAGTTATATGTGGTTTGTGAAAGGAATAGTAATGCAATGATTCTAACTGTGGTTTGTGAGAAGAACACACATGCAATGACACTGGTGGATCCATGTGTGGTATATGGTAATAACACACATGCAATGACACCGGGTGGTCTTCATGATATGGTTTGGAGAAGAACACACATGCAATGACTCAGCTGTGGTTCATGAGAAGAAAACACATGCAATGACTCTAACTGGTTCTTGAAAAGAGCAGACATGCAATGACACTAGTGGATCCATGTGTGGTTAATGAGAAGAACACACATGCAATGACACTAGGTGTGGTTCATGATATGGATTGTGAGAAGAACACACATGCAATGACTCTAGCTGTGGTTCATGAGAAGAACACACATGCAATGACTCTAATCAGGGTTCATGAAAAGAATAGACATGCGATGACACCGTGGATCCATGTGTGGTCTATGAGAGGACCAGACATGCAATGACTCTAATCGTGGTTCATGAAAAGAGCTGACATGCAAAGGAGATCGGTGGATCCATGTGTGGTTAATGATAATAACACACATGCTATGACACTGGGTGTGGTTCATGATATGACCAGAGAGAAGAACACACATACAATGACTCAGCTGTGGTTCATGAGAAGAACACACATGCAATGACTCTAACTGTGGTTCATGAAAAGAGCGTATATGCGATGACACCGTGGGATCCATGTGTGGTCTGGGAGGAACACACATGCAATGACACTGGTGGATCCATGTGTGGTCTGGGGAAGAACACACATGCAATGACACTGGTGGATCCATGTGTGGTCTATGAGAAGAATTAACATGCAATGACACCGTGATATGTGGTTTGTGAAAGGAATAGACATGCAATGTCTCTAATCGTGGTTCATGAAAAGAGTGTATATGCAATGACACCGTGGATCCATGTGTGGTTAATGAGACGCACACACATGCAATGACACCGGTGTGGTTCATGATATGGTTTGTGAGAAGAACACACATGCAATGACTCTAGATGGTTCATGAGAAGAACACACATGTAATGACTCTAACTGTGGTTCATGAAAAGAATGTATATGCGATGACACGGTGGATCCATGTGTGGTCTACGAGAGGAAATGTATATGGCGACTCTAACTGTGGTTCATGAAAGAGTAGTATATGCAATGGCATCGTGGATCCATGTGTGGTTAATGATAACACACATGCAATGACACTAGGTGTGGTTCACTTATATGGTTTGTGAGAAGAACACACATGCAATGACTCTAGCTATGGTTCATGAGAAGAACACACATGCAATGACTCTAACTGTGGTGCATGAAAAGAGTAGACATGCATGACACTAGTGGATCCATGTGTGTCTATGAGAGGAACACACATGCAATGACATTGGTGGATCCATGTGTGGTCTGGGAAGAACACACATGCAATGACACTAGTAGATCCATATGTGGTTTGTGAGAAGGACACACATGCAATGACACCGGTGGATCTATATGTGGTCTATGGGAAGAACACACATGCAATGACACTGTGGGATCCATGTGTGGTCTGTGAGAAGAACACACATGCAATGACACTGTGGATCCATGTGTGGTTCAGGGGAAGAACACACATGCAATAACACTGGTGGATCCATATGTGGTCTGTGAGAAGAATTAACATGCAATGACACCGTGATATGTGGTTTAGAAAGGAATAGACATGCAATGTCTCTAACTATGGTTCATGAAAAGAGCAGACATGCAATGACACTGGTGGATCCATGGGTGGTTAATGAGACGACACACATGCAATGACACTGGGTGTGGTTCTATGATATGGTTTGTGAGAAGAACACACATGCAATGACTCTAGATGTGGTTCATGAGAAGAACACACATGTAATGACTCTAACCGTGGTTCATGAAAAGAATGTACATGCGATGACAATCATGGATCCATGTGGTCTACGAGAGAAATGTATATGCTATGACTCTAATCAGTGGTTCATGAAAAGAGTAGACATGCAATGGCACTGGTGGATCCATGTGTGGTAATGATAATAACACACATGCAATGACACTAGGTGTGGTTCACGATATGGTTTGTGAGAAGAACCAACATGCAATGACTTAGAAGTGGTTCATGAGAAGAACACACATGCAATGACTCTAACTGTGGTGCATGAAAAGAGTAGACATGCGATGACATCTGCGATCCATGTGTGGTCTGTGAGAAGGACACACATGCAATGACACTAGTGGATCCATATGTGGTTCATGGGAAGAACACATATGCAATGACATTAGTGGATCCATGTGTGATCTGTGAGAAGAACACACATGCAATGACACTAGTGATATGTGGTTTGTGAAAGGAACAGAATGCAAATGATTCTAACTGTGGGTTTGTGAGAAGAACACACATGCAATGACATCGTGGATCCATGTGTGGTTTATGATAATAACACACATGCAATGACACTGGGTGTGGTTCATGATATGGTTTTTGAGAAGAACACACATGCAATGACTCTAGCTGTGGTTCATGAGAAGAAAACACATGCAATGACTCTAACTGTGGTTCATGAAAAGAGCAGACACGTTAATGACACTAGTGTATCCATGTGTGGTTAATGAGAAGAACACACATGCAATGACACTAGGTGTGGTTCATGATATGGATTGTGAGAAGAACACACATGCAATGACTCTAGCTGTGGTTCATGAGAAGAACACACATGCAATGACTCTAACTGTGGTTCATGAAAAGAATAGACATGCGGCGACACTGTGGATCCATGTGTGGTCTATGAGAGGACTAGACATGCAATGACTCTAACTGTGGTTCATGAAAAGAGCCGACATGCAAGTGAGATCGTGGATCCATGTGTGGTTAATGATAATAACACACATGCTATGACACCGGGTGTGGTTCATGATATGGTTTGTGAAGAACACACATACAATGACTCCAGCTGTGGTTCATGAGAAGAACACACATGCAATGACTCTAACTGTGGTTCATGAAAAGAGCAGACATGCGATGACACCGTGGATCCATGTGTGGTTCATGGAGGAACACACATGCAATGACACCGTGGATCCATGTGGTCAGGGGAAGAACACACATGCAATGACACTGTGGATCCATGTGTGGTCTATGAGAAGAATTAACATGCAATGACACTGGTGATATGTGGTTTGTGAAAGGAATAGACATGCAATGTCTCTAACTGTGGTTCATGAAAAGAGCAGACATGCAATGACACTGGTGGATCCATGTGTGGTTAATGAGACGAACACACATGCAATGACACTAGGTGTGGTTCATGATATTGTTTGTGAGAAGAACACACATGCAATGACTCTAGATGTGGTTCATGAGAAGAAGACACATGTAATGACTCTAACTGTGGTTCATGAAAAGAATGTACATGCGATGACACCGGTGGATCCATGGTCTATTTAGAGAATGTATATGCGATGACTCTAACTGGTTCATGAAAAGAGTAGACATGCAATGGCATCAGGATCCATGTGTGGTTAATGATAATAACACACATGCAATGACACTAGGTGTGGTTCACGATATGGTTTGTGAGAAGAACACACATGCAATGACTCTAGCTATGGTTCATGAGAAGAACACACATGCAATGACTCTAACTGTGGTGCATGAAAAGAGTAGACATGCGATGACACTAGTGGATCCATGTGTGGTCTATGAGAGGAACACACATGCAATGACATTGGTGGATCCATGTGTGGTCTGTGGGAAGAACACACATGCAATGACACTAGTAGATCCATATGTGGTTGTGAGAAGGACACACATGCAATGACACTGTGGATCTATATGTGGTTCATGGGAAGAACACACATGCAATGACACTGTGGATCCATGTGTGGTCTGTGAGAAGAACACACATGCAATGACACGGTGGATCCATGTGGTCTGGGAAGAACACACATGCAATCACACCGTGGATCCATATGTGGTCTGTGAGAAGGACAACCATGCATTGACACTATTGAATCCATATTTGGTTCATGGGAAGACCACACATGCCATGACACTTGTTGATCCATGTGTGGTCTGTGAGAAGAACATGTATGCAATGACACCGTGATATGTGGTTAGTGAAAGGAAATGTAAATGCAATGATTCTAACTGTGGTTTGTGAGAATAACAAACATGCAATGACATCGTGGATCCATGTGTGGTTTATGAGAGAACACACATGCAATGACACTAGGTGTAGTTCATGATATGGTTTGTGAGAAGAACACACATGCAAAGGACTCTAGCTGTGGTTCATGAGAAGAACACACATGCAATGACTCTAACTGTGGTTCATGAAAAGAGCATATGCGATGACACCGTGGATCCATGTGTGGTTCATGGAGGAACACACATGCAATGACACTGTGGGATCCATGTGTGGTTCAGGGAAGAACACACATGCAATGACACTGTGGATCCATGTGTGGTCTGTGAGAAGAATTAACATGCAATGACACTGTGATATGTGGTTTGTGAAAGGAATAGACATGCAATGTCTCTAACTATGGTTCATGAAAAGAGCAGTACATGCAATGACACTGTGGATCCATGTGTGGTTAATGAGACGACACATGCAATGACACTGGGTGTGGTTCTATGATATGGTTTGTGAAGAACACACATGCAATGACTCTAGATGTGGGTTCATGAGAAGAACACACATGTAATGACTCTAACTGTGGTTCATGAAAAGAACACACATGCGATGACACCGCTGGATCCATGTGTGGTCTACGTAGAGGAAATGTATACATGGCGACTCTAATCGTGGTTCATGAAAGAGTAGACATGCAATGGCATCGTGGATCCATGTGTGGTTAATGATAACACACATGCAATGACACTAGGTGTGGTTCACTATATGGTTTGTGAGAAGAACCAACATGCAATGACTCTAGCTGTGGTTCATGAGAAGAACACACATGCAATGACTCTAACTGTGGGTGCATGAAAAGAGTAGACATGATGACATCAAGTGATCCATGTGTGGTCTGTGAGAAGGACACACATGCAATGACACTAGTGGATCCATATGTGGTTCATGGGAAGAACACATGCAATGACATTCAGTGGATCCATGTGTGATCTCGTGAGAAGAACACACATGCAATGACACTAGTGATATGTGGTTTGTGAAAGGAACAGAATGCAATGATTCTAACTGTGGTTTGTGAGAAGAACACACATGCAATGACATCGTGGATCCATGTGTGGTTTATGATAATAACACACATGCAATGACACCGGGTGTGGTTCATGATATGAGCTTGAGAAGAACACACATGCAATGACTCTAGCCGTGGTTCATGAGAAGAAAACACATGCAATGACTCTAACTGGGTTCATGAAAAGAGCAGATATGCAATGACACTAGTGGATCCATGTGTGGTTAATGAGAAGAACACACATGCAATGACACTGGGTGTGGTTCATGATATTGATTGTGAGAAGAACACACATACAATGACTCAAGCTGTGGTTCATGAGAAGAACACACATGCAATGACTCTAACTGTGGTTCATGAAAAGAAAAGACATGCTATGACACCGGTGGATCCATGTGTGGTCTATGAGAGGACTAGACATGCAATGACTCTAATGTGGTTCATGAAAAGAGCCGATATGCAAAGGAGACTGGTGGATCCATGTGGTTAATGATAATAACACACATGCTATGACACTGGGTGTGGTTCATGATATGGCCACAGAGAAGAACACACATACAATGACTCCAGCTGTGGTTCATGAGAAGAACACACATGCAATGACTCTAACTGTGGTTCATGAAAGAGCGTATATGCGATGACACGGTGGATCCATGTGTGGTTCATGGAGGAACACACATGCAATGACACTGTGGATCCATGTGGGTCTGTGGGAAGAACACACATGCAATGACATCGTGGATCCATGTGTGGTCTGTGGGAAGAACACACATGCAATGACACTGGTGGATCCTTGTGTGGTCTATGAGAAGAATTAACATGCAATGACACTGGTGATATGTGGTTTGTGAAAGGAATAGACATGCAATGTCTCTAACTGTGGTTCATGAAAAGAGCAGACATGCAATGACACTGGTGGATCCATGTGTGGTTAATGAGACGAACACACATGCAATGACACTGGGTGTGGTTCATGATATGGTTTGTGAGAAGAACACACATGCAATGACTCTAGCTATGGTTCATGAGAAGAACACACATGCAATGACTCTAACTGTGGTTCATGAAAAGAACAGACATGCGATGACACCGGTGGATCCATGTGTGGTCTACGAGAGGAACAGATATGCGATGACTCTAACTGTGGTTCATGAAAAGAGTAGACATACAATGGCATCAGGATCCATGTGTGGTTAATGATAATAACACACATGCAATGACACTTGGTGTGGTTCACGATATGGTTTGTGAGAAGAACACACATGCAATGACTCTAGATATGGTTCATGAGAAGAACACACATGCAATGACTCTAACTGTGGTGCATGAAAAGAGGAGACATGCGATGACACTAGTGGATCCATGTGTGGTCTATGAGAGGAACACACATGCAATGACATTGGTGGATCCATGTGGTCTGGGAAGAACACACATGCAATGACACTCAGTAGATCCATATGTGGTTTGTGAGAAGGACACACATGCAATGACACTGGTGGATCTATATGTGGTTCATGGAAGAACACACATGCAATGACACTGGTGGATCCATGTGTGGTCCGTGAGAAGACCACACATGCCATGACACTGGATCCATGTGTGGTCTGTGGGAAGAACACACATGCAATCACACCGTGGATCCATATGTGGTCTGTGAGAAGGACACACATGCATTGACACTAGTGAATCCATATTTGTCTATGGGAAGAACACACATGCAATGACACTTGTGGATCCATGTGGTCTGTGAGAAGAACACAGATGCAATGACACTGTGATATGTGGTTAGTGAAAGGAAATGAAATGCAATGATTCTAACTGTGGTTTGTGAGAATAACAAACATGCAATGACATCGGTGGATCCATGTGTGGTTTATGAGAGAAACACACATGCAAATGACACTAGGTGTAGTTCATGATATGGGTTTGTGAGAAGAACACACATGCAAAGGACTCTAGTCGTGGTTCATGAGAAGAACACACATGCAATGACTCTAACTGTGGTTCATGAAAAGAGCGCATATGCGATGACACCGTGGATCCATGTGTGGTTCATGGAGGAACACATGCAATGACACTGGTGGATCCATGTGTGGTCTCAGGGAAGAACACACATGCAATGACACCGGTGGATCCATGTGGTCTGTGAGAAGAATTAACATGCAATGACACTGGTGATATGTGGTTTGTCAAAGGAATAGACATGCAATGTCTCTAACTATGGTTCATGAAAAGAGCGTATATGCAATGACACTGGTGGATCCATGTGTGGTTAATGAGACAACACACATGCAATGACACCGGGTGTGGTTCATGATATGGAGCCAGGAGAAGAACACACATGCAATGACTCTAGATGTGGTTCTATGAGAAGAACACACATGTAATGACTCTAACTGTGGTTCATGAAAAGAATGTACATGCGATGACACCGCTGGATCCATGTGTGGTCTAGAGGAACATACATGCGATGACTCTAACTGTGGTTCATGAAAAGAGTAGACATGCAATGGCATCAGTGGATCCATGTGTGGTTAATGATAATAACACACATGCAATGACACTAGGTGTGGTTCACAATATGGTTTGTGAGAAGAACCAACATGCAATGACTCTAGCTGTGGTTCATGAGAAGAACACACATGCAATGACTCTAACTGTGGAGAATGAAAAGAGTAGACATGCGATGACATCAAGTGATCCATGTGTGGTCTATGAGAGGAACACACATGCAATGACAGTGGTGGATCCATGTGTGGTCTATGGGAAGAACACACATGCAATGACACTAGTAGATCCATATGTGGTTTGTGAGAAGGACACACATGCAATGACACTGGTGCATCTATATGTGGTTCATGGGAAGAACACACATGCAATGACACTAGTGGATCCATGTGTGGTGTGAGAAGAACACACATGCAATGACACCGGTGGATCCATGTGGTTCTGGGGAAGAACACACATGCAATCACACTGGTGGATCCATATGTGGTCTGTGAGAAGGACACACATACATTGACACTAGTGAATCCATATTTGGTTCATGGGAAGAACACACATGCAATGACACTGGTGGATCCATGTGTGGTCTTTGAGAAGAACACAGATGCAATGACACTGGTGATATGTGGTTAGTGAAAGGAACAGAAATGCAATGATTCTAACTGTGGTTTGTGAGAATAACACACATGCAATGACACTGGTGGATCCATGTGTGGTTTATGAGAGAAACACACATGCAATGACACTAGGTGTAGTCTATGATATGGTTTGTGAGAAGAATACACATGCAATGACTCTAGCTATGGTTCATGAGAGGAACACACATGCAATGACTCTAACTGTGGTTCATGAAAAGAATGTATATGCGATGACATCGGTGGATCCATGTGTGGTCCATGAGAGGAATAGACATGCCATGACTCTAACTATGGTTCATGAAAAGAGCGCATATGCAAGGACACTGGTGGATCGTTGTGTGGTTATTTGTATTTACACTCATGGAATGACACTTGGTGTGGTTCATGATTTGGTTTGTGTGAAGAACACACATGCAATGACTCTAGCTGTGGTTCATGAGAAGAACACACATGCAATGACTCTAGCTGTGGTGGATGAAAAGAGCATATATGATGACATCGGATCCATGTGGTTCATGGGAGGAACACACATGCAATGACTTCAGTGGATCCATGTGTGGTCTATGGGAAGAACACACATGCAATGACACTGGTGGATCCATGTGTGGTCTGTGAGAAGAACACACATGCAATGACACTGGTGATATGTGGTTTGTGAAAGGAATAGACATGCAATGTCTCTAACTGTCGTTCATGAAAAGAGCAGACATGCAATGACACTGGTGGATCCATGTGTGGTTAATGAGACGTACACACATGCAATGACACTGGTTGTGGTTCATGATATGGTTTGTGAGAAGAACACATGCAATGACTCTAGCTGTGGTTCATGAGAAGAACACACATGCAATGACTCTAATCGTGGTTCATGAAAAAATGTACATGCGATGACATCGGTGGATCCATGTGTGGTCTATGAGAGGAATATACATGCCATGACTCTAACTATGGTTCATGAAAAGAGCAGACATGCAAGAACACCGGTGGATCCATGTGTGGTTAATGGTAATTACAAACATGCAATGACACTAGGTCTGGTTCATGATATGGTTTGTGAGAAGAACACACATGAAATGACTCTAGCTGTGGTTCATGAGAAGAACACACATGCAATGACTCTAGCTGTGGTGCACGAAAAGAGCAGACATGCAATGACACCGGTGGATCCATGTGTGGTTCATGGAGGAACACACATGCAATGACTGTGGATCCATGTGTGGTCTATGGGAAGAACACACATGCAATAACACTGGTGGATCCATGTGTGGTCTGTGAGAAGAACACACATGCAATGACACTGGTGATATGTGGTTTGTGAAAGGAATAGACATGCAATGTCTCTAACTGTGGTTCATGAAAAGAGTGTATATGCAATGACATCGGTGGATCCATGTGTGGTTAATGAGACATACACACATGCAATGACACTGGGTGTGGTTCATGATATGGTTTGTGATAAGCACACACATGCAATGACTCTAGCTGTGGTTCATGAGAAGAACACACATGCAATGACTCTAACTGTGGTCCATGAAAAGAACAGACATGCGATGACACCGGTGGATCCATGTGTGGTCTCTGAGAGGAACAGACATGCGATGTCTCTAGTGGTGGTTCATGAAATGAGCAGACATGAAAAGACACAGGTGGATCCATGTGTTGATAATCATAATAACACATGCAATGACACCGTGTGGTTCACGATATGTTTTGGAGAAGAACACATGCAATGACTCTAGCCGTGGTTCATGAGAAGAACGCATGCAATGACTCTAACTGGTGCATGAAAAGAGTGTATATGAGATGACACTGGTGGATCCATGTGTGGTCTATGAGAGGAACACACATGCAATGACATTGGTGGATCCATGTGTGGTCTGTGGGAAGAACACACATGAATTGACACTAGTGGATCCATATGTGGTTTGTGAGAAGGACACACACGCAATGACACTGGTGGATCCATATGTGGTTTCTGGGAAGAACACACATGCAATGACACTCGTGGATCCATCTGTGGTGTGAGAGAAGGACACACATGCAATGACTCTGGTGGATCCATGTGTGGGAAGAACAAACATGCAATGACACTGTGGGATCCATATGTGGTGTGTGAGAAGGACACACATGCAATGACACTGGTGGATCCATATGTTGTTCATGGGAAGAACGCACATGCAATGACACTCGTGGATCCATGTGTGGTCTGTGACAAGAACACACATGCAATGACCCTAGTGTTATGTGGTTTGTGAAAGGAACAGAAATGGACTGCTTCTATCTGTGGTTTGTGAGAAGAACACACATCCAATGACACTGGTGGATCCATGTGTGGTTTATGAGAGAAACACACATGCAATGATACTAGGTGTGGTCTATGATATGGTTTGTGAGAAGAACACACATGCAATGACTCTAGCTATGGTTCATGAGAAGAACACACATGCAATGACTCTAACGTGGTTCATGACAAGAGCGTACATGCGATGACACTGTGGGATCCATGTCTGGTCTATGAGAGGAACACACATCCAATGACACCGGTGGATCCTTATGTGGTCAATGAGAAGAACACACATGCAATGACACTAGTGGATCCATCTGTGGTTCGTGGTAAGGACACACAAGCAATGACATCGGTGGATCCATGTGGTCTGGGGAAGAACACACATGCAATGACATCATGCTATATGTGGTTTGTGAAAAGAACAGACATGCAATGACTCTATCTGTGGTTCATGAAAAGAGCAGACATGCAATGACACTGGTGCATCCATGTGTGGTTAATGAGAAGAACACACATGCAATGACACTAGGTGTGGTTCATGATATGGTTTTTGAGAAGAACACATATGCAATGGAGTCTCTAGTTGTGGTTCATGAGAAGAACACACATGCAATGACACTAACTGTGGTTCATGAAAAGAGTAGACATGTGATGACACCGGTGGATCCATGTGTGGTCTATGAGAGGAACGCACATCCAATGACACCGGTGGATCCTTACATGGTCTATGGGAAGAACACACATGCAATGACACTGGTGGATCCATATTTGGTCTGTGAGAAGGCCACATGCAATGACACTGGTGGATCCATATGTGGTTCATGGGAAGAACACACATGCAATGACACTGGTGGATCCATGTTTGGTCTGTGATAACCACACACATACAATGACACTGGGGATATGTGGTTTCCGGAAGGAAATGTATATGCAATGACTCTAACTATGGTTCATGAAAAGAGCATACATGCAATGACACTGGTGGATACATGTGTGGTTAATGAGAAGGACACAGATGCAATGACACTGGGTGTGGTTCATGATATGGTTTGTGAGAAGAACACACATGCAATGGAGACTCTAGCTGTGGTTCATGAGAAGAATACACATGCCATGACTCTAACTGTGGTTCATGAAAAGAGCAGAAATGCGATGACACCGGTGGATCCATGTGTGGTCTACAAGAGGAACACACATCCAATGACACCGGTGGATCCTTACGTGGTCTATGGGAAGAACACACATGCAATGAGACTGGTGGATCCATATGTGGTCTCTGTGAGAAGGACACACATGCAATGACACCGGTGGATCCATATGTGGTTTGTGATAAGGACACACATGCAATGACACTGGTGGATCCATCTGTGGTTCATGGTAAGGACACACATGCGATGACACTGGTGGATCCATGTGTGGTCTGTGAGAAGAACACACATGGCGACACCGGGTGATATGTGGTTTGTGAAAAGAACAGATATGCAATGACTCTATCTATGGTTCATGAAAAAGAGTGTACATGCAATGACACTGGTGGATCCATGTGTGGTTAATGAGAAGAACACACATGCAATGACACTGGGTATGGTTCATGATATGGTTTGTGAGAAGAGCACACATGCAATGGAGATTCTAGTTGTGGTTCATGAGAAGAACACACATGCAATGACACTAACTATGGTTCATGAAAAGAGCGTATATGCTGATGACATTCCGGTGGATCCATAAAGGCCTATGAGAGAACGCACATCCAATGACACTGGTGGATCCTTATGTGGTCTATGGGAAGAACACACATGCTATGACACTGGTGGATCCATATGTGGTCTATGAGAAGGCCACATGCAATGACACTTGTGGATCCATATGTGGTTCATGGGAACAACAATGCAATGACACTGGTGGATCCATGTGGTCTGTGAGAAGAACACACATGCAATGACACTGGTGATATGTGGTTTGTGAAAGGAACAAACATGCAATGACTCTAACTATGGTTCATGAAAAGAGCATACATGCAATGACACTTGTGGATCCATGTGTGGTTAATGAGAAGAACACAGATGCAATGACACTGGGTGTGGTTCATGATATGAGCCAGAGAAGAACACACATGCAATGGAGACTCTAGATGTGGTTCATGAGAAGAATACACATGCCATGACTCTAACTGTGGTTCATGAAAAGAGCAGAAATGCGATGACACCGGTGGCTCCATGTGTGGTCTGTGAGAAGGACACACATGCAATGACACTGGTGGATCCATATGTAGTTCATGGGAAGAACACACATGCAATGACACTAGTGAATCCATGTGTGGTTTGTGAGAAGAACACAGATGCAATGACATTGGTGATTTGTGGTTTGGAAAGGAAATGTATATGCAATGACTCTAACTGTGGTTCATGAAAATAGCAGACATGCGATGCCACCGGTGGATCCATGTGTGGTTAATGAGAAGAACACACATCTAATGGCACTGGGTGTGGTTCATGATATGGTTTGAGAAGAACACGCATGCAATGACTCTAGCTGTGTTTCATGAGAAGAAAACACATGCAATGACTTAACTATGGTTGATGAAAAGAATGCATAAGCGATGACATTTGCTGATCCATGTGTGGTCTGTGAGAAGAACACACATGCAATGACTCTGGTGGATTCATGTGTGGTCTGTGGGAAGAACACAACAATGACACTAGTGGATCCATATGTGGTCTGTGAGAAGGACACACATGCACCGACATTGGTGGATCCATATGTGGTTCATGGGAAGAACACACATGCAATGACACTGTGGATCCATGTGTGGTTTGTGAGAATAACACATGCAATGACACTGGTGATATGTGGTTTGTGAAAGGAACAAACATGCATTGACTCTAAGTCTGGTTTGTGAGAAGAACACACGTGCAAAGACACTAGTAGATCCATGTCTGGTCCGTGGGAAGAACACATGCAATGACACCGTGATATATGGTTTGTGTGAAAAGAAATGTACATGCAATGACACTAACTGTGGTTCGCGAAAAGAGCAGACAGTGTAATGACACCGTGGATCCATGTGTGGTTAATGAGAAGAACACACATGCAATGACACTGGGTGTGGTTCTATGATATGGTTTGTGAGAAGAACACACATGCAATGGAGACTCTAGCTGTGGTTCATGAGCAGAACACACATGCAATTCCTCTAACTGTGGTTCACGAAAAGAGAGCAGACATGCGATTAGACCGGTGGATCCATGTGTGGTCTATGAGAGGAACACACATCCAATGACACCGGCGGATCTCTACGTGGTCTATGGAAGGACACATATGCAATGACACTGGTGGATCCCTACGTGGTCTGTGAGAAGGACACACATGCAATGACACTGGTGGATCCATATGTGGTCTGTGAGGAGGACTCACATGCGATGACACTGGTTGATCCATATGTGGTTCATGGAAGAACACATGCAGTGACATTAGGGTCCATGTGGTTCTGTGAGAAAACACATGCAATGACACTGGTGATATGTGGTTTGTGAAAGGAACAAACATGCAATGACTCTAACTGCTGTTCATGAAAAGAGCAGACATGCAATGACACTAGTGGATCCATGTGTCGTTAATGAGAAGAACACACATGCAATGACACTGGGTGTGGTTCATGATATGGTTTGTGAGAAGAACACACATGCAATGACTCTAGCTGTGGTTCATGAGAAGAACACACATGCAATGACTCTAACTGTGGGACATGAAAAGAACATACATGGCGAGACACTGTGGATCCATGTGTGGGCTGTGAGAAGAACACACATGGAATGACACTGGTGGATCCATGTGTGGTGTGGGAACAAGACACATGCAATGACACTGGTGGGATCCATATGTGGTCTTGAGAAGGACACACACATGCAATGACACTGGTGGATCCATATGTGGTTCATGGAAGAACACATGCAATGACACTGGTGGATCCATGAGTGGTCTGTGAGAAGAACACACATGCAATGACACTGGTGATACGTGGTTTGTGAATGGAACAGACATGCAATGACTCTAACTGTGGTTCATGAAAAGAGCAGACATGCAATGACACTGTGGATCCATGTGTGGTTAATGAGAAGAACACATATGCAATGACACCGGGTGTGGTCTATGATATGAGTTTGTGAGAAGAACACACATGCAATGGAGACTCTAGTCAGTGGTTCATGAGAAGAATACACATGCCATGACTCTAACTGTGGTTCATGAAAAGAGCAGAACATGCGATGACACCGTGGATTCCATGTGTGGTCTATGAGAGGAACACATCCAATGACACCGTGGATCTCTTACGTGTCTATGGGAAGAACACACATGCAATGACATCAGGATCCATTTGTGGTCTGTGTGAAGAACACACATGCAATGACACTGGTGGATCCATATGTGGTCTGTGAGAAGGACTCACATGCAATGACACTGGTGGATCCATATGTGGTTCATGGGAAGAACACACGGCAAAGGACACTAGTGGATCCATGTGTGGTCTGTGAGAAGAACACGATGCAATGACACTGTGATATGTGGTTTGTGAAAGGAACAAAACATGCAATGACTTCTAAATCGTTGTTCATGAAAAGAGCGTATATGCAATGACACTAGTGATCCATGTGTCAATGAGAAGAACACACATGCAATGACACTGTGTGGTCTATGATATGGTTTGTGAGAAGAACACACATGCAATGACTCTAGCTGTGGTTCATGGGAAGAATACACATGCAATGACTCTAATCGTGGACATGAAAAGAACACACATGTGATGACACCGTGGATCCATGTGTAGAGAAGAACACATGGAATGACACTGGTGGATCCATGTGTGGTCTGGGGAACAAGACACATGCAATGACATTGGTGGATCCATATGTGGTCTATGAGGACACACATGCAATGACACTGGTGGGATCCATATGTGGTTCATGGGAAGAACACACATGCAATGACATCAGGATCCATGTGTGGTCTGTGAGAAGAACACACATGCAATGACACTGTGATACGTGGTTTGTGAAAGGAATGTATATGCAATGACTCTAACTGTGGTTCATGAAAAGAGCGTATATGCAATGACACCGGTGGATCCATGTGGTTAATGAGAAGAACACACATGCAATGACATCGGGTGTGGTTCATGATATGGTTTGTGAGAAGAACACATGCAATGGAGACTCTATGTGGTTCATGAGAAGAATACACATGCCATGACTCTAACCGGGTTCATGAAAAGAGCAGAAATGCGATGACACTGTGGATCCATGTGTGGTCTATGAGAGGAACACACATCCAATGACACCGGCGGATCCTACGTGGTCTATGTGAAGAATACACATGCAATGACACTGGTGGACCCATAGGTGGTCTGTGAGAAGGACACACATGCAATGACACTGGTGGATCCATACGTGGTCTGTGAGAAGGACACACATGCAATGACACTGGTGGATCCATATGTAGTCCATGGGAAGAACATACATGCAATGACACTGTGGATCCATGTGTTTTAGGAGAAGAACACATGCAATGTCATTGGTGATTTGTGGTTTGTGAAAGGAAATGTATATGCAATGACTCTAACTGTGGTTCATGAAAAGATCAGACATGCAATGACACTGGTGGATCCATGTGTGGTTAATGAGAAGAACACACATCCAATGACACTGGGTGTGGTTCATGATATGGTTTGTGAGAAGAACACACATGCAATGACTCTAGCTGTGTTTCATGAGAAGAAAACACATGCAATGACTCTAACTATGGTTGATGAAAAGAATGTATGTTGATGACATCGTTGATCCATGTGGTCTGTGAGAAGAACACACATGCAATGACATCGTGGATTCATGTGTGGTCTGTGGGAAGAACACACATGCAATGACACTAGTGGATCCATATGTGGTCAGTGAGAAGTACACACCTGCAACGACATAGGTGGAACCATATGTGGTTCATGGGAAGTACACACATGCAATGACACTGGTGGATCAATGTGTGATTTGTGAGAATAACACACATGCAATGACACTGTGATATGTGGTTTGTGAAAGGAACAAACATGCAATGACTCTAACTATGGTTTGTGAGAAGAACACACGTGCAAAGACACTAGTAGATCCATGTCTGGTCCGTGGGAAGAACACACATGCAATGACACTGGTGATATATGGTTTGTGAAAAGAACAGACATGCAATGACACTAACTGTGGTTCATGAAAAGAGCAGATAGGCAATGACACTGGTGGATCCATGTGTTGTTAATGAGAAGAACACACATGCAATGACACTGGGTGTGGTGAATGATATGAGCCCAGAGAAGAACACACACATGCAATGGAGACTCTACCTGTGGTTCATGAGCAGAACACACATGCAATGACTCTAACTGTGGTTCATGAAAAGAGATCCGACATGCGATGAGACCGGTGGATCCATGTGTGGTCTATGAGAGGAACACACATCCAATGACACCGATGGATCCTTACGTGGTCTCTGGGAAGGACACATATGCAATGACACTGGTGGATCCATACGTGGTCTGTGAGAAGGACACACATGCAATGACACTGGTGGATCCATATGTGGTCTGTGAGAAGGACTCACATGCAATGACACTGGTGGATCCATATGTGGTTCATGGGAAGAACACACATGCAGTGACACTAGTGGATCCATGTGTGGTCTGTGAGAAGAACACGCATGCAATGACACTGGTGATATGTGGTTTGTGAAAGGAATAAACATGCAATGACTCTAACTGTTGTTCATGAAAAGAGCAGACATGTAATGACACTAGTGGATCCATGTGCCGTTAATGAGAAGAACACATATGCAATGACACTGGGTGTGGTTCATGATATGGTTTGTGAGAAGAACACACATGCAATGGAGACTCTAGATGTGGTTCATGAGAAGAATACACATGCCATGACTCTAACTGTGGTTCATGAAAAGACCAGAAATGCGATGACACCGGTGGATCCATGTCTGGTCTATGAGAGGAACACACATCCAATGACACCGGTGGATCCTTACGTGGTCTATGGGAAGAACACACATGAAATGACACTGGTGGATCCATATGTGGTATGTGAGAAGGACACACATGGAATGACACTGGTGGATCCATATGTGGTCTATGAGAAGGACTCACATGCAATGACACTGGTGGATCCATATGTGGTTCATGGGAAGAACACACGTGCAGTGACACTAGTGGATCCATGTGTGGTCTGTGAGAAGAACACGCATGCAATGACACTGGTGATATGTGGTTTGTGAAAGGAACAAACATGCAATGACTCTAACTGTTGTTCATGAAAAGAGCAGACATGCAATGACACTAGTGGATCCATGTGTCGTTAATGAGAAGAACACACATGCAATGACACTGGGTGTGGTTCATGATATGAGCCAGAGAAGAACACACATGCAATGGAGACTCTAGCTGTGGTTCATGAGATGAATACACATGCCATGACTCTAACTGTGGTTCATGAAAAGAGCAGAAATGCGATGACACCGGTGGATCCATGTGTGGTCTATGAGAGGAACACACATCCAATGACACCGGTGGATCCTTACGTGGTCTATGGGAAGAACACACATGCAATGACACTAGTGGATCCATAGGTGGTCTGTGAGAAGGACACACATGCAATGACACTGGTGGATCCATACGTGGTCTGTGAGAAGGACACACATGCAATGACACTGGTGGATCCATATGTAGTTCATGGGAAGAACATACATGCAATGACATCGCATCCATGTGGTTTGTGAGAAGAACACACATGCAATGACATTGGTGATTTGTGGTTTGTGAAAGGAACAGACATGCAATGACTCTAACTGTGGTTCATGAAAAGAGCAGACATGCAATGACACTGGTGGATCCATGTGTGGTTAATGAGAAGAACACACATCCAATGACACTGGGTGTGGTTCATGATATGGTTTGTGAGAAGAACACACATGCAATGACTCTAGCTGTGTTTCATGAGAAGAACACACATGCAATGACTCTAACAGTGGTTGATGAAAAGAACAGACATGCGATGACATCGATTGATCCATGTGTGGTCTGTGAGAAGAACACACATGCAATGACAATGGTGGATCCATCTATGGTCTGTGGGAAGAACACACATGCAATAACACTAGTGGATCCATATGTGGTCTGTGAGAAGGACACACATGCAACGACATTGGTGGATCCATATGTGGTTCATGGGAATAACACACATGCAATGACACTGGTGGATCCATGTGTGGTTTGTGAGAATAACACACATGCAATGACACTGGTGATATGTGGTTTGTGAAAGGAACAAACATGCAATGACTCTAACTATGGTTTGTGAGAAGAACACACATGCAAACACACTGGTAGATCCATGTCTGGTCTGTGGGAAGAACACACATGCAATGACACTGGTGATATGTGGTTTGTGAAAAGAACAGACATGCAATGACACTAACTGTGGTTCATGAAAAGAGCAGACAGGCAATGACACTGGTGGATCCATGTGTGGTTAATGAGAAGAACACACATGCAATGACACTGGGTGTGGTTCATGATATGGTTTGTGAGAATAACACACATGCAATGGAGATATGTAAAGGACACACATGTAAAGACACTGGTGATATGTAGTCCAGAAAGGAACATATGCAAATGATTCTAACTATGGTCAGAGAAGAACACACATGCAATGACATTAGTCCATCCATGTGTCGCTTATGAGAGGAACACACATGCAATGACACTAGGTGTGGTCTATGATATGGATTGTGAGAAGAACACACATGCAATGACTCTAGCTGTGGTTCATGAGAAGAACACACATGCAATGACCTAATCGTGGGTTCATGAAAAGAGAAGACATGCGATGACACCGGTGGATCCATGTGTGGTCTATGAGAGGAACACACATCCAATGACACCAGTGGATTCTTACGTGGTCTATGAGAAGAACACACATGCAATGACATTAGTGGATCCATATGTGGTTTGTGAGAAGGACACACATGCAATGATACTGATGGATCCATCTATGGTTCATGGTAAGGACACACATGCAATGACATTGGTGGATCCATGTGTGGTCTGTGGGAAGAACACACATGCAATGACACTGGTGATATGTGGTTTGTGAAAAGAACAGACATGCAATGACTCTAACTGTGGTTCATGAAAAGAGCAGCCATGCAATGACACTGGTGGATCCATGTGTGGTTAATGAGAAGAACACACATGGACTGACAATAGGTGTGATTCATGATATTGTTTGTGAGAAGAACACACATGCAATCGAGACTCTAGCTGTGGTTCATGGGAAGAACACACATGCAATGACTCTAACTATGGTTCATGAAAAGAGCAGACATGCGATGACACCGGTGGACCCATGTGTGATCTATGAGAGGAACACACATCCAATGACAACGGTGGATCCTTAAATGGTCTATGGAGAGAGCACACATGCAATGACACTGGTGGATCCATATGTGGTCTGTGAGAAGGACACATGCACTGACACTGGTGGATCCATATGTGGTTCATGGGAAGAACACACATGCAATGACACTGGTGATTCCATGTGTGGTTTATGAGAAGAACACACATGCAATGACACTGGTGATATGTGGTTTGTGAAAAGAACAGATATGCAATGACACTAACTGTGGTTCATGAAAAGAGCAGACAGGCAATGACACTGGTGGATCCATGTGTGGTTAATGAGAAGAACACATATGCAATGGAGACTCTAGCTGTGGTTCATGAGCAGAACACACATGCAATGACTCTAACTGTGGTTCATGAAAAGAGAGCAGACATGCGATGACACCGGTGGATCCATGTGTGGTCTATGAGAGGAACACACATCCACTGACACGGATGGATCCTGACGTGGTCTATGGGAAGGACACATATGCAATGACACTGGTGGATCCATATGTGGTATGTGAGAAGGACACACATGCAATGACACTGGTGGATCCATACGTGGTCTGTGAGAAGGACACATGCAATGACACTGGTGGATCCATATGTGGTTCATGGGAAGAACACACATGCAGTGACACTAGTGGATCCATGTGGTCTGTGAGAAGAAAAAATACATGCAATGACACTGTGATATGTGGTTTGTGAAAGGAACAAACATGCAATGACTCTAACCATTGCTCATGAAAAGAGCAGTACATGCAATGACACTAGTGGATCTGCATGCGCTGCTAATGAGAAGAACACACATGCAATGACACTGGGTGTGGTTCATGATATGGTTTGTGAGAAGAACACACATGCAATGACTCTAGCTGTGGTTCATGAGAAGAACACACATGCAATGACTCTAACTGTAGACATGAAAAGAACACACATGCGATGACACCGGTGGATCCATGTGTGGGTTGTGAGAAGAACACACATGGAATGACACTAGTGGATCCATGTGTGGTCTGTGGGAACAAGACACATGCAATGACACTAGTGGATCCATATGTGGTCTGTGAGAAGGACACACATGCAATGACACTGGTGGATCCATATGTGGTTCATGGGAAGAACACACATGCAATGACACTGGTGGATCCATGTGTGGTCTGTGAGAAGAACACACATGCAATGACACTGGTGATACGTGGTTTGTGAATGGAACAGACATGCAATGACTCTAACTGTGGTTCATGAAAAGAGCGGTATATGCAATGACACTGGTGGATCCATGTGTGGTTAATGAGAAGAACACACATCCAATGACACTGGGTGTGGTTCATGATATGGTTTGTGAGAAGAACACACATGCAATGGCTCTAGCGGTGGTTCATGAGAATAACACACATGCAATGACTCTAACTGTGGTTCATGAAAAGAACAGACATGCGATGATACCGGTGGATCCATGTGTGGTCTGTGAGAAGAACACACATGCAATGAGACTGGTGGATCCATGTGTGGTATGTGGGAAGAACACACATGCAATGACACGGGTGGATCCATGTGTGGTCTTTGGGAAGAACACACATGCAATGACATTGGTGGATCCATATGTGGTCTATGAGAAGGACACACATGCAATGACACTGGTGGATCCATTTGTGGTTCATGGGAAGAACACACATCCAATGACATTGGTGGATCCATGTGTGGTCTTTTACAAAGACACACATGTAATGACACTAGTGATATGTGGTTTGTGAAAGGAACAGACATGCAATGATTCTAACTGTGGTTTGTGAGAAGAACACACATGCAATGACATTAGTCGATCCATGTGTCGTTTATGAGAGGAAAACACATGCAATGACACTAGGTGTGGTTCATGATATGGATTGTGAGAAGAACACACATGCAATGACTCTACCTGTGGTTCATGAGAAGAACACACATGCAATGACCCTAACTGTGGTTCATGAAAAGAGAAGACATGCGATGACACCGGTGGATCCATGTGGTCTAGTGAGAGGAACACACATCCAATGACACCGATGGATCCTTACATGGTCTATGGGAAGAACACACATGCAATGACACTGGTGGATCCATGTGTGGTCTGTGAGAAGAACACACTTGCAATGACACTGGTGATATGTGGTTTCTGAAATGAACAGACATGCAATGACTCTAAGTGTGGTTCATGAAAAGAGCACACATGCAATGACACTGGTGGATCCATGTGTGGTTAATGAGAAGAACACACATGCAATGACACTGTGTGTGGTTCATGATATGGTTTGTGAGAAGAACACACATGCAATGACTCTAGCTGTGGTTCATGAGAAGAACACACATGCAATGGCTCTAATCAGGTTCAAAAATAACATACATGCGATGACACTGGTGGATCCATGTATGGTCTAGAGAGGAACATACATGCAATGACTCTAACTATGGTTCATGAAAAGAGCAGACATGCAATGACACTGGTGGATCCATGTGTGGTTAATGAGAATAACACACATGAAATGACACTGGGTGTGGTTCATGATATGGTTTGTGAGAAGCACACACATGCAATGACTCTAGCTGTGGTTCATGAGAAGAACACACATGCAATGACTCTAATTGTGGTTCATGAAAAGAGCAGACATGCGATGACACCGGTGGATCCATGTGTGGTTCATGGAGGAACACACATGCAATGAGACACTGTGGATCCTTGTGTGGTCCTGGGGAAGAACACACATGCAATGACACTGGTGGATCCATGTGTGGTCTGTGAGAAGAACACACATGCAATGACATTGGTGGTATGTGGTTTGTGAAAGGAATGTACATGCAATGACTCTAACTGGTTCATGAAAAGAGCAAGATGCAATGACACCAGGATCCATGTGTGGTTATGAGAAGAACACACATCCAATGACACTGGTGTGGTTCATGATATGGTTTGTGAGAAGAACACACATGCAATGACTTAGCTGTGTTTCATGAGAAGAAACACATGCAATGACTCTAACTATGGTTGATGAAAAGAATGACATGCTGGCGACATCGGTTGATCCATGTGTGGTCTGTGAGAAGAACACACATGCAATGACATCGGGTGGATTCATGTGGTCTGTGGGAAGAACACACATGCAAATGACTAGTGGATCCATATGTGGTCTGTGAGAAGGACACTGCAACGACATTGGTGGATCCATATGTGGTCTATGGAAGAACACACATGCAATGACACCGGTGTGGATCCATGTGTGATTTGTGAGAATAACACACATGCAATGACACTTGTGATATGTGGTTTGTGAAAGGAACAAACATGCAATGACTCTAACTATGGTTTGTGAGAAGAACACACGTGCAAAGACACTAGTAGATCCATGTCTGGTCCGTGGGAAGAACACACATGCAATGACACTGGTGATATATGGTTTGTGAAAAAGAATGTATATGCAATGACCACCTTAACTGTGGGTTCATGAAAAGAGCAGATAGGCAATGACACCGGTGGATCCATGTGTTGTTAATGAGAAGAACACACATGCAATGACACTGGTGTGGTGTATGATATGGTTTGTGAGAAGAACACATGCAATGGAGACTTACCGTGGTGGTTCATGAGCGTACACATGCAATGACTTCTAACCTCGTGGTTCATGAAAAGAGATCCGACATGCGATGAGACCGTGGATCCATGTGTGGTCTATGAGAGGAACACACATCCAATGACACCGGCGGATCTCTTACGGTGGTCTCCTCTGGAAGGACACATATGCAATGACACCGGTGGATCCACACGGGTCCTGTGGTCCGCAGAAGGACACACATGCAATGGACACCGTGGATCCATATGTGGTCTCGTGAGAAGGACTCTTACATGCAATGACACTGGTGGATCCATATGTGGTTCATGGGAAGAACACACATGCAAAAGGACACTAGTGGATCCATGTGTGGTCTCTGGCAGAAGAACACGCATGCAATGACACCGTGATATGTGGTTTGTGAAAGGAATAAATATGCAATGACTCTAACTGTTGTTCATGAAAAGAGTGTATATGTAATGACACTAGTGGATCCATGTGTCACACGAGAAGAACACATATGCAATGACACCCGGGTGGTTCATGATATGGTTTGTGAGAAGAACACACATGCAATGGAGACTCTAGATGTGGTCTCATGAGAAGAATACACATGCCATGACTCTAATCTCAGTGGTTCATGAAAAGACCAGAAATGCGATGACACCCCGGTGGATCCATGTCCTGGGTCTATGAGAGGAACACATCCAATGACACCGTATGGATCCTTACGTGGTCTATGGGAAGAACACACATGAAATGACACCGTGGATCCATATGTGGTATGTGAGAGAAGGACACACATGGAATGACACTGGTGGATCCATATGTGGTCTATGAGAAGGGACTCACATGCAATGACACTGGGATCCATGTGGTTCTATGGGAAGAACACACGTGCAAAGGACACTAGTGGATCCATGTGGTCTCTGAGAAGAACACGCATGCAATGACACCGGTGATATGTGGTTTGTGAAAGGAACAAACATGCAATGACTCTAAGAATCGTTGTTCATGAAAAGAGCGTATATGCAATGACACTAGTGGATCCATGTGTCGTTAATGAGAAGAACACACATGCAATGACACCGGTGTGGTTCATGATATGGTTTGTGAGAAGAACACATGCAATGGAGACTCTAGCCTGGTTCATGAGATGAATACATGCCATGACTCTAACTGTGGTTCATGAAAAGAGCGTAGAAATGCGATGACACTGGTGATCCATGTGTGGTCTGGTGAGAGGAACACATCCAATGACACCGGTGGATCTCACGTGGTCTATGGGAAGAACACACATGCAATGACACTGTGGATCCATAGGTGGTCTTGTGAGAAGGACACACATGCAATGACACCGGTGGATCCATACGTGGTCCTCGTGAGAAGGACACACATGCAATGACACCTGGTGGATTCCATATGTAGTTCATGGAAGAACATACATGCAATGACACTGGTGCATCCATGTGTGGTTTCAGGGAGAAGAACACACATGCAATGACATTGGTGATTTGTGGTTTGTGAAAGGAAATGCATATGCAAATGACTTCTAACCGGGTGGGTTCTATGAAAAGAGCAATAGTACATGCAATGACACTGGTGGATCCATGTGTGGTTAATGAGAAGAACACATCCAATGACATCGGGTGTGGTTCATGATATGGTTTGTGAGAAGAACACACATGCAATGACTCTAGCTGTGTTTCAAGCCTATGAGAAGAACACACATGCAATGACTCTAATGCAGTGGTTGATGAAAAGAACAGACATGCGATGACATTTCATTGATCCATGTGTGGTCTGGTGAGAAGAACACATGCAAATGACAATGGTGGATCCATCTATGGTTCTGTGGAAGAAATACACATGCACAACACTAGTGGATCCATATGTGGTTCAGGAGAAGGACACACATGCAACGATTATTGGTGGATCCATGTGTGGTCTACTAGAGGAAACAGACATGCAATGACCTCTAACTGTGGTTCAAGAAAAGAATAGACATGTAAATGACTCTAACCGTGGTTAATGAAAAGAGCAGACTTCATGATGACACCCCTGGAGGATCCATGTGTGGTCTATGAGAGGAACACACATCCAATGACACCTGATGGATCTCACTCGGTCTATGGGAAGAACACACATGCAATGACACTGGTGGATCCATATGTGGTCTATGAGAAGGACACACATGCAAATGACACCAAGTGGATCCAAATGTGGTCTATGAGAAGGACACACACATGCAATGACACCGGTGGATCCATATGCGTGGTTCTATGGGAAGAACACATGCAATGACACTGGTGGATCCATGTGTGGTCTGTGAGAAGAACACATGCAATGACACTGTGATATGTGGTTTATGAAAGGAAATGTATATGCAATGACTCTAACCGTGGTTCATGAAAAGATCGTAGCATGCAATGACACCCGGGTGGGATCCATGTGGTGGTTAATGAGAATAAGACACATATAATGACACTGGGTGTGGTTCATGATATTATTTGAGAGAAGAACACACATGCAAATGACTCTAGTTGTGGTTCATGAGAAGAACACACATGCAATGACTCTAATTGTGGTTCATGAAAAGAAGGAGACAAGTAAAGCGATGACACCCCAAGGATCCATCCGGGTGGTCTATGCAGAGGAATAGATATGCAATGACCTCTAACTGGGTTCATGAAAAGAGCAGTATATCCAATGACATTCCATGGATCCATGTGTGGTTAATTAGAATAACACACATGCAATGACACTGTGTGGTCTACATGATATGGTTTGTGAGAAGAACACATGCAATGACTCTGAGTCATGTGGTTCATGAGAAGAACACATGCAATGACTCTAACTGGTGGATGCATGAAAAGAACACACATGCGATGACACCGGTGGATCCATGTGTGTATCGCTGGGAGAAGAACACACATGGAATGATTACTCGGTGGATCCATGTGTGAATCAGGGTGAACAAGACACATGCAATGGACACGGGTGATCCGTATGGTGAGTCTGGTGAGAAGGACACACATGCAATGACACTAGTGGATCCATATGTGGTTCATGTGAAGAACACACATGCAATGACATCAGGATCCATGTGTGGTCCTGTGAGAAGAACACACATGCAATGACACTCGGTGATACGGGTTTGTGAATGGAATGTATATGCAATGACTCTAACTGGTTCATGAAAATAGCAGTATATGCAATGACAATCGGGTGGATCCATGTGTGGTTAATGAGAAGAACACACATGCAATGACACTCGGGTGTGGTTCATGATATGGAGCTTTGTGAGAAGAACACACATGCAATGACTCTAGCTGTGGGTCTAGCGAGAATAACACATGCAATGACTCTAACTGGTGGTTCATGAAAGAATGCATATGCGATGACACCTGGTGGATCCATGTGTGGTCTGTGAGAAGAACACACATGCAATGACACTGGTGGATCTATGTGTGGTATGTGGGAAGAATACATGCAATGACATCGTGGTGGATCCATGGTGTGTCTTTGGAAGAATACACATCAATGACAATGGTGGATCCATATGTCGCCTATGAGAAGGGACACACATGCAATGACACTGTGGATCCATATGTGGTCTCGGGAAGAACACACATCCAATGATTATTGTGGATCCATGTGTGTTCTTTTGCCAAAGACACACATGTAATGACACTAGTGATATGTGGTTTGTGAAAGGAAATGTATATGCAATGATTCTAAACTGTGGGTTTGTGAGAAAACACATGCAATGACATTAGTAGATCCATGTGTCAGTTTATGAGAGGAACACACATGCACGACACTAGGTGTGGTCTATGAGAAGAACACACATGCAATGACCCTAACTGTGGTTCATGAAAAGAGAAGACATGCGATGACACCCGTGGATCCATGTGTGGTCTATGAGAGGAACACACATCCAATGACACCGATGGATCCTTACATGGTCTATGGGAAGAACACACATGCAATGACACTGGTGGATCCATATGTGGTCTGTGAGAAGGACACAGGTAATGACACTGGTGGATCCATATGTGGTTCATGTGAAGAACACACATGCAATGACACTGGTGGATCCATGTGTGGTCTGTGAGAAGAACACACATGCAATGGCACTAGTGATATGTGGTTTCTGAAAGGAACAGACATGCAATGACTCTAAGTGTGGTTAACGAAAAGAGCACACATGCAATGACACTGGTGGATCCATGTGTGGTTAATGAGAAGAACACACATGCAATGACACTAGGTGGGGTTAATGATATGGTTTGTGAGAAGAACACACATGCAATGACTCTAGTTGTGGTTCATGAGAAGAACACACATGCAATGACTCTAATTGTGGTTCATGAAAAGAGCAGACATGCGATGACACCGATGGATCCATGTATGGTCTACGAGAGGAACAGACATGCAATGACTCTAACTGTGATTCATGAAAAGAGCAGACATGCAATGACACTAGTGGATCCATGTGTGGTTAATGATAATAACACACATGCAATGACACTGGGTGTGGTTCATGATATGGTTTGTGAGAAGAACACACATGCAATGACTCTATTTGTGGTTCATGAGAAGAACACACATGCAATGACTCTAATCGTGGGTTCATGAAAAGAGTGTATATGCGATGACATTCTGCATCCATGTGTGGTCTATGAGAGGAACACACATGCAATGACAGTAGTGGATCCATGTGTGTTCAGTGAGAAGGTCACACATGCAATGACACTGGTGGATCCATATGTGGTTCATGGGAAGAACACACATGCAATGACACTGGTGGATCCATGTGTGGTCTGTGAGAAGAACACACATGCAATAACACTGGTGATATGTGGTTTGTGAAAGGAATAGACATTCAATGACTCTAACTGTGGTTTGTGAGAAGAACACACATGCAATGACACTAGTGGATCCTTGTGTGGTTTATGAGAGGAACACACATGCAATGACACTGGGTGTGGTTCATGATATGTTTTCTGAGAAAAACACACATGCAATGACTCTAGCTGTGGTTCATGAGAAGAACACACATGCAATGACTCTAACTGTGTTTCATGAAAAGAGCAGACATGCGATGACACCAGTGGATCCATGTGTGGTCTATGAGAGGAACACACATCCAATGACACTGGTGGATCCTTACATGGTCTGTGAGAAGAACACACATGCAATGACACTAGTGGTTCCATATGTGGTTTGTGATAAGCACACAGATGCAATGACACTGGTGGATCCTTGTGTGGTTTATGAGAGGAACACACATGCAATGACACCGGGTGTGGTTCATGATATGGTTTCGAGAAAACACACATGCAATGACTCTAGCCGTGGTTCATGAGAACAACACATGCAATGACTCTAACTGTTTCATGAAAAGATCAGTATGCGATGACAGGGTGGATCCTTGTGTGGTCTATGAGAGGAACACACATCCAATGACACTGGTGGATCCTTACATGGTCTGTGAGAAGAACACACAAGCAATGACACTAGTTGTTCCATATGTGGTTTGTGAGAAGGACACACATGCAACGACACTGGTGGATCCATCTGCGGTTCATGGTAAGAACACACATGCAATGGAGACTCTAGATGTGGTTCATGAGAAGAACACACATGTAATGACTCTAACTGTGGTTCATGAAAAGAGTAGACATGCGATGACACCGGTGGATCCATGTGTGGTCTATGAGAAGAACACACATGCAATGACTCTAGCTGTGGTTCATGAGAAGAACACACATGCAATGACACTGGTGGATCCATATGTGCCTTGTGAGAAGGACACACATGCAATGACACTGGTGGATCCATGTGTGGTTCATGGGAAGGACACACATGCAATGACACTGGTGGATCCATGTGTGGTCTGTGGGAAGAACACACATGCAATGACACTGGTGGATCCACGTGTGGTCTGTAGGAAGAACACACATGCAATGACACTGGTGGATCCATATGTGCTCTGTGAGAAGGACACACATGCAATCACACTGGTGGATCCATATGTGGTTCATGGGAAGAACACACATGCAATGACATTGGTGGATCCATGTGTGGTCTATGAGAAGAAGACACATGCAATGACACTGGTGATATGTGGTTTGTGAAAGGAACAGAAATGCAATGACTCTAACTGTGGTTCATGAAAAGAGCAGACATGCAATGACACTGGTGGATCCACGTGTGGTTAATGAGAAGAACACACATGCAATGACACTGGGTGTGGTTCATGATATGGTTTGTGAGAAGAACACACATGCAATGACTCTAGTTGTGGTTCATGAGAAGACCACACATGCAATGACTCTAACTGTGGTTCATGAAAAGAGGAGATATGCGATGACACCGGTGGATCCATGTGTGGTTCATGGGAGGAACACACATGCAATGACACCGGTGGATCCATGTGTGGTCTGTGGGAAGAACACACATGCAATGACATTGGTGATATGTGTTTTGTGAAAGGAATAGACATGCAATGACTCTAACCGTGGTTCATGAAAAGAGCAGACATGCAATGACACTGGTGGATCCATGTGTGGTTAATGAAAAGAACACACATGCAATGACACCTGGTGTGGTTCATGATATGGTTTGTGAGAAGAACACACATGCAATGACTCTAGCTGTGGTTCTTGAGAAGAACACACATGCAATGACCCTAACTGTGGTTCATGAAAAGAGTAGACTTGCAATGACACCGGTGGATCCATGTGTGGCAATGAGAGGAACACACATGCAATGACACTAGTGGATCCATGTGTGGTCTATGGGACGAACACACATGCAATGACACTGGTGGATCCATATGCTGTCTGTGAAAAGGACACACATGCAATGACACTGGTGGATCCATATGTGGTTCATGGTAAGAACACACATGCAATGACACTGGTGGATCCATCTGCGGTTCATGGTAAGAACACACATGCAATGGAGACTCTAGATGTGGTTCATGAGAAGAACACACATGTAATGACTCTAACTGTGGTTCAGGAAAACAACAGACATGCGATGGAACTGGTGGATCCATGTGTGGTCTACGAGAGGAACAGACATGCAATGACTCTAACTGTGGTTCATGAAAAGAGCAGACATGCAATGACACTGCTGGATCCATGTGTGGTTAATGATAATAACACACATGCAATGACACTGGGTGTAGTTCATGATATGGTTTGTGAGAAGAACACACATGCAATGACTCTATCTGTGGTTCATGAGAAGAACACACATGCAATGACTCTAACTGTGGTTCATGACAAGAGCAGACATGCGATGACACCGGTGGATCCATGTGTGGTCTATGAGAGGAACACACATGCAATGACACTGGTGGATCCATGTGTGTTCTGTGAGAAGGACACACATGCAATGACACTCAGGATCCATATGTGGTCTATGGGAAGAACACATGCAATGACACTGTGGATCCATGTGGTTTGTGAGAAGAACACACATGCAATGACACTGGTGATATGTGGACTGTGAAAAGAACAGACATGAAATGACTCTAACTGTGGTTTGTGAGAAGAACACACATGCAATGACACTGGTGGATCCATGTGTGGTTTATGAGAGGAACACACTTGCAATGACACTAGGTGTGGTTCATGATATGGATTGTGAGAAGAACACACATGCAATGACTCTAGCTGTGGTTCATGAGAAGAACACACATGCAATGACTCTAACTGTGGTTCATGAAAAGAGCATACATGTGATGACACCAGTGGATCCATGTGTGGTCTATGAGAGGAACACACATCCGATGAAACTAGTGGATCCTTACATGGTCTGTGAGAAGAACACACATGCAATGACACAAGTGGTTCCATATGTGGTTTGTGAGAAGGAACACATGCAATGACACTGGTGGATCCATCTGTGGTTCATGATAAGAACACACATGCAATGGAGACTCTAGCTGTGGTTCATGAGAAGAACACACATGTAATGACTCTAACTGTGGTTCATGAAAAGAGTAGACATGCGATGACACCGGTGGATCCATGTGTGGTCTATGAGAGGAACTCATAGCCAATGACATCGGTGGATCCTTACATGGTCTATGGGATGAACACACATGCAATGACCCTAGTGGGTCCATATGTGGTCTGTGAGAAGCACACACAGGCAATGCCACTGGTGGATCCATATGTGTTTCATGGGAAGAACACACATGCAATGACACTAGTGGATCCATGTGTGGTCTATGGGAAGAACACACATGCAATGACACTGTGTTATGTGCTTTGTGAAAGGAAATGTATATGCAATGACTCTAACTGTGGTTCGTGAAAAGAGCGTATATGCAATGACATTGTTGGATCCATGTGTGGTTAATGAGAATAACACACATGCAATGACACTGGGTGTGGTTCATGATATGGTTTGTGAGAAGAACACACATGCAATGACTCTAGCTGTGGTTCATGAGAAGAACACACATGCAATGACACTGGTGGATCCATATGTGCTTTGTGAGAAGGACACACATGCAATGACACTGGTGGATCCATGTGTGGTTCATGGGAAGGACACACATGCAATGACACTGGTGGATCCATGTGTGGTCTGTGGGAAGAACACACATGCAATGACACTGGTGGATCCACGTGTGGTCTATAGGAAGAACACACATGCAATGACACTGGTGGATCCATATGTGGTCTGTGAGAAGGACACACATGCAATGACACTGGTGGATCCATATGTGGTTCATGGGAAGAACACACATGCAATGACATTGATGGATCCATGTGTGGTCTATGAGAAGAAGACACATGCAATGACACTGGTGATATGTGTTTTATGAAAGGAACAAAAATGCAATGACTCTAACTATGGTTCATGAAAAGAGCAGACATGCAATGACACTGGTGGATCCATTTGTGGTTAATGAGAAGAACACACATGCAATGACACTGGGTGTGGTTCATGATATGGTTTGTGAGAAGAACACACATGCAATGACTCTAGTTGTGGTTCATGAGAAGAACACACATGCAATGACTCTAACTATGGTTCATGAAAAGAGGAGATATGCGATGACACCGGTGGATCCATGTGTGGTTCATGGGAGGAACACACATGTAATGACACCGGTGGATCCATGTGTGGTCTGTGGGAAGAACTCACATGCAATGACACTGGTGATATGTGTTTTGTGAAAGGAATAGACATGCAATGACTCTAACTGTGGTTTGTGAGAAGAACACACATGCAATGACACTGGTGGATCCATGTGTGGTTTATGAGAGGAACACACGTGCAATGACACTAGGTGTGGTTCATGATATGGATTGTGAGAAGAATACACATGCAATGACTCTAGCTGTGGTTCATGAGAAGAACACACATGCAATGACTCTAACTGTGGTTCATGAAAAGAGCATACATGCGATGACACCGGTGGATCCATGTGTGGTCTATGAGAGGAACACACATCCGATGACACTAGTGGATCCTTACATGGTCTGTGAGAAGAACACACATGCAATGACACAAGTGGTTCCATATGCGGTTTGTGAGAAGGACACACATGCAATGACACTGGTGGATCCATCTGTGGTTCATGATAAGAACACACATGCAATGGAGACTCTAGCTGTGGTTCATGAGAAGAACACACATGTAATGACTCTAACTGTGGTTCATGAAAAGAGTAGACATGCGATGACACCGGTGGATCCATGTGTGGTCTATGAGAGGAACTCATAGCCAATGACATCGGTGGATCCTTACGTGGTCTATGGGACGAACACACATGCAATGACCCTAGTGGGTCCATATGTGGTCTGTGAGAAGCACACACATGCAATGACACTGGTGGATCCATATGTGTTTCATGGGAAGAACACACATGCAATGACACTAGTGGATCCATGTGTGGTCTATGGGAAGAACACACATGCAATGACACTTGTGTTATGTGCTTTGTGAAAGGAACAAACATGCAATGACTCTAACTGTGTTTCAGGAAAAGAGCAGACATGCAATGACATTGTTGGATCCATGTGTGGTTAATGAGAATAACACACATGCAATGACACTAGGTGTGGTTCATGATATGGTTTGTGAGAAGAACACACATGCAATGACTCTAGCTGTGGTTCATGAGAAGAACACACATGCAATGACACTGGTGGATCCATATGTGCCTTGTGAGAAGGACACACATGCAATGACACTGGTGGATCCATGTGTGGTTCATGGGAAGGACACACATGCAATGACACTGGTAGATCCATGTGTGGTCTGTGGGAAGAACACACATGCAATGACACTGGTGGATCCACGTGTGGTCTGTAGGAAGAACACACATGCAATGACACTGGTGGATCCATATGTGGTCTGTGAGAAGGACACACATGCAATGACACTGGTGGATCCATATGTGGTTCATGGGAAGAACACATATGCAATGACATTGGTGGATCCATGTGTGGTCTATGAGAAGAAGACACATGCAATGACACTGGTGATATGTGGTTTGTGAAAGGAACATAAATGCAATGACACTGGTGGATCCATGTGTGATTAATGAGAAGAACACACATGCAATGACACTGGTGGATCCATGTGTGGTCTGTGGGAAGAACACACATGCAATGACTCTATCTGTGCTTCATGAGAAGAACACACATGCAATGACTCTAATTGTGGTTCATGAAAAGAGCAGACATGCGATGACACCGGTGGATCCATGTGTGGTCTATGAGAGGAACACACATGCAATGACACTGGTGGATCCATGTGTGGTCTGTGAGAAGGACACACATGCAATGACACTGTGGATCCATATGTTGTTCATGGGAAGAACACACATGCAATGACACTGGTGGATCCATGTGTGGTATGTGAGAAGAACACACATGCAATGACACTGTGATATGTGGACTGTGAAAGGAATGTATATGCAATGACTTAACTGTGGGTTTGTGAGAAGAACACACATGCAATGACACTGGTGGATCCATGTGTGGTTTATGAGAGGAACACACGTGCAATGACACTAGGTGTGGTTCATGATATGGATTGTGAGAAGAACACACATGCAATGACTCTAGCTGTGGTTCATGAGAAGAACACACATGCAATGACTCTAACTGTGGTTCATGAAAAGAGCATACATGCGATGAAACCGGTGGATCCATGTGTGGTCTATGAGAGGAACACACATCCGATGACACTAGTGGATCCTTACATGGTCTGTGAGAAGAACACACATGCAATGACACAAGTGGTTCCATATGTGGTTTGTGAGAAGGACACACATGCAATGACACTGGTGGATCCATCTGTGGTTCATGATAAGAACACACATGCAATGGAGACTCTAGCTGTGGTTCATGAGAAGAACACACATGTAATGACTCTAACTGTGGTTCATGAAAAGAGTAGACATGCGATGACACCGGTGGATCCATGTGTGGTCTATGAGAGGAACTCATAGCCAATGACATCGGTGGATCCTTACGTGGTCTATGGGATGAACACACATGCAATGACACTAGTGGGTCCATATGTGGTCTGTGAGAAGCACACGCAGGCAATGACACTGGTGGATCCATAGGTGTTTCATGGGAAGAACACACATGCAATGACACTAGTGGATCCATGTGTGGTCTCTGGGAAGAACACACATGCAATGACACTGGTGTTATGTGCTTTGTGAAAGGAAATGCATATGCAATGACTCTAACTGTGGTTCAGGAAAAGAGCAGACATGCAATGACATTGTTGGATCCATGTGTGGTTAATGAGAATAACACACATGCAATGACACTAGGTGTGGTTCATGATATGGTTTGTGAGAAGAAAACACATGCAATGACTCTAGCTGTGGTTCATGAGAAGAACACACATGCAATGACACTGGTGGATCCATATGTGCTTTGTGAGAAGGACACACATGCAATGACACTGGTGGATCCATGTGTGGTTCATGGGAAGGACACACATGCAATGACACTGGTGGATCCATGTGTGGTCTGTGGGAAGAACACACATGCAATGACACTGGTGGATCCACGTGTGGTCTGTAGGAAGAACACACATGCAATGACACTGGTGGATCCATATGTGGTCTGTGAGAAGGACACACATGCAATGACACTAGTGGATCCATGTGTGGTTCATGGGAAGAACACACATGCAATGACACCAGGTGTGGTTCATGATATGGTTTGTGAGAAGAACTCACATGCAATAACTCTAGCTGTGGTTCATGAGAAGAACACACATGCAATGACTCTAACTGTGGTTCATGAAAAGAGCAGACATGCGATGACACCGGTGGATCCATGTGTGGTCTATGAGAGGAACACACATGCAATGACACCGGTGGATCCTTACGTGGTGTATGGGAAGAACACACATGCAATGACACTGGTGGATCCATATGTGGTCTGTGAGAAGGACACACATGCAATGACACTGGTGGATCCATATGTGGTTCATGGGAAGAACACACATGCAATGACACTGGTGGATCCATGTGTGGTCTATGGGAAGAACACAGATGCAATGACACTGGTGTTATGTGCTTTGTGAAAAGAACGAACATGCAATGACTAACTGTGGTCCATGCAAAGAGCAGATATGCAATGACACTGGTGGATCCATGTGTGGTTAATGAGAAGAACACACATGCAATGACACCGGGTGTGGTTCATGATATGGTTTGTGAGAAGAATACACATGCACAACTCTAGTCAGGTTCATGAGAAGAACACACATGCAATGACTCTAACTGTGGTTCATGAAAAGAGTAGACATGCGATGACACCGGTGGATCCATGTGTGGTCTATGAGAGGAACACACATGCAATGACACGGGTGGATCCATGTGTGGTATGTGGGAAGAACACACATGCAATGACACGGGTGGATCCATATGTGGTCTGTGAAAAGGATACACATGCAATGACACTAGTGGATCCATATGTGGTTCATGGGAAGAACACACATGCAATGACACTGATGGATCCATGTGTGGTTAGTGAGAAGAACACACATGCAATGACACTGGGTGTGGGTCCATGTGGTTTATGAGAAGAACACACATCCAATGAACTCTAGTGGATCTATCTTGGCATAATTTGATGTATGCCATGATGTATTTCATTGTACAAATCACTCACTTTCCATTTTTATACTACTCAGTTTTGCCCTTGGTTTTATGTGGTACTACTCAATTTTGCCCCCCTCTCTCTATCTTCCGTAGAAGCACAAACCTGTGCTCACCCTGTCTGCTACTCCCTGATTGGTTGTCAGCTTGTCATGCGATCGTGCGCCAACATTGATTCTATGCAATCCAACGATGATCGTTGCACACGTCGTTCCCTTCACAGTACAACGTGAGAAAGCACAGACGTCTCCCTCAGCGAGACTTCTACAAGAAGGAACACGATGCCGTCCATGGAAAAAGTCATCGAGCGGACATGTCATGTTTAATCAAGTCTGAAAAGCCTACTACTGCTACTACTATGCCACAACGCATGCATCATCGAGTGCACGGTTGTTGATGGATAACTGCAATTTATTGCCACTTGAGTTTAATAAGATATATCCCATTTTTTACGTAGCGGCTCTCAGTCGCCAATTTTAGGGTCGTGTCAAACTTCGTACATAGAAATTGTGTATGCGCCCTTTGCATGCGGCTCAATACAGAACTGCCATGCATGGCCCGAGAAAAAAACGTGACGTACCGTGCGCGTGTCGCGTTGCACGGTGTAGTAGACTGCACGGTGGTGCAACGAAACGTGCCTTGATTCCATCCACTTTAACTATAGAGACCCTCTCCGCACGGGCTCTCTCTACGCACACCCACTCCCACTCTCACTCACGGTCACGCAACCCTCTCCACTGTCCCACTAGCATCCGCAAACTCTTGAGAATACCCCGTCCGCACCGGCGATGGCCGAGGAGGATAAGGTGGCCATCGTCGCCTCCGTGGCCACCGGCGAGGAGGCCCCCGTCTCCTCACCGGCGAGGATAAAGCAGCCGTTGTCCCTGTCCAGGCCCCAGTCGAGGCATCGATGGCAGCCGCCGTTCCCGTCTAGGCCCCCGTCCCCGCTACCGATGGAGCCGCCGAAGAGGAGCCCCCCGCCGGCGAGGAGGCCCCCACCGGTCACAAGCAGATCAAGCACTTCTTGGGCACCTAGGATCTAGATAAGTACATTGCTCCGCTGAACCCCTACGACACCGGCATCAACGACTCATGGTCGGAGGTAACTAGGGTTTGCTCCCCTCCCCTGGTTATTCTACCATTCCCATCGTTGGATGCTAGATCTTGGTTTATTAGGATTTGCTTGTTCGCATTTTGATTGCTCGATCTTCTTACATCATCTACTCCCCCATTTCCTTTTCTTCCAATATGTTTCCGGCAGCGACGTCTATAGCGATGATGAGTCCATACACACCAAGACTCGTCAGGTGCTGAGGAGGCTGCGGGCCGGCCAATACGACGCCTTCTTCAGGGGCGGCCGCTGGCGCTGCCCCTTTCGCAAGGGGATCAACTTATGCTGTGTGACACTCGCCTGTGGCACCGACTTCATCTCCTTAATGAAGCATGCAGAGTCTGTGTGCTCCGGCATCAACAAAGGCGGCAAGCACGAGAACATGAAAATCAACGCCTACATCGCTGAACACCGGGCTCTCGGCATTCACCTCCGAAACCTCTAGCGGTTGGCCATCAAAGACGGTCGCATTCCTCCAATCAGGCCCAAGCCCCCCAGGATCAAGGTACTGGGCAGCAAGAAGTGGCAGAGGCACTGGCTAATGAACGAGTCGGATGTCTCCCTGAATGTACCTGCTGTTGCGGCGGCTGCTACTGCTAAGCAGCTTCTTTTGATTTTCTATATTTTGCTTGCATCCTATTTCTGGCTGAATGCATCGAACCTCGCTATAACCTACTTGCTATCGCTATATCCTATTTAGTCAGGCACAACTATATCTACATTTGTTTTGTTTTCTGAATGAATGTATTCTTCCTGGTGTGATTTGCTACTCTAGATTTGCTACCTGATCAGAGGCAAAAAGAGGTCGAACAGGGAACGGATTATCAAAGAGAGAATCTTCTCTAGATTTGCTACCAATTTGGGAAAAATGAAACATATATGTTTAGCGAGAGAGGAAAAGGGTACTCTTTCAAACTGCCAGCTAATCTAGCTACCATCTTGACGAGGCACCATCTTGACATCTCCTCTACAAGAAGGAACACGATGTCATCCATGGAAAAAGTCGAGAGCGTCATGTCACGCTTCATCAAGTCTGAAAAGCCTACTATCACATTACTAAACCACGTTACACGTGTCATGTGCACGGTGCAAGAGATCAAGAACGCATTGCACGGTGGTGCAACAACATGTCCCTTGCTTCCATTCACCTTAACTATAGAGCCCCTCTCTTCACACCCACCCTCACTCTCGCTCATTGTCCTTACGCAACCCTCTCCACTGTCCCACCAGCACCCGCAAACTCCCGAGAATACCCGTCTGCGGGCCAAGTCCGAGGTGGATAAGGTGGCCATCGCCGCCTGTGGCGCCGGTGAGGAGGCCCTGCCTCCTCGCCGTCCCCTCGATGTGTTGAAAGCAGCCATCCTGTCCAAGCCCCAATGAGGCATCGATGGCAGCCGCTTGCCTGCCCAGGCCCCGCCCTCTGCCATCGACAGAGCCTCGAAGAGGAGCCCCCACGGCGAGGAGCCTGCCGTCACAAGCAGATCAAGCACCTTGGCCACCTACAATCCAGATAAGTACATCACTCCTGAACCCCTATGACACGGCATCGATTTACCCATGGTCGGAGGTAACTAGGGTTTGTTCCCCTCCCCTGGTTCTTCTACCGTTCCCATCGTTGGATGCTAGATCTTGGTTTATTAGGATTCGCTTGTTCGCATTTCGATTGCTCGATCTTCTTACATCATATACTCCCCCATTTTACTTTTATTCCAACAGGTTACTGGCAGTGACGTCTGCAGCGATGATGAGTCCATTCACACCAAGGCTCGTTAGGTGCTGAGGAGGCTGCGGGCTAGCCAGTATGATGCCTTCCTCAGGCGCGGCGACTACAGCTGCCCCTTCCGCAAGGGGATCACCTACTGCTTGACGAGTCACGCCGGTGACACTGACTTGAACACCTTACTGAAGCATGCAGAGGTCGCGGGCTCCAGCATCCACAAAGGCGGCAAGCGCGAGACCGTGAACATCAACGCCTACATCACTAAACACCGGGCTCTCTACATTCACCTCCAAAACCTCCAGCGGGTGGTCATCAAAGAGGGTCACATGCCTCCAATAAGGCCCAAGGCCCACAAGAGCAAGCGACTGGGAAGCAAGAAGTGGAGGAAGCATCGGAGGGAGGAGGCGGTGGCTGGCGCGTAACGATGTTCCCGTAGTCAAGAAATGCCGCTAAGCCTTCTTTCTAGCTATATCCTATTTCTGGCTGAATGCATCGAACCCCGTTACTTTGTATCGCTATATCCTATTTAGCTATGCACATCTATATCTACATTTGTTTTGTTTTCTGAATGGATGTATTCTGCCTGGTGTGATTTGCTGCTCTAGATTTGCTACCTGATCGGAGGCAAAAAGAGGTCCAAAAGGGAACAAAATATCGAAGTGAGAATCTTCTCAAGGTTTGCTACCAATTTGGGCAAAATGAAACATATTTGTTTAGCGAGAGAGGAAAAGGGCACTCTTTCAAACTGCCAGTTAACAAGCTACCATCTTGACAAGCTACAAGACACATACATAAACATAACACAACAAGGGTTAAATTTATTTTACTAGTAACACTTGAGGCGCTAGACATCTTGGCTAGCTAACTGAGTTCCACAAAACAGAAACATAACACTGACAAGTAAAATTTAATTCACTCCTCATCATACCACTTGAGGTGCTTTCCATCGTTCCTAGGTGATTTAATCATACCATTCCTGTACTCCACACTCACTTAACCGCTTCGCCCCACCTCGGCATCCGACTTGGCTTCCTATCTTCGTGGTCCTTCCGCACAATTAGTGGTGCATCATAGGCCTGATTGTTGCCGCTAGAAGATGTGCCTCGCTGCTTGCCGTCAACAGCTCTCTGTCACCGCTTCTTCAAATTTCCGCCTACTTCAGATGCAGCCAATTTCTTTGCATATGCAACTTCAAACTCTATTCTGCATTTTCACAAAGGGCTCCTAAGCTCGCCATCCTCTTGAAAATAGGGCAAAACACGAGGCAACGAGAAAAAAATGGATCTTCTTGTACAGTTGGTAGGTCACGAAGCATCTATGGCTGCATACTTCAGCTTATATCGCATAACGGTGACTCCTCCGTAAATCATGCTCATCCGTAGGGAAATCTTCCTTCATTTTGTCATATGACTCATCGAGGATTCTAGTTGCGAGTGATGCCATTTCATCCTTCCTTGAGCCCCCCTGATCTTGCAAGATGCTGAATATCGATCCAGTTTTGCAGGAATTATAATTTCATCTTGATAAAATTTCAAAAAATCAGTTATGGTGTCGACAAGTAAAACAATCCTCTTTTCTACAAGGAACTCCATGTATGCCAAACATTTCCTATCACCTTCGAAAGTATGTAGTTTGTAATCACCAAAATTTGTAACTACAAATATTTTGTCAATGCAAGATCATCATCTCAATATAATTTTGAAAAGTTTAATAAATGCAAGATCAAGAGTCTCAACATTGTCTTGTCATAATTTATTCGTTTTTGCTATTTCTCGGACCGAAACGAAAGGTACATTTCTTTTAACTACGATTGCACTTTTCTTAGGTGATTGAGACTAAAGAAAATCTCAGTCTATTGAGACATAGGCAAACCCTAATTTATTTGGTCCTAAATAAAATCTAGTAGTTGCAAGATGAGCAAGTGGATAAAGAACAAGAGGAGAAAACCCTAAAAGAGGTTAGCTATAGAGAGCAGCTTTTCAAACTGGGAGAGGTGGTAGACGAGGAAGTGTTTCCGCATGGCCAGTTGAACAACAGCGACTTCACTCCCTTCATATGGGTGCTCCGGGGTGTACTCGAGGTCCAATCCCACAAACCTCTCCTCAGATATCCCAATCCAACCTCAGACATCCTCAGATACGCACTGCCTCCTCCCTCTGGTGTAGACAACGTCTATCTTCTTATTGTCATGGGTAGTGAAGCTTGTCTCTAGAGTGCGTAGATCTTCCATGGCAGCAAGGAGAAGACGGGAAGAAGATAGATGATAGAAAGAAGAAGAGTGGTTTCTGCGAGGCAGGGGAACGGTGGAACCGTCAATGCTCTTTTAAGGTAGTGGTTAACGATTGGGACGGAAGTCCAAGGAGAGACGCGTGGCGGTGGTCGTTCCAGCTTCTGAGTAAACAAAAAATAATTATAACACCGATACATGTGCCCTATTTTGTCACGTCAATACACTGGGTAGGGGGTGGGCAGGGGGTGTTATCCTATCCACTTTGCCAACGCTGTAAGCCTACGTGATAGCCACCCCGCCTAAGCGACGGGAGCGACATAACGGCGAGAACTGACAGGGGGGCCCAACTTGACGGCCGTTAGCCTAATTTTTTGAATTGAAACGTAAAGTTGATTTCATGCTGAAAAAGACCCTCTGAGTATTTGGCACACCAACTGTAGTCATCCCGGCTGATTTCAGGGAACTTGGGTACCGTGTTGCCTGTACACCCCAAATTTCGGGCCACAAAATGATATTCTCCTCTATGACCATGGTTTGACACATGGATCCCCTAGAATTATTGCATGTGTTCTTTTGCAAAACCATATTGATATCCACATGACCACTCATACTCCACCAAAGGATTTTGTGATGCAACTTATGTCACACTGGTGCAAACATGCAATGTGGAAGCTGCTTTCCTATGTGTTTTTGGTCTCTATGATAATGGTTTGACACATGGATCCCCTAGAGTCATTGCATGTGTTATTTTCTTAAACCATATTGATATACACTAGAGTCATTGATCCAAATGACCATATTGCAAGTGTTCTTTTCTAAACCCACATTGATCTCTACACCCTCTAGTTGATTTTGTGATGCAACTTCTCTCACACTCGTGCAACATGCAATGTGGAAGCTGCTTTCCTATCTGTTTTTGGCCTCTGTACACCATGGTTTGTCACATGCATCCCCTAGAGTCATTGCATGTGTTCTTTTTCCTGAACCACTTTGATATCCACTAGAGTCATTGATCCACATGACCACACTGCATGTGTTCTTTTCCTAAAACACATTGATATCCACATGACCACACACACTCTAGTGGATTCTATGATGTAATTTCTGTCACACTGGTGCAACATGCAATGTGGTATGTGTTTTTGGTCTCTATGACTATGATTTGACACATGCATCATCCCCTAGAGTCATTGCATGTGTTCTTTTCCTAAACCACATTGATATCCACTAGAGTCAATGATCCACATGACCACATTTCATGTGTTCTCTTTTCCTAATCCACATTGATATCCATATGATCACACACACTCTAGTGAATTAATCTGTGAGGTAACTTCGATCACACTGATGCAACATGCAATGTGGAAGCTGCTTTCCTAGATGTTTTTGTTCTCTATGATGATGGTTTGACACATGGGTCCCCTAGAGTCATTGCATGTGTTCTTTTTCTTAAACTACATTGATATCAACTAGAGTCATTGATCCACATGACCACATTGCATGTGTTCTTTTCCTAAAACACATTGTTATCCACATGACCACACACACTCTAGTAGATCCTATGATGCAACTGCTATCACATTGGTGCAACATGCAATGTGGCATGTGTTTTTGGTCTCTATGACCATTGTTTGACACATGGATCATCCCCTAGATTCATAACATGTGTTCTTTCCCTAAACCACATTGATATCCACTAGAGTCATTTATCCACATGACCACATTGCATGTGTTCTTTTCCTAAACCACATTGATATCCACATGATAGCACAAACTCCAGTGGATTACTCTGTGATGAAACTTCTATCACACTAGTGCAACATGCAATGTGGAAGCTGCTTTCCTATGTGTTTTTGGTCTCTCTAACCATGGTTAACATGGATCCTCTAGAGTTATTGCATGTGTTCTTTTCCTAAAACACATTGATATCCACTATAGTCATTGAACCACATTGCATGTGTTATTTTATCTATTAAATAACCACATAGATATCCACATGACCACACACTCGAGTGGATTCTGTGATGCAAATTCTGTCACACTAGTGCAACATGCAATGTGGAAGCTGCTTTCCTATGTGTTTTTGGTCTCTCTGACCATGGTTTGACATCGACACTCCTAGAATCATTGCATGTGTTCTTTTCCGAAACCACATTGATATCCACGTGACCACACACACTCCACCGATGGATTTTGTGATGCAACTTATGTCACACTGGTGCACACATGCAATGTGGAAGCTGCTTTCCTAAGTGTTTTCGGTCTTTATGACCATGGTTTGACACATGGATCCGCTAGAGCCATTGCATGTGTTCTTTTCCTAAACCATATTGATATACACTAGAGTCATTGATCCAAATGACCACATTGCATGTGTTCTTTTCCAAAACCACATTGATATCTACACACTCTAGTTGATTTTATGATGCAACTTCTATCACACTCGTGTAACATGCAATGTGGAAGCTGCTTTCCTATGTGTTTTTGGTCTCCCTGACCATGGTTGACATGGATCCCCTAGAGTTATTGCATGTGTTCTTTGCCTAAAACACATTGATATCCACATGACCACACACACTCAAGTGGATTCTATGATGCAATTTCTGTCACACTAGTGCAACATACAATGTGGTATGTGTTTTTGGTCTCTGTGACCATGATTTGACACATGGATCATCCCCTAGAGTCATTGCATGTGTTCTTTTCCTAAACCACATTGATATCGACTAGAGTCATTGATCCACATGACCACATTTCATGTGTTCTCTTTTCCTAAACCACATTGATATCCATATGATCACACACACTCTAGTGAATTATTCTGTGATGTAACTTCGATCACACTGGTGCAACATGCAATGTGGGAGCTGCTTTCCAAGATGTTTTTGTTCTCTATGACGATGGTTTGACACATGGGTCCCCTAGAGTCATTGCATGTGTTCTTTTTCCTAAACTACATTGATATCCACTAGAGTCATTGATCCACATGACCACATTGCATGTGTTCTTTTCCTAAAACACATTGTTATCCACATGACCACGCACACTCCAGTAGATTCTATGATGCAACTTCTGTCACACTGGTGCAACATGCAATGTGGTATGTGTTTTTTGTCTCTATGACCATGGTTGGACACATGGATCATCCCCTAGATTCATTACATGTGTTCTTTTGCTAAACCACATTGATATCCACTAGAGTCTTTTATCCACATGACCACATTGCATGTGTTATTTTCCTAAACCACATTGATATCCACATGACAGCACACACTCTAGTGGATTATTTTGTCATGCAACTTTTGTCACACTAGTGCAACATGCAATGTGCAAGCTGCTTTCCTATGTGTTTTTGGCCTCTATGACCATGGTTGACATGGATACCCTAGAGTTATTGCACGTGTTCTTTTCTAAAACACATTAATATCCACTATAGTCATTGAACCACATTGCATGTGTTCTTTTATTTATTAAATAACCACATCGATATCCACAGGACCACACACTTGAGTGGATTCTGTGATGAAAATTCTGTCACACTAGTGCAACATGCAATGTGGAAGTTGCTTTCCTATGTGTTTTTGGTCTCTATGACCATGGTTTAACACATGGATCCCCTAGAATCATGGCATGTGTTCTTTTCCGAAACCATATTGATATCCACATGACCACACACACTCCAACAGTGGATTTTGTGATGCAACTTATGTCACACTGGTGCACACATGCAATGTGGAAGCTACTTTCCTATGTGTATTTGGTGTCTATGACCATGGTTTGACACATGGATCCCCAAGAGTCATTGCATGTGTTCTTTTCCTAAACGATATTGATATACACTAGAGTCACTGATCCAGATGACCACATTGCATGTGTTCTTATCCAAAACCACATTGATATGTACACACTCTAGTTGATTTTCTGATGCAACTTCTATCACACTCGTGCAACATGCAATGTGGAAGCTGCATTCCTATGTGTTTTTGGTCTCTCTGACCATGGTTGACATGGATCCCCTAGAGTTATTGCATGTGTTCTTTGCCTAAAACACATTGATATCCACATGACCACACACACTCAAGTGGATTCTATGATGCAATTTCTGTCACACTAGTGCAACATACAATGTGGTATGTGTTTTTGGTCTCTGTGACCATGATTTGACGCATGGATCATCCCCTAGAGTCATTGCATGTGTTCTTTTCCTAAACCACATTGATATCGACTAGAGTCATTGGTCCACATGACCACATTTCATGTGTTCTCTTTTCCTAAACCACATTGATATCCATATGATCACACACACTCTAGTGAATTATTCTGTGATGTAACTTCGATCACCCTGGTGCAACATGCAATGTGGAAGCTGCTTTCCTAGATGTTTTTGTTCTCTATGACGATCGTTTGACACATGGGTCCCCTAGAGTAATTGCATGTGTTATTTTTCCTAAACTACATTAATATCCACTAGAGTCATTGATCCACATGCCAACATTGCATGTGTTCTTTTCCTAAAACACATTGTTAACCACATGACCACGCACACTCCAGTAGATTCTATGATGCAACTTCTGTCACACTGGTGCAACATGCAATGTGGTATGTGTTTTTGGTCTCTATGACCATGGTTTGACACATGGATCATCCCCTAGATTCGTTACATGTGTTCTTTTGCTAAACCACATTGATATCCACTAGAGTCTTTTATCCACATGACCACATTGCATGTGTTATTTTCCTAAACCACATTGATATCCACATGACAGCACACACTCTAGTGGATTATTCTGTCATGCAACTTCTGTCACACTAGTGCAACATGAATGTGCAAGCTGCTTTCCTATGTGTTTTTGGCCTCTCTGACCATGGTTGACATGGATACCCTAGAGTTATTGCATGTGTTCTTTTCTAAAACACATTGATATCCACTATAGTCATTGAACCACATTCCATGTGTTCTTTTATTTATTAAATAACCACATCGATATCCACAGGACCACACACTTGACTGGATTCTGTGATGAAAATTCTGTCACACTAGTGCAACATGCAATGTGGAAGTTGCTTTCCTATGTGTTTTTGGTCTCTATGACCATGGTTAAACACATGGATCCCCTAGAATCATTGCATGTGTTCTTTTCCAAAACCACATTGATATCCACATGACCACACACACTCCAACAGTGGATTTTGTGATGCAACTTATGTCACACTGGTGCACACATGCAATGTGGAAGCTGCTTTCCTATGTGTTTTTGGTGTCTATGACCATGGTTTGACACATGGATCCCCAAGAGTCATTGCATGTGTTCTTTTCCTAAATGATATTGATATACACTAGTCATTGATCCAAATGACCACATTGCATGTGTTCTTATCCAAAACCACATTGATATCTACACACTCTTGTTGATTTTGTGATGCAACTTGTGTCACACTCGTGCAACATGCAATGTGGAAGCTGCTTTCCTATGTGTTTTTGGTCTCCCTGACCATGGTTGACATGGATCCCCTAGAGTTATTGCATGTGTTCTTTGCCTAAAACACATTGATATCCACATGACCACACACACTCTAGTGGATTCTATGATGCAATTTCTGTCACACTGGTGCAACATGCAATGTGGAAACTGCTTTCCTATGTGTTTTTGGTCTCTATGACCATGGTTCGACACATGGATACCCTAGAATCATTGCATGTGTTCTTTTCCGAAACCACATTGATATCCACATGACCACACACACTCCACCTGTGGATTTTGTGATGCAACTTATGTCACACTGGTAAAAACAAACAATGTGGAAGCTGGTTTCCAAAGTGTTTTCGGTCTTTAGGACCATGGTTTGACACATGGATCCCCTAGAGTCATTGCATGTGCTCTTTTCCTAAACCATATTGATATACACTAGATTCATTGATCCAAATGACCACATTGCATGTGTTCTTTTCCAAAACCACATTGATATCTACACACTCTAGTTGATTTTGTGATGCAACTTCTGTCACACTCGTGCAACATGCAATGTGGAAGCTGCTTTCCTATGTGTTTTTGGTCTCTTTACAACATGGTTTGACACATGGATCCCCTAGAATCATTACATGTGTTCTTTTTCCTGAACCAGTTCGATATCCACTAGAGTCATTGATCCACATGACCACACTGCATGTGTTCTTTTCCTAAAACAAATGGATATCCACATGACCACACACACTCCAGTGGATTCTATGATGCAATGTCTGTCACACTGGTGCAACATGCAATGTGGTATGTGTTTTTGGTCTTTGTGACCATGATTTGACACATGGATCATCCCCTAGAGTCATTGCATGCGTTCTTTTCCTAAACCACATTGATATCCACTAGAGTCATTGATCCACATGACCACATTTCATGTGTTCTCTTTTCCTAAACAACATTGATATCCATATCATCACACATACTCTAGTGAATTATTATGTGATGTAACTTCGATCACACTAGTGCCACATGCAATGGGGAAGCTGCTTTCCTAGATGTTTTTGTTCTCTATGACGATGGTTTGACACATGGGTCCCCTAGAGTCATTGCATGTGTTCTTTTTCCTAAACTACATTGATATCCACTGGAGTCATTGATCCACATGACAACATTGCATGTGTTCTTTTCCTGAAACACATTGTTATCCACATGACCATACACACTCCAGTAGATTCTATGATGCAACTTCTGTCACACTGGTGCAACATGCAATGTGGTATGTGTTTTTGGTCTCTATGACCATGGTTTGACACATGGATCATCCCCTGGATTCATTACATGTGTTCTTTTCCTAAACCACATTGATATCCACTAGAGTCATTTATCCACATGACAACACTTCATGTGTTATTTTCCTAAACCACATTGGTATCCACATGACAGCACACACTCCAGTGGTTTATTCTGTGATGCAACTTCTATCACACTAGTGCAACATGCAATGTGCAAGCTTATTTCCTATGTGTTTTTGGTCTCTCTGACCATGGTTGACATTCATCCCCTAGAGTTATTGCATGTGTTCTTTTCCTAAAACACATTGATATCCACTATAGTCATTGAACCACATTGCATGTGTTATTTTATCTATTAAATAACCACATCGATATCCACATGACCAGACACTCGAGTGGATTCTGTGATGCAAATTCTGTCACACTAGTGCAACATGCAATGTGGAAACTGCTTTCCTATGTGTTTTTGGTCTCTATGACCATGGTTCGACACATGGATACCCTAGAATCATTGCATGTGTTCTTTTCCGAAACCACATTGATATCCACATGACCACACACACTCCACCAGTGGATTTTGTGATACAACTTATGTCACACAGGTGCAAACATGCAATGTGGAAACTGCCTTCCTATGTGTTTTTGGTCTCTATGACCATGGTTTGACACATGGATCCCCTAGAGTCATTGCATGTGTTCTTTTCCTAAACCATATTGATATACACTAGAGTCATTGATCCAAATGACCACATTGCATGTGTTCTTTTCCAAAACCACATTGATATCTACACACTCTAGTTGATTTTGTGATGCAACTTCTGTCACACTTGTGCAACATGCAATGTGGAAGCTGCTTTCCTATGTGTTTTTGTTCTCTGTACAGCATGGTTTGACACATGGATCCCCTAGAGTCATTGCATGTGTTCTTTTTCCTGAACCACCTTGATATCCACTAGAGTCATTGATCCACATGACCACACTGCATGTGTTCTTTTCCTAAAACACGTTGATATCCACATGACCACACACACTCTAGTGGATTCTATGATGCAATTTCTATCACACTGGAGCAACATGCAATGTGGTATGTGTTTTTGGTCTCTGTGACCATGATTTGACACATGGATCATCCCCTAGTCATTGCATGTGTTCTTTTCCTAGACCACACATATATCCACTAGAGTCATTTATCCACATGACCACATCATGTGTTCTTTTCCTAAACCACATTGATATCCACATGATATCAGACACTCCAGTGGTTTATTCTGTGATGCAACTTCTGTCACACTAGTTCAACATGCAATGTGGAAGCTGCTTTCCTATGTGTTTTTGGTCTCTCTGACCATGGTTGACATGGATCCCCTAGAGTTATTGCATGTGTTCTTTTCCTAAAACACATTGATATCCACTATAGTCATTGAACCACATTGCATGTGTTCTTTTATTTATTAAATAACCACATCGATATCTGATACATCCAAACTGTATCTACTTTCCCGAACACTTTTGCTATTGTTTTTACTCTAAACTTGTGTGATTTGGATACAACTAACACGGACTGACGCTGTTTTCAGCAGAATTACCTTGGTGTCTAGTTTTTGTGCAGAAAATCAACTATCAGGAAATATCCTGGAAAATATGCCAAAAATCCTATTTCACAAGAAGACTCACGGAGCCAGAAGACGAGACGGAGTAGGGCCACGAGGGGCCCACACCACCTGGCCACGTGGGCCAGGCCAGGCCGCGCCTAGGGGTGGTGTGGCCACCTCGACTGCCCCCTCGGCCTCCCTCTTCTCCTATAAGTCACCTCTTAACCTAAAAACCAAGGGGGGTTTGACGGTTTTCTAGAAAGAGTTCCGTTGCACCGTCACCACCAGATTCCCCATTCGGAACCAGAAACTACGTTCTGGCACCCTTTCGGGACGGGGAATTGGAGGAGATCATCGCCATCACCATCACCATCGCTTCTCCATCGACCATCCATGATTCCCCCATCTATGAGTAATTAATACCCCACTATAGGCTATGGGGATGGTAGGGATTGGATGAGATCGTTCATGTAATGGCATCAGATTGTTAGGGCATGGTGCCTAGTATCTACTATTAGTGCTTTTTGACTTTGTTGCAACTTGTTATGCTTAATGCTTGTCACTAGGGCCTGAGTGCCATGATTTCAGATCTGAACATGTTATTTATTTATTATGATAGTATTGTTTATGGTCGTACCTGCAAGTTGTGTACACACGTCGTTGTCCGGAACCAAAGGCCCCGAAGTGATAGAAATTGGGATAACCGGAGGGAACAGCTTTGATGTGAGGATGAGATGTGTTCACAGAGTGTTAATGCTTTGCTCCGGTGCTCTATTAAAAGGAGCACCTTAATTGCCGGTAGTTCCCTTGAGGCCCCACTGCAAACGGGCTGGCAGGACAAAAGATGTTGTGCAAGTTCTCATTGCGAGCACGTATGACTATATATGGAACACATGCCTATGATTATCAAGTACTTGGATGCTTTATCTTATTTATCTGCAAATGCCCTATTTTCTGATTGCCATATGAATTGTCTTGTCCATGCAACACCCATCCATCCATCCCTGTGCCTACCGCGCTTTAATCCTTGCATCGCAATTGTTACTCGCTTTACTTTTACTACTGCTATTACTTTACTATTGCTACTACAAAACTATTGCTACTGATAAATTGCTGTGAGCAAGATTGTTTCCAGGTGCAGCTGAATTGACAACTCAGTTGTTAAGTCTTATAAATATTCTTTGGCTCCCCTTGTGTCGATTCAAAAAATTGGGTTTCACTTCCCTCAAAAATACTACGACACGCCTCTATACTTGTGGGTCAACAAGACTATTTTTTGGCGCCATTGCCGGGGAGCATAGCTTTATTTATCAAGTTCACTTGGAATCACTATTGTTCTCTCCCATCCATCCATCATGGATAAGTATCGTGATTGCAAGGTTCCTATTTTACCATCCACTACAGGAACTTTTTAGTTTTAAACAGGGAGAAAAAGAGATATTGCCTGAATCATGGGCAAGGTTTTGTGCTTTGATTCATGCACAGGCTGGATGTCCATTACCTAAGAATAAGCTTCTTCACATATTTTATGATGGACTAACTGAAGAATCTAGGACATACCTGGATAGTTGTGCTGATTGTGTTTTCAGGAATAGGAATCCCAAGGAAGCTGAGGAATTAATGGCTAAAATAAGCAAGAATTCTGAAGACTGGACTGCTGCTGAACCAGCTATACCTAAGACAACTATACCTGAACCAACTATTCCTGTGCCTATTCCAACATCAAAGAAGAGGGGAGTTATTGAACTAAATGATACAGTGATGAAGGAAGCTAAGAAATGTCTTAAGGAGAAGGGAATTAAAGCTGCTGATGTCAAGAATTTACCTCCTATAGAAGAACTATGTAAGCCAATCCCCCACTTATCCACTATTGAGGTACACTCTCTCCAACATTTTGATGAAGGTGATATCCCTTACTCTAAACCTCCCGATCAATGCTTAGAAGAATTTGATGTTTTTATTGTGAAGAAATATAATTTTAATAAAAGGGTGCAAAATCATTTAATGGACAACACTAGAGCTATTGTTGTGTTGAAGGATATTGTGGAAAGAACCTCTAATGATGTTAAACTGCTTGTCAAACATTTTCAAATGGTCCAAACTCAAATTGATTAGCTTATTAAAGTACAAAAAGACTTGCTAGTTAATGCTGCTAAAGAAAAAATGCTTATGAAATTAGAACTAGAAGTGGTGCTGCTACTCAAGATCCTCTGTATCCTGAGGGGCATCCTAAAAGAATTGAGTAGGATTCTATACAAGCTGAAAATAGTGGTACTACTCCTAAGAAAAGAAAAAATAAACATAAAACTATTGTAGAACCCACTGAACCTGCTAAAGATCCTAATAGTATATCTGTCTCTGATGCTGAAACTGAAAGTGATAATGAAGAAAACGATGCTCCCGATAAAGAAAAAGTTGAAGAAGAACCTGAAAGGCACACTAAGAATACTAAAAACACTAAAGAAGATTGTGTTGCTAAGAAACATGGTAGTGAAAGAGAGCCTTGGGTCCAAAAACCTATGCCTTTCCCTGATAAGAAACACAAGTCAAAGGAAGATGAACACTATAATAAGTTTTGTGAATGGATGAAACCTTTATTCTTGCAAATTGCTTTGACTGATGCTATTAAATTTCCTCCTTATTCAAAGTATATGAAGGATATTGTCTCAAATAAAAGGAAGATCCCTAATGAAGAAATTTCTACTTTGCTTGCTAATTATTCCTTTAATGGTTATTGTTTCAAATAAAAGGAAGATCCCTAATGAAGAAACTTGGAGACCCAGGGATTCCGACTATCCCGTCCTCTATTAAAAATAGTTATGTTAGAACTGCCTTGTATGATTTGGGAGCAGGAGTTAGGTTATGCCTTTTTATCTCTACAAGAGACTTCATCTCGAAAAATTAATACCAACTGATATATCTTTGCAAATGGCTGATAAATCTACTACTATTCCTGTTGGTATATGTGAGGATGTACCTGTTCAAGTGGCTCATAGTTGCTTGATATTAACTGATTTTGTTGTGCTTGAAATGCCTGAAGATGATAATATGTCTATTATTCTTGGGAGAACTTTTCTTAATACTGCAGGAGCTGTTATTAATTGTAATCAAGGAAATGTGACTTTTAATGTTAATGACAAGGAGCATACTGTCTATTTCCCCAACAAGATTGATAGGACTTATGGTTTAAATTCAATTGAACATGTTGAGGGCATCCAAGTTGGAGAAATATATTGTCCCATACCACGAGAAAAATATGAAACTATTATGATTGGGACCATTTCTATCAAGGTTGAGGTAACATAATCATTTTTTTGAGGTGAAACAGTAGGGAAAAATCCCCACTGCAATTTTTTTATTATATGATATAGGAATATTACAATGAATGAAATGATCTAAGATAGATCAAAATAGAAGTAAAACATTCTAAGATGGGTAAAGTTCACCCTATCCCTGATCTAATTGCTGGTTAAGATAGGCTTTGAATTTCTCCTTGTATTTTCCTTTGATTCTGAATTGTAACCATCTCATTTCCTGACAGAAGATTGCTTTCCATCTCTCAACTATGGGTCTTTTGTCATTAAAAATCTTCTCATTTCTGCATATCCAGATACCCCAGGTAGTCATGATAATGATCTCCATTGCAAATGGTAATTGTAATTTTTCTTTGATGTCTGAAATAGATTCCAATCCAGCTAGGTTTAGAGCTCTGTTTCTATAAATATGGTCCCATCATTTGTTTGCAAATGGAAATTCCCAGAATAGATGACTTATTGATTCTTCCAAGTAACAGTTGGATGTTACACAATTGTAGTCAGGTAGGATGATTTGCTTTCTTTCAGAAGATTTCTTGTATTCAATCTGTCTAGAAGCAAAAGCCAGAAGAGGAACTTATGTTTATTTTAAGGTGGAGGTTCCCATACCCAAGAGAAGTGTGGTGGTGATGGTGAATATCCAATCATGGGAGAGTAGGCCTTTTTTACTTCAAATTTATCTGAACCCCAAATATAGGTCCAATTATCTTGGTTATCCCCCTGAGTGGCATGCATGAATTCCTGGGATCTTTCTTCCATGACAATAAACTCAGAGTATGCTTGTTGAGAGAGTGGTAGGTGAAAATTATCCTCTAATTAGTCAGCATGTAAGAAGTCATGTACACTGATATTTGAACATTTAGCATAGGACAGAAGGTGAGGGAATTTATTCATCAAGCATTCATCTTGCCAAAGGTTAGACCAGAAATATGCAGACTTTCCTGAATTCAGATTGCACTTAGCCATGCCTTTAAAATTATCAATTAATTTGATATGAGATTTCCACCAGAATGATCCATCCATGGTTCTTCTAGTTAGTTTTCCATTTTTGTAGTAGGTTTCCCATATTAGATGAACCCAAGGGATGTCATGGTGATTGTAGAATTTGTCCAAGTATTTAAGAAGGAGGGCAGTATTTTGGATCTGTAGATTTAGTACTCCTAGACCCCCCTGATTTTTAGGATGGCATATTTTATGGGAAACCTGATTTTTAACAGGAAAATCACTGTTGGGTGGTCCCTCTATAGGTGGTGTTAGAATGTTCATATGCATGGCCTTATTTAGGACAGATTGAAGAAGGTTTGCAGCAAGAACAAATAGTAATGGTGAAAGGGGATCTCCTTGTCTCACTCCTCTTCTGTAATAGAACTTTTTACCAGGCACCCCATTAGTAGGATTTCAGAGGTTCCAGATTCAAAGATCATTTCCATCCATTTGATCCATTTCCTTCCAAATCCTCTAACTTTAAGGATATTTATGATGGCATAGTGATCAATTGTATCAAAAGCCTTCTCAAAATCAAGTTTTAGAATAAGAATTTCCTCCTTTGACTTGTGGCATTAGAATAGGTATTCAAATGCCCATCCAATGCAATCTTGAATAAACCTATTATTGAGAAAACCATATTGATTTTTATGCACCAATTCTAGAATAACAGATTGCAGTCTATTTGCATGAAGTTTGGTAATTATTTTGAATACATAGTTTAATAGGGAGATTGGTCTGAAATCAGCCGAGGTAGAAGGGCATGTGACTTTAGGAATGAGAGTAATGTAGGATGAGTTAATGCTCTCAAGGGAAACATTCTCATTAAAGAAATCATGTATCAGTAATTTGATATCTTTTCCAATGATTGACCAACAGCTTTTGATAAATTCATTATTAAAACCATCAGGACCAGGTGATTTGTCATTTTGTAAATCAGAGATAGCCTCCTCAATTTCCTTGTCAAGAAAAGGTTTTTCAAGTGAATTCTTCATCTCATCAGTCATTCCATTTCCATAGAAATCTGCTAGGTTATAATGCATCTTAGTTTTGATAGATGTACCCATTCTTGCTCTGAAATCATTCCAAAGAATATCAGCCTTGTCATAGTGATTGAAAAATTCCTGTCCATTTTCATTCTTGATCATTGAGATATAATTGTGCCTATAACTGATAGTAGCTTTGGAGTGAATTTTTTGTGTGTTTTCATCCCCAAGTTTCACCCATTTAATTTTTCCTCTTTGTTTCCAATAGGTGTTTTGGTTTTGAAGAAGAGAGATAATATGAGATTTCAGGATGTCTCTGAGGTGCCATTCATTGATGGTTAATGTTATAGATTCTTCAAGTAGATCCAGAAGATCAATATGTCATTCACCTTAACAATTTGGTCTCTTAGGCAAGGTAATTGTTTGGCCCATATCTTGATGCCTCTCCTCACATTTTTCAACTTGGCACATATTCTTTTTGCCAAATCCTGATAATTCACTGGTATATTCCAGGCATTTTGTACAATCATCTTAAACTCAGAATGATGAAGCCAGTAATTTTCAAATCTAAAGATTTGTGTCTTGGGAATGTTAGTTCCAATAGAGATGACACAAGGAAGATGATCAGATGTAGGCTTGGATAAGTGGGTGACCAAAGTGTAAGGGTATTTGGTTGTCCATGAGCTAGAAGTAAAGAACCAATCCAGTCTTTCCAGAAGTGGATCTTTTTGCATGTTACTCCAAGTGAATTTTCTTCCTTTCAATGGTAGCTCAATAAGTCCCAGGTTACTAATAGAATCATTGAAAAGCATAGTTTCATTAACATCCCCTCCACATTTATTTCTATCAGAAAGTCTTCTGATAAGATTAATATCCTCTAAGACAAGCCAGTCAACATTATCAGGCATAGTGATGTTTGAAAACCAGTCCAAAAATTCAATTTTCCTATCAGCTTGACATGGACCATATATATTTTTAAGAGTCCAGGAGTCATTGGATAGTTGTGAGGTGAAACTGACAGATGTGGAGAATTCATTTTGAAAAGATCTGATGCCATTAAATAATGAACTACACCATATGATGATGATACCTCCAGAGGCACCAATTGAAGGTAGGAAGTCAAAGCTATCAAACTTGTTTGGGCAGAACTTCTTTAAATAATTTGTATCAAAGTTTTCTCTCTTGGTTTCTTGGAGACATGATATCACATTCAGATTCCATGATTTTGCTTTTTAATGCCAGCCATTTTTTCTCAGAGTTAATTCCTCTGAGGTTCCAGTTCAGAATCTTCCAATTTCTGTTGTTACTCATTGATAAACAGGTTGTGTGAGTAAAGTGGTGACACAAGGTTTGTAGTCACACAAACAAGATTGAAAATATCATAGGGTACTGAGTTCACTGAGTTCATAAACATGCATAGCAGCATATAGGTCTTAAACAACACATAACAGACACCAAAGGTAAATGATCCAGCCACAAAACGACAGAAGTTTGTAGACATTAACAACATTATTTAGGTGCCTTCTTCTTAGACTGCTGTCCACAGGATTCAGTAGTACCACCTGTCTTCTTGCTTGGAAGGTTTGATTTAGAGCCAGTCTTCTTTGGTCCAGGTTTACCAGGTGGCTTGATGATCAATTCATTGATATTGCTCTTCTTCAGCAACCTTTTCTCAAGTTCCCCCTCCTTAACCTTGCAAAATGAATCAGCAAGGTTCTTAACAACTTTATTGCTGAGACAATGTGGTGTAGCATTGCAAGAGAGACAATTAGAATCAGAACAAGTCACATGGCTTTTAAACCCCCCCCCCCCCGCCATTAAGTTCCACAATTCTGGGGCTCCTTCTCACCTCAGAGTCCACCATTGGTTCTTTACCCCTCCTCCTCTTTGTAGGAGCATTTGGCACCATCATGCATGATGGGGAGTCATTCAGGTAGTGAGGTGGTATCTGTCCAACACATTCATCAGGAATAATGAAAGTGAAAGTATTTTCTTCTGGAATTGGCTCTTTAATAATATCCCAAAGGGGAGAGGTACGAAAGTGCCTTGCCCAATTGAATTTTTCAGGAGTGATGAGCATGAGGGTGATAAAGTTAAACCTACTTATAGGGATGTCACATTTCAGTTTTCCTTTGTCTGGTGAGGGATTAATGTGTGCAGCAAAGAATCTGTCCCATATTTCAAGGCCTTGCTTTGAGAAGGTCTGTCTAGCAGATAGCATTTCAGAGGAATTGACAAATGGGGTGATGGCCATTCCAACTTGTAGATGTGCCTCATTGGGGGAGATAAGGTTAGTGTCCTCAATCATCCAGTCATCTTGATGATTACCTTCATTAGCATGTTGGTTGTCCTCCTCATCATCCTAGTAATTTTGTAGGATATTAAACAATCCTTCTCCCATGCCCACATCCTGGTTAGCATTAGCAATATTTTGTTCCACTTCAATATCTTCAGCACCATGGACAGATGCCTTGTCACTGTCAGATGAAATATTGGCTACAGGGATTGAACCAGTAACAGCACTATCAGCCTCTTGAGGTGGCAAATTTAGGTTATCAATAGGCATGTCAACACCCTCAGCAAACACAGGTCCTTGGACAGCACTCCAGTTCCCCCAGCCAGCATCATGTTGTTGAGGGGCAGGTTCAACCCATTGATCCCATCCACCAATGTACCCTTCAGGTTGTGGAGGAGGTGGTGGTGGAGGGGGGTCAAAGATGGGTCCCACCACAGGTAGTGGGTGAGGGTCAGCACCATCATCAGGCAGTGGGTCCTCATCAGGTGGGCCCCCTCCCAGGAGGTAACATAATCATTAGTGAAATACAAAGTTTTATTTCATATAAAATTTTTTTGGTAACAAGACCTGATCAACCTTGTTAACAAAGGGATTTCAATGAACAAAACAATGTTTTCACCATGATTATCTTCGTTTAGTTTTATTCTATCCATTTTAGTTTTTTCTTTCGTTTAGTTTACTTTTCTCTTATAAGTTGCTTGCATTTTAGAGTGTCTTAGAACTTCTGAAGTTTTAGCTTTTTTTTGCTTTTGCATCATTCCAGAAACCTTTTTCTGTCAGAAAATTATCCATCTATACATGAATATTGCTCAAAAATGAAGTGTCTCGAAAAATTCTAGAAAATTCATATTAAATTTTTACATGAAAAAAGGGGCAGAGAAGTGCCTGGAGAGTACCAGGGGGCTCACTGGCAGTGCACACCACGGTGGCGTGGCAGCCAGGGCGCTGGCCATGGTGTGGGCCACCCCTGGCCCTCCACTCACTCTCTCACTTCCCACCTTCTTCTCTCTCCTAAGAAAACACCGGTCCTTTGCTTGAAATCGTGTTCTTACTGTTCTTGCCCACGATTTTTTGATCTCCTTGCTCAGCCCATCTTTGCTGCTGAAATTTGGAGCATTTGTTCTCCGGTATGTGACTCCTCCGCTTGTCCAAGTAGATTTGTGTTTAGTGGTTTATATCTTGAGTATTTTCCTACTATAGGTGACAGGTTATGAGAGCTTGTAAGCTTTTTCATTGCTTAGAGATATTTTTTTGATGCATGTTTAGGCCTCTTACAAGTCCCTATGAGTAGTGCCCTTCATTATGTATTCACTTTGCAATCACTTGTTTAACGGATGTTTAAATTTTAGAATAGAAGATGAATGAGCATCAACTCAATCAATATGAACTGAGGGTTCCTGAGGTTATGAAGGTTCATCGAGAGGAGGAAGTTTTTCCTTCCATCTTTCCATGCTTCGAATTCATGAGGGCTGCAGGAATTTCCCAGGACTTCCGTACCTTAGTTGCTAATACAAGATTGGAGCACTTTGTGGAAGATAAACCTTGTCAATTTGTGAAACTAACTATGTCTGTAGTGAAGGACTTCTGATTTAGTTACTCTTTGCCTAACCCCATGGTCCACTACAAAATTTACAATATAGCTGTCAACCTTCCTCTTGGTGACTTTTGTGCAGCTATTAAGGTACCTTAGTGGGGATTATGTGGAAGGACTAAAGAGTGACCTGCACCACTCATGGACTTGTATGCGAAGATTTGCCAAGGGAGCAGCTTCTCAAAGGGGAGTGGGAAAATCCGTAACATTCATCTCCCATCTATTCGCTACTTTGCCTACTTTATTGCCAAGTGTGTTCTCGCTAGGAAAACTGCTAATAAGATATCATCATATGATCTAGCATTCATCTCAGCTGCTTTAAAACGAGATAGAACTTACAACTTGGGTGCCTTGATAGCTTTCCGTCTTGCTGCTAACCACAAGAAAGGTGGAATTTGTGGAGGACTCATTGCTTCTCGTTTATTAGCGTTGCATGGTTTAGTGCCTCATCATCTAGACCTACAGTTTCCCATAGAAAGGCTTGACCTTAATTCCATGATATAGCATAATTTTTTTTCTTCTTGGGCTAATTTGAGGGAGTTGTGTTATGAAATAACCTTTCTCAAGGTTGGTTGGAGAAGGAGTAAGTCCAAGAGATTTGTTCTTTTGCCTGCACCTGTTTTGTTTAACCTTGATACCAGGGTAGGATGGTCACTCACTAAGGAGGAGCTTGATACGTACTTGGGAGAGCTCTCCCAACAGGAGTAGGATACTAGAAGGGAGGTTACACATGATTCGGTCCAGCCCTCGAATGAGGGGGAGTCTTCATATCAGCATCCTACCTATGATTGGGGAGCTTCCTCTTCCCAAGGGCCTAACCACAATCTTTCTTACAATGACCCGCTTATTTGGAACCCTAACCCAGATTCGGTCGATACCCACTTAGCCAAAAGCCTAAGCTTGGGAGGTACAATCACATCACTCATCTCCATATCATGTTTAGTCAGATTTTGAATATTCATGTTTCATTCTCTTTTTAGTTTTCGTTATTTCTTTACTTTTGCTTTCTAAAACACAAAAAGACCAAAAATATTTCTGTTGTTTCCCTTTGTTTGCTTCTTTTTGCCTTGGGTTACTTTTTTCCTTTTGGTTTTGTCTTAATTATTTGAAAAACCCAAAAAGATTTTGCTTTGCTTCTTCTTCTTCCTTTTGGTTCTTGCTTTTAAAAATCAAAAAGACCAAAAATATTTGTTGTTCTTCTTTGGTTTTGTGAAGTTTGTTGCAGGGTTCAACAGTCCTTAGTGGAATTTGGTTTCATGTTATTATTCAAGCCACACAAGTGAAGGGCAATAATGAGGATTAATGACAACTTGAGGTGTGGTAAGAGGCTGGTAACGAACTCTACTTGTTTTCATTTCTGTACATATACTCATCATTGTGGGCATGCTTAGTCTGTTCATGTAGGTGTATGTTATTTATGGATGCTTAGTAGTTCTTGCTTTCTTATGATTAGCTCCAGCTCGCTAATAATTTGTAGCATGTCATATGAATGTTTGCTTGCATTGCTCTATTCATAAATTGGTATGACACTGTGGTATCCTCCTCTGAGCATTTCACTTGAATTGACTTGGCACATGCTCATGCATGCATATGACTGAAACAATAATCAGTTAAGCCTCGATGAATTATTTGGCCTCAGGGGTCTTGAATCACTTCATTCCATGATTAGTCCTATTTTGTTGCAAGCATGATTATGACAATTATTGCTCTCTCGTTTGTTGCTCCCTTACTATTGCTAGCCTTCACCTGCACTGAGTATAATCTTTACTCGTGTTTCCAACTCCCTAAAACCAAATATTGCCAAAAGTGTCCACCATACCTACCTATTACCATCATTTGCTATTCCGTGCATGCTTAGTATGCCTTGGTTTCTTCCGAATAAAATGTTTGCTTGTTATGAGAAAGTTAGTTAGTAAAGCTGTCACGAACTTGATGGCACACTTTACTTTCTTGCACTTAATAATCTTGAACCATTGCATCCATTTTTTTGCGTATATGCTTGCACTTTATAAGTTGAAGTTAGCAGAACCATGTATCATGGGGAACGCTTTCAACATTGCACAGGTACTTTGTACCTCGTTGATATCATGATTCTTTTTCTTATGGATCCCGGCGGTGTGAAATAAAAGGGGAACTTGTAAGATCATGGAGTTTGTATATGTGTTAGAGAAACGCCTGGGCCGCTAGCCTAAGCCATGCCTAATCATGGTGGAAACGCCTGAGCATTCTATGAAGCATCCTCAATAAAAAGCTATGCAAATAGCAAATAAAAAGATCGCTGAGATGCTCATTGTCTCCTTGCCTTGTCATTTTGATTATGGGATAGCTCCTGTATCATGTGCAAGGGTACCTCACATGGTCTCTATGATAAATTTGTACTTACAATGAGAAGAGCTTACTTGTGACTGAAGTTGAGTAGCATGAGGTTCGGTACTCGTAAGTAAGGGGCATGAGATTTTAACTTATAACTTGTCAAGCAGATCCACTTAGTTGTGTCATTTTAACCTTAGCCATTTAAAGATGCTTATGATAGGGGCAATGAGAGCTCAAAGCTAATGAGTACCATACTTTCCGCATTTGGAAGCCTTTCAAACTTTTCAAAACGCTTTTTCATTTCCTTGTTGAGTCACCACCTATTCTATGAGAACTTTCTTGAGAGCATAGTTGTCATTCTCAGTATAATGTGCTTGTCTCAAAACATGATTAATTGTGTTATGACTTTGATGCTTATATCTTTGATATCTTTACTTATAGTCTTCACTTGAACTTCAGAGGTGCCTTGGCATTTGTGTTTGCTCTACAATCAAAGGCAAGGGAGATACCACTCTATCATACCTTTTTATGAGCATTACAATGTTGCTTATGTTTATGTTTCATGCTACTTATTATTTTAGAGTTGGAATCTCTTCATAGCTTGCAATAACTATTAAGTAAACTTAGTTGCATACTCCTTATTATGAATTGGCTGAGTAGTTGATCACATGCTGAGAGTATATACATCTTATGAAGCAAATGTGATCGTGAAAGTTTCTTTTATCGCACCAAGTTTTCAACTGAATTGCTTGAGGACAAGCAATAAGAAAAGCTTGGGGGGAGTTGATACGTCCAAAACGTATCTACTTTCCCGAACACTTTTGCTATTGTTTTTCCTCTAAACTTGTGTGATTTGGATACAACTAACACAGACTGACGCTGTTTTCAGCAGAATTACCTTGGTGTCTAGTTTTTGTGCAGAAAATCAACTATCAGGAAAAATCCCGGAAAATATGCCAAAAATCCTATTTCACCATAAGACTCACAGAGCCAGAAGATGAGACGGAGTAGGGCCACGAGGGGCCCACACCACCAGGCCACTGGCGTGCCAGCCGCGCCTAGGGGTGGTGTGGCCACCTCGGCTTCCCCCTCGGCCTCCCTCTTTGCCTATAAGTCACCTCTTGACCTAAAAACCAAGGGGGGTTCGAGGTTTTTCTAGAAAGAGTTCCACTGCACCGTCACCACCAGATTCCGTGATTCGGAACCAGAAACTCTGTTCTAACACCCTGTCAGGACAGGGAATTGGAGGAGATCATCGCCATCATCATCACCATCGCTTCTCCATCGACCATCCATGATTCCCCCATCTATGAGTGAGTAATCCCCCTCTGTAGGCTATGGGGATGGTAGGGATTGGATGAGATCGTTCGTGCAATGGCATCGGATTTTTAGCGCATGGTGCCTAGTATCTACTATGTCAACACCGGATTTTAATCCCGGATGCCCGTTATGCCATACCTCGCAATCCTGTGATTACCATTTTTGCGAGACATAACGGATTGGATATCAGAGTACATCATCCATTACAAACCATACATAAGGTATTACACAAATAAGGATCTCATGATCCAGTCTTAATACAACAAGCAGCGGAAATAAAAGATAAGCGTAGCAGTGGAGTCCATCTTGAGGGGCACGGGCAATTCTGATGAAGGCAGATAGTCCTAGTTATCATAGTCGTCCTACTGGCCATCATCTTGATAGTCTCCTTCATAGTCTAGCTATGAGAATAGCCAGGACAAAAGCCGTGAGTACTCTTTAAGTATCAAAACTACCACTAACAAGTAGTATAGTGCTAGGTTAAAGTGCTAAATCTAAGTTTAACTATAAAGTTAAGTTTGAAACCTAAGTTGAGTTCTGAAGCAAAGAAAGATAAAATAAAGTTCTAGAATCACTTAAGTTGGGAAGCTATTGTCATAAACACAACTCTGTTGTGGTCATGTAAAGGTTCATCATTCATTTCATAAGTCATGTTGAAAACATCTGACAACGAAACAGTATGGCCATGCTAACTATCCATAACCGTGGACGCGGCTATTCGAATAGTTTGACACTCTGCAGAGGTGGTACACTTTCACCACAAGAGTCGATACATCCGCTGTGGATAACCTCAATCATCATACTTAGTATGTAGATAATCAAACATAACCTTTCCTTTACACACCCTAGTATAAGCAACTCTCCTATGAGCATGGCCTCCCAACCATGACCATCTGTCATCTTGGGCGTTGCATAGGTGGACAGCATCGAGAGGTAGCCTCAGCTCAAACCTCTCCCACGAGGGAACTAATACTAATGCATATAAACTTCCGGCTAAGCCTTACCCAATTCAGGTATTGTGATTGTACGGTAAATTTGGAATGGTATCGCATCCGAATCCAACCATCAGTTTTGTAAAAGGGTTAAGGCTCATGCCTCAACAGTTTCATCATCATAAACCATTTGTGTTTCTCAACACATCTCAAAACATCTCAATAGAATGACTCATCATTCCAAGGTTTTCATAATTCATTTTCACCAAGTGTTCCGATCCAAAGCGACTCAAGTTTTTATCTAATGTAAACTACTAAGTTAAGAGTGTTCACTAAGGTGGAAAGATGGTATCAATCTCATGCATAGAATGACATCTAAAGCTTATCTAAATAGGTCAAGTTTTATACTATTTATGCTTCCTTCAACAAGTAAGGGACTTTGTGTAAAGTAAAGGAAATAAAGCTCAGAAATAAGACTTGGGGTAACTAGTAGTTAAAGTGGTAGGATCAAAGGATGCGTAAAGCATCTTTGCTTGGGTTATCTTGATTGCAAGGATTTGCTTGCATTGTTAATGGTGGCTTGCTAAAGTAAGTTTTGCAAGGGTTAGCTTGCCAATAATAGCTTGCCTTGGTTGGTGCAGTGGTTGAAGTTTTCTTCTTCTTCTTCTTGGTAAAGACTCCTCCTCCTCGTAAGCTTGGTCAAGATTATCTTCTATAAATACATACTGGAGTACACAATCACCAAACAATACTTAACTAGTTTACTTAGTACTCTATACACAATTGATGATCTACTATCATCACAAGCATCACAAGTTTTATTCAATAGTTTCCTCCTTTTTATTTTAGAAAAGCAATTTCTACTCATTGAAAAATTAACTAAGATTTAATATTCACCGCTTAGAATATGGGATCATGTGGACACATGTCATCACCACATATTCTAACATGTGGGAATGTAATTTAAGGGTTGGATCATAAATATTTTGGTTTAAGTTCATTATTTAAAGATTTAAAGTGACTAGAAATGCCTATATAGCATTATTTTGGTACTAGTCCAAAGTCACTGCATGTAAATCCTAATATTATTACATATTCATATAGGTATGATGAAATGTGATTTTTGAGAGTTGGAATCAACTCAAAAGCCAACTTGGTTGATTTTATAAAAATGTTGCAAGGTGCAATTACTAGGAGAGATCTGCAACTCTAAATGAATTAATTCCAACAGACTTGGATAGATCTTTTCAGTAGCTTTCTAACAAAATTGGAATCACTCCATTTGGATTTGTAAATCTCTCTGAATTGAATTTTGAAATAAGGGACAGAACTAAGTTTAAACTAAAAAGAAAAATCCTAATTCAAACTGATCGATCGCTGGAACGCTTAACGGCCGCCCAAGGTCACTCCGCGGGCGGGCTCAATCGATGGGGGTCCACCGTGGCTCATAACGCGCGAAGCGGTACGAGGCAATGTTGGACGTTGGATTAGAGTGGGGATCAACGACTATGGATCATCGTCGACGACGGACCTGTCGCCAGCGAGCTCTAACCCTAGCGGCTCAGTGGGGGTGCGTAGGGGGCGTACTAGAGCTCCAGCGATGACGGCGAGGCGGGCAAACGGACTGGTGGTCGACGGCGAGCTCAGGGACGGTCGAGGCAGCTCCGGGGGTGGTCGCAATCAGCAAGGCCCTTCTCCTCCAGAGGCGGCCTGCGCCGGTACAATTCCGACGAGCTGCTGCATCCCCGTGCTCCGGCTAGAGGTGTGGGACAATCAGTGAGGTGAGTGGAGTGGAGTGGTGTGCTGCAACGGTGGGGTGCCTCCTTTTATAGGCTCACGACGAGACCGAGAGGGATGGGCAAAGATGGTGGCGACATGGCTATGGTCACAGCTGCATGGCTGAGGGTGGCGATCGACGCTGGTCTCTGGCGGTGCTCTAGGACTTTAATGCGGGCTTAGGGGTGGTGGTAAGCTGGCTGGCGCTGGCGGTGACGCTGGCACGCTTTAACGTGGTGTGCACGCTTGCCGGGTGGCGGTCCGGCGGCTCTGGCATGGGCGCGGGGTTTTCTCGGTGGTCCACGGCTGGGCCTAGCTCGGGGAGGGACAGACAAGCAGTAAGGTGCGGGCTATCTCCCAGACATGGCGAGAGAAGGAGAGTCTGCTGCGGCCACTAAGTTGGCCATGAGGTAGGGCTTGGCTTGGCATGGCCATGCTACTAAGAGGTAGGGGATGGGGTGATTATGCCCTGGTTTCATCAAGAGGGGACAATGTGAGCAAAAGGGGGTCAAATGGGAGACAAGTTTACCATAACACTATTTAAAATAGTGAAATTTGTTTTGTTTGAATTCACCGCCAAGTGTTTGATGAATGGCTGCAAGAAAATTCTTTTGAATTTTCAAAAGATTTTGGTGGTGTGCTAGTACTAAGCTTGAGACTCGGTGCTTGGGTTTTGAAAATTGAGCTGGTTTGAGTGGTTTTTGAAATAGTGGGATCTTCCCATATGAATAGATTCAATTTTAAACTGTCATTTAAAATTAGTATTTGATTGTTTTTAGATCACAAAGTGGGCCTTGGTACCTCATTTACTAGCAAGGGGTGTAAAGATCCACAAATGTTTCTGTTAGGTTTTGAGTACTAGGAATAGCCAAAGTAGGCATGATAGTTAATTTGGCCAAAATGACCATTCACTTTAATTATTCATTTTGAGTTGTTTTTCTTTGGGAAAAGATTGGGAATGATTTAGATGATTTTTATTTCACCTAAAGATCATTTTACAAGCAATGAATCACAGAACCATGGCAATTCAAATCAACTCCTAATTTCAATGCACATACACATGCGTGCTTTCATATTTTGAATTGGAAAAGTTTTTGTTAACCCTAATTTTGATGATTTGGATCTTGATAAGCTTGGATTAAAGTTTTGGGATGTTACAAACCTTCCCCCCTTAAACAAAATCTTGTCCCGAGATTTACAAAGAAAACTAGGAACTAAAGAGATCTGGGAACTCCGTCCTAATGTAATCTTTGCGCTCCCAAGTGGCTTCCTCCTCGGTATGGTTGCTCCATTGAATCTTGAGAAATTTGATACTCCTGGACCTGGTGGTTCTGTAAGCTTCTTCCAAGATACGGATGGGCACTTCATGATAGGCCAGGTCATTGTTGATCTCCACAGCTCTGTGATCGATGTTCTTGAAAACTTCAGTCTTCTCCGGCACTTCTAGGCATTTGAGAAGTAACGAGATGTGGAACACATTGTGGATGGCTGACATCTCTTCTGGTAGTTCCAGTTGATACGATACTTCTTCTCGACGGTTCAAAATTTTGAAGGGCCTGATATATCTGGGGGCTAACTTTCCTTTCAGACTAAAGCCTTGGGTTCCCTTCAATGGTGAAACCTTGAGATATACAAAATCCCCGACATTGAAAGTCAGGTCTCTCCTTCTCTTGTTAGCGTAACTCTTCTGTCTGGATTGGGCGGTCTTGAGGTGCTCACGGACTTTCTGAACCTTCTCATTGGCTTCTCGGAGAATGTCAGGTCCAAAAATCTGACTCTCTCCTACTTGTGACCAATTCAAAGGGGTACGACACTTCCTTCCGTATAGGAACTCAAATGGTGCCATATGCAAACTAGCTTGATAACTGTTGTTATATGAGAATTCTGCAAAAGGCAGGCAGTCCTCCCATTTTGATCCGTATTCCAACACACAAGCTCTAAGCATATCATCTAAGATCTGGTTGACTCTCTCATTCATCCATCTTATGGTGATACGTGGTGCTAAAGTTCAACTTGGTTCCGAGTCCTTCTTGAACTTTCTGCCAAAATCTCGAGGTAGACTAGGTTCCTTGATCTGATACTATGGTCTTGGGGGTTCCATGCAGACTAACAATCCTAGCAATGTACAGCTCTGCTATCTTCGCACTCTGGTAGGTAGTCTTGATAGGTATAAAGTCAGCTACCTTGGACAGTTTATCAACTTATAGGCTGGGGATTAGCAGAAACGTGCTGTCACGGGGAACGCTTTCAACACTTGTAAATATATACCCAGTTGATACCTTGCTCTTTTGTTTGAGGATGTCATCGGTGTGAAATAAAAGGGGAGCTTGTAAGTCCATGGAGTTATGTATGTGTGTTAGAGAAATGCTCGTCAATGGTCTAATCCATGCTAACATGGTGGAAACCTGCAGCATAACCATGATGATATCTATGAAGCATTCTTCTTGTAAAAAAGAGAGCGATAGCTATTGATAAAAAGAAAAGAAAAAAAGAGATACTATGAAAAGAGGAAAGAGAGAAAAAAGCACCATTTTCCCATGGTAAATAAGAAGATTGCTGAGATACTCATTGTCCGCTGTTTTGTCATTTTGATATGGGGATTCTTCCGATCATCGGCAAGGGGTATCCCATTGGCGGTTCTCAATGATACGCATACTTAAGATGACAAGAACTTACAGAATTCAAAGTTGAGTAGCATGAGGAGCGGCCCTTGTACTCAAGGGACTTGGGATTTTCAGTTTATAGTCTGTCAAGCATATAACTCAGATTGGACCTCACTTTAACCTTAATCACCTAAAGATTCCTATGATAGGGGCAATGAGAGCTGAAAGCTAGTAAGTATCATAATTTTTGGGAGATCTTTATGAGACTTGCAATCCCTACTTCCCTCTTTGAAGGGCCTTTCTTTTACTTTGTAGTTGAGTCAGTAAACCTATTCCCTTCTATCTCAACAAGTATTTTGAGTTGATGTGTTTCATTCATTCATATGATGATTTATGCAATCATGTTTCTTATGTTCCTTGTTTTGCACATTGCTCTTATCTTGATGATTATTACCTTGAAAGCTTTCTTTGAAAACCAGCTATTTGTGAACTCCAGCAAATTATCAACTATTCTTCGACCAAGAGCTAAGTTTGCCATTAACAATTACAATTCACTTTATGTATCTTTATTGTGTTTCCTTTACTCATTGCAAGTTTAGTTATATAATAGTGAGTCATTCGCTATTGTGATCTATGCTTTGATAAATGTGATGCTTCTTGTCCATATTCTTTTATCGACTCTTCACCCATAAACCCGAGGTCAAGTTTATTGAGCCTGGCCGCTTGGGGACAACCTAAGTCTAAGCTTGGGGGAGTTGATACGCCCATTTTGCATCACTATTCTATGTCTTAATTCACTATTATTCATTGATATATTTCGTATTGAGAGGTGATACTTATGTTATTTCATCTATTTTTGCATGGTTGATGACTTTTGGAGCATGGACCGCTGCAGTCAGGATTCTGATGGAAAAGGTGTTGTTTGGAGGCAAAATTCGCAAAGATCAGAAAATCCAGGAAAATATACGGAAAATCCTATTTTCCCAGAAGACTCAGGATGCCAGAAGATGGGGTGGAGGGTTGCTGGGTGGGGCCCACACCACCCCATGGCGCGGCAGCCTAGGCCTACTGGGAGTGGTGTGGGCCTGCCCAAGATAGCATCTCTCTCCATGGCGATATCATCCCCATTTAAACCCTAAGACTGGGGACCCACCAAAGAAAGATTCCGTCGCCTCAAGGGCGGAAAACACCGAGAGAGAAAGATCTCTCCGGCATAGATTTCTGGGGAATTCTTCCTGAGAGGGGAGATCGTCGCCGTCAACACCACCATCAAGCTAGACTTCATCGGGATCATCATCATCATCACCACCATCATCACCATCAGCACCCTCATCACCATCTCCATATTGCTGTAACAATTTGGTTGAATCTTGCATAGTTCATAGGGGAAACTTTCTCGGTGTTGATTACTCTTTGTAGTTGATGCTATTGAGTGAACCATTGAATTATTGTTTATGTTCATATTGTTATACATCATTATTCCATCTCTGATCATGATCCATATGATGTCTTGTGAGTAGTCTGCTTGTTCTTGAGGACATGGGAGAAGTCTTGTTGTTAGTAGTGGAGTTGCGTTGAGAAAGATTCAATAGATTGTTATTTAAGTTGTGGTGTACTTCTTCTAGTGGTGTTATGTGAACGTCGACTACATGACACTTCACCTATATGGGCCTAGGGGAATGCATTGTGTATTTGTCTACTAATCTTAGGGGTTGCCGGAGTGACAGAAACCTGAACCCCCGTTAGGAAACCATTGCACAAGGGACGTAAGGGTCTTAGAGTTTAAAGCTGTGGTTAGGTTTCTACCTTAATTACTTTCTTGTACTTACGGATGTTTGCAAGGGGTATAATCACAAGTATGTATTAGTCTTGGATGGGGCGGTACATTAGCACAGGTTCACCCACACAACACTTAGCAGCCTAAAGAAGATTAATCGACTATATGAAGAGAAAGCACTTGAAAGTCTTCCCATGTGTCCTCGAGAACGTTTGGTCATCTATAGAAATACAACCGGCTTGTCCTTTGCTGCATAAAGTATTGGGCCAATTGCTGATTTTATTCCTACTCTCTTTTGTTTACTCGTACTTTGTTTACTTGCTTTATCGAAAACTCCTAAAAATCCGTTTGCTAAGTATTTGTAGAGAATTCCTGATCCATACCACTAGCCAGCACCTTCTGCTCCTCGTTGGGTTCGACACTCTTACTAATCGAAAATATTGCGATACACCCCCTATACTTGTGGGTCATCAAATATCTGTTGCATGAATCTTAAGTTGGTGATAACCAGTCCTAAGATCAATCTTTGAGAATACCTGGGCTCCAGTCAATTGATCAAATAGATCCTCTATCTTTGGCAAGGGGTACTTGTTCTTGATGGTGACGTCATTCAACTTTCTGTAATCTGTACACAGACGATTGCCTCCATCTTTCTTGTCGATGAATAACACTGGTGATCTCCATGGCGAGGCGCTTGGCTGAATCAAGCATGTTGCTAACATGGCATCTAACTGCTTCTTCAACTCAACTAACTCTGAGGGGTTCATGCTATAGGGTCTCTAGGCTATGGGTCCGGTTCAGGGGATTAGTTCGATAATGAACTCAATATCCCTATCTGGGGCATACTGCAATTCATCCGGGAATACGCCGGGTATTCATGTACTACTCGACTTGGTCTATGGTGGGTAGGGCTAGACTCTTGTTGCACTTGAATTGACGGGGTAAGGTTTCGTAGATATTCTCATCACTCCGTAACATCGTCATGGTGATGGCTTTCTTAGCACAGTCTATCAGTTCTTTATGCCTTGACATCTAGTCCATACCTAGTACTACTTCCAATCCTTTGGTTCCAAGTACTATTAGGTTGACATAAAAATCTATCCCATGTATTCTGATAGGCATAGCTTTGCAAATTTTTCTAGCTTTTGTAGTTGAACCGGGGATTTGAACTATCATGACATGCTTCAGATTGGTTGGGTGAATCTTACTAGTGCATGCAAATTCTTTGGTGAAAAATGAATGTGTTGCTTAATCAAACAATACTCTTGCTAAAACTGAGTTGATAGAAAACATACCCAAGACTACATCCGGTGCTTGGGCTTCTTCGCTCATGTGGAAGAGACGATCGCTAGGTTGTGAGGGTTCCCTGGGGCAAACCTTCTTCCTGGTTGAACACGACGATGTTGTTGAGCTAGGGCATTCATAGTGGCATTGGCGACAGTCTTCTTGGGACACTCATTGGAGTAGTGACCCTTCACCCACACTCAAACAGTGATCTGGGACTTGTCCTTTGCTGCGACAGGCACATCATTGCTGCCAGTTCTAGGTGCAGTGTTGTTGTTGTTGTTGTTGTTGTTATTGTTGTTGCTCTTGGGAGGTGCACGGTTGAAATTGTTGGTGTTGCCGGAGTTGTGATGGTTTCCTTCGGACTTCACATTTCCTCCGCTATGGTTGGGGTAGCTTGGGCGAGACATTGGGGGTCGGTTGTTCCTTGGTACATATCCTGGTGAGGGGTTGGGACGGTACTTCTGGTGACTGCTGGATGTTTATTGGTGCATCATACGATGTTTGCGGTTGTCATTTGCCTGATTAATCTTCCCTTCCATCTGAATGGCAGAGTCGACTAGCTCTTCGAGATCCTGAAAACGGATGTTGACGAGGACAGTCTGCATCTCATCATGCAGTCCGTTCAAGAACCTCTCCTTCTTCTTGGCCTCCGTGTTGATCTCATCAGTAGATCCGCAAGTGACAGAATCTCATGCACTCCACCACAGTAATTCTTCCTTGCTTCAATTCGGAACTCATCTCTCATTCGGTTGACTAGACCGTGGCACGGGTGCGCTGAACTTGACTTTGAATGCTTCCCATGTCATAACCTGACCATGGTTCATATTATGGATACTAGTCCACCAAGCTCTTGCATCTCCCGCCAGATAGTGGGTGGCTAAGAGAACTTTCGCTTTCATCAACTCCTGCAACTTCTAGGTTGTTTTCCATCGTCTGCAACCATTCATCAGCATCTAATGGGTTTTCAGATTGGTTGAAGATTGTGGGATTGGTATTCTGAAATTTTTTGAGTTTGGATCCATGGTGATCCTGATTTCCATGCCCTTGGTTGTCGAGAGCCATCTAGGCGATCCGTCAGTGTTGCTAAGTTGGCTTGACGTACGCTCGCTTGCCTCACGGTCTACGATGAGATTCTGCAACATCTGCAGCATCGGGTCTTGCGACGAGCTGCTCCCTCCTTGGTTTCCACGAGTCATCTGAGGATTGAGATAGATATAGGGGTAAGAGGGAAATTCTAAGGTTCATGGTTTTGGTTTCAAAGCTAAAACTTTGAGTTAGACTCAGGTTTTTCATCTAACTCCATTTCATTCATGGAAACAAACACACAATACAACACACAACACAACAAACAAAGGAAAACAGATGGTTTGAAGAACCGTTCTGCAAGCTACGATACAGTGGGACCGATACATATCATGCTACGACAGTGCTCTAGTGCATCTACTCATTGTCGATGAAGTCGGAGTCCTCATCGTCAGTTTAGAAGTCCACAGCATCCTCCTCCAGAAAGTCATCATCATTCCGGAGGTAAGAATCCATGTCTCCCTGGATGTCTTCACCCTCATCTTCTTCTTCCTTGGCGGCAAGCTGAGCTTCCTGCTCCTTGACGGTCTTTTCGAGGTCGGCCACCTTCTTGCAAAGACGGGCGATGGTGCGATCCTTCTTGGCATGCTGGCAGCAAAGAGACTGGCGGTCTTGGACGAGAAGTGTGAAAGTCTGGGCCTTCTGGTCGGCAATGGCACGGTTCTGGTTGGCTAACTCCCTGGCATTGTCCAATTCCTGCTATCTGTCATGCAGCAAGAAGTCTAGATTCTCCACTTGACGCCTCATCTCTGGGTGAATTGGCATCTCCATCGGCATTCCCATGAAGTCACGTCTTGCATAGTGAGCAAAACGGGTTCCTTGGATTTTGTTGATGCTGAGGGCACATAGACGTGCGAGAGCTTCATGCATTTCCCTGGCTAATCCATCTAGCCAGTTGTTCTCTCTCACTGAGAACTGAATTCTCCTGGAAGTTGGTGCTTCGATGCTTCCTCTAAGATCCGCGGTGACTAGCCACTTTAGGTCTCCTCCTAGGGGTCCTGGAAGTTGAGCTCCAAGAAACTCCGGATGTGGGCGTCCCAGTAACTTCGATAGTGAATCCAGATCCCTCTCGAAGATCAGCTGACCTATGTTTCCCAACTGGTAAAACATGCTGAACTGAGTCTCCATCTACAATAATTAAGGATGAGGAAATTAGTGAAGTGATCAAGTGTGTCAAATTTTAAGTAGTAATGTAAGAATTTTGAGGAACATGAATTTTTGAGAAAGATAGAATTCCCAAGGAAAAGAGAGGAGATAGTTTTCAGAATACTCACTTTGGTTTTGAAACTAAGTTTTGTTCTGGATGTCCATTCTAACTAGGGTCTCCATGGCTGTGATGGCTCTGATACCAACTTGTCAACACCCGGATTTTTAATCCCGGATGCCCGTTATGCCATACCTCGCAATCGCAGGATTACAATTTTGCGAGACATAACTGATTGGATATCACAGTACATCATCCATTAGAAACCATACATAAGGTCTTACACAAATAAGGATCTCATGATCTAGTCTTAATACAACAAGCAGCGGAAATAAAAGATAAGCGTAGAAGTGGGGTCCATCTTCAGGGTCACAGGCCATGCTGACGAAGGCAGATAGTCCTAGTTATCATAGCCGTCCTGCTGGCCATCATCTTGATAGTCTCCTTCATAGTTTGGTCATGAGAATAGCCCGGGACAAAAACCATGAGTACTCTTTAAGTACTCGCAAACTACCACTAACAAGTAGTATAGTGCTAGGTTAAAGTGTTAAATCTAAGTTTATCTATAAAGTTAAGTTTGAAACCTAAGTTGAGTTCTGAAGCAAAGAAAGATAAAATAAAGTTCTAGAATCACTTAAGTTGGGAAGCTATTGTCATAAACACAACTGTGTTGTGGTTAAGTCAAGGTTCATCATTCATTTCATAAGTCATTTTGAAAACATCTCACAACGAAACAAGATGGTCTAAGTTAACGGTCCATAATCATGAACGCTGCTATTCAATAGTTTGACACTGTAGAGAGGTGGTACACTTTCACCACAAGATTCGATACATCTGTCAGGGATAACCCTGAATCATCATCCTTAGTATGCAGATAATCAAACATAACCTTTCATTTACACACCCTGGTATAAGCACCTCTCCTATGAGAATGGCCTCCCAACCATCACCATCTCTCATCTTGGGCACTGCATAGGTGGACAACATCGAGAGGTAGCCTCAGCTCAAACCTCTCCCGCGAGGGAACTAATACTAATGCATATAAACTTCTGGCTAAGCCTTACCCAATTCAGGTATTTTGGTTGTACGGTAAATTTGGAATGGTATCACATTCGAATCCAACCATCAGTTTTGTAAAAGGGTTAAGGCTCATGCCTCAACAGTTTCATCATCATAAACCATTTGTGTTTCTCAACACATGTCAAAACATCTCAATAGAATGACTCATCATTCCAAGGTTTTCATAATTCATTTTCACCAAGTGTTCCCATCCAAAGTGACTCTAGTTTTTATCTACTCTAAACTACTAAATTAAGAGTGTTCACTAAGGTGGAAAGATGGGATCAATGTCATGCCATAGAATGACATCTAAAGATTATCTAAATAGGTCAAGTTTTATACTCTTTATGCTACCTTCAACAAGTAAGGGACTTTGTGTAAAGTAAAGGAAATAAAGCTCGGAAATAAGACTTGGGGTAACTAGTAGTCAAAGTGGTAGGATCAAAGCATGCCTAAATCATCTTTGCTTGGGTTATCTTGATTGCAAGGATTTGCTTGCATTGTTAATAGTTGCTTGCTAAAGTAAGTTTTTCAAGGGTTAGCTTGCCAATAATAGCTTGCCTTGGTTGGTGCAGTGGTTGAAGTTTTCTTCTTCTTCTTGGTAGCACTCCTCCTCCTCGTAAGCTTGGTCGGTACTATCTTCTATAAATACATACGGAGTACACAATCACCAAACAATACTTAACTAGTTTACGTAGTACTCTAAGGCACACGATTGATTATCTACTATCATCACAAGCATCACAAGTTTTATTGAATAGTTTCCTCCTTTTTTTTAGAAAAGTAATTTCTACTCATTGAAAAATTAACTAAGATTTAATATTCACCACTTAGAATATGGGATCATGTGGACACATGTCATCACCACATATTCTAACATGTGGGAATGTAATTTAAGGGTTGGATCATAAATATTTTGGTTTAAGTTCATTATTTAATGATTTAAAGTCACTAGAAATGCCTATATAGCATTATTTTGGTACTAGTCCAAAGTCACTGCATGTAAATCCTAATATTATTACATATTCAGATAGGTATGATGAAATGTGATTTTTGAGAGTTGGAATCAACTCAAAAGCTAACTTGGTTGATTTTATAAAAATGTTGCAAGATGCAATTGCTTCTGTTTTATTATTTCTACTAGGAGAGATCTATAACTCTAAATGAATTAAATCCAACGGGCTTGGATAGATCTTTTCAGTTTCTTTCTAACAAAATTGGAATCACTCCATTTGGATTTGTAAATCTCTCTGAATTGAATTTTGAAATAAGGGATAGAACTAAGTTTAAACTAAAAAGAAAAATCCTAATTCAAATTGATCGATTATGGGAAATGTTAACGGCCGCCCAAAGGTCACTCATGCACGGGCTCAATCGACATAGGGGGTCCACCGTCACGCTCATAACACGTGAAGCGGTACGGGGAAATGTGGGATGTTGGATTAGAGTGGGGATCAATGGCTGTGGGTCGTCGTCGACGACGAACCTGTCGCCGGCGAGCTCTAAACCTAGCGGCTCAGTGGGGGTGTATAGGGGGCGTACCAGGGCTCTAGCGACAACGGCGAGGCGGGCAAACGAACTGGTGGTTGACGGCGAGCTCAGGGACGGTCGAGGCAGCTCCGGGGGTGGTCGCAATCAGCGGCGCCCTTCTCCTCTAGAGGCGGACTGCTCCGGTACAATTCCGGCGAGCTGCTGCTCCCCGTGCTCCGGCTAGAGGTATGGGATGATTAGTGAGGTGAGGGGAGTGGAGTAGTGTGCTACAAACGGCTTGGGGTGCCCTCCTTTTATAGGCTCGACGACGAGACCGAGAGGGATGGGCATGCGACATGGCTACGGGCTGCTAGCGGCATGGCTGAGAGTGACGGTCGACGCGCGGTCTCCTGGCGGTGCTCTAGGACTTTAATGCGGGCTTAGGGGCGGTGGTAAGCAGTCGGACGGAGCTGGCGCTCCAAGCGGCAGAGGCGGCGACTTTGACGGCGAGTGGTGGCCGTGAGGCGTTGGACGGCGAATGGGGGTGTCTGGCGTGCTCCCTGGGTCATGGCGACGCTGACGGGCGCGCTGGCCGAAGGGCTACGACGCTGCTACGTGGTGCTCAGCGATGCCTAGCATGGCTGGGTTTTCTGGTGGTCACGGCTGGGCCTAGCTCGGGGAGGGGACAGTGGGCGGCGATGAGGTGCTGGCTATCTCCTAGACATGGCGAGAGAGGGGGTGACGGTCTGCTGCGGCGGCGACCAAGTTGGCCGGCGAGGTGGGGCTCGGCTTGGCATGGCCAGGCTACTAAGAGGTAGGGTATGGGGTGATTATGCCCTGGTTTGATCAAGAGGGGACAATGTGAGCAAAAGGGGGTTAAATGGGAGACAAGTTTGGCCAGAACTCTATTTAAAATAGTGAATTTTGTTTTGTTTGAATTCTGCCTGCCAAGTGTTTGATGAAATGGCCGCAAGAAAATTCTTTTTCAATTTTGAAAAGATTTTTGGTGGGTGTGCTAGTACTAAACTTGAGACTCTGTGGGTGCTTGGGTTTTGAAAATTGAGCTGGTTTGAGTGGTTTTTGAAATAGTGGGATCTTCCCATATGAAATAGATTCAATTTTAAACTATCATTTAAAATTAGTATTTGATTGTTTTTAGCAGATCACAAATGTTTCTGTTAGGTTTTGAGTACTAGGAATAGCCAAAGTAGGCATGATAGTTAATTTGGCCAAAATGACCATTCACTTCAATTATTCATATTGAGTTGTTTTTCTTTGGGAAAAGTTTGGGAATGATTTAGATGATGTTTATTTCACCTAAAGATCATTTTACAAGCAATGAATCACAGAACCATGGCAATTCAAATCAACTCCTAATTTAAATGCACATACACATGTATGCTTTCATATTTTGAATTGGAAAAGTTTTTGTTAACCCTAATTTTGATGATTTGGATCTTGATAAGCTTGTATTAAAGTTTTGGGATGTTACATACTATTAGTGCTTTTTGACTTTGTTGAAACTTGTTATGCTTAATTCTTGTCACTAGGGCCCGAGTGCCATGATTTCAGATCTGAGTATGTTATTGATTCATTATGATAGTATTGTTTATGGTCTTACCTGCAAGTTGTATACACACATCGTTGTCCGGAACCAAAGGCCCCGAAGTGATTGAAATCGGGATAACCGGAGGGAATGGCTTTGATGTGAGGATCACATGTGTTCATGGAGTGTTAATGCTTTGCTCAGGTGCTCTATTAAAAGGAGCACTTTAATTGCCAGTAGTTCCCTTGAGGCCCCGCTGAAAACAGGCTGGCAGGACACAAGATGTTGTGCAAGTTCTCATTGCGAGCACGTATGACTATATATGGAACACATGCCTATGATTATCTAGTACTTGGATGTTTTATCTTATTTATCTGCAAATGCCCTATTTTCTGATTGCCATATGAATTGTCTTGTCCATGCAACGCCCATCCATCCATCCCTGTGCCTACCGTGCTTTAATCCTACTGTTTACTGCAATTGTTACTACTGTCTTTACTTTTACTATTGCTATTACTTTACTATTGCTACTACAAAATTGTTGCTACTGATAAACTGCTGTGAGCAGGAGTGTTTCCAGGTGCAGCTGAATTGACAACTCAGTTGTTAAGTCTTATAAATATTCTTTGGCTCCCCTTGTGTCGAATCAATAAATTGGGTTTCACTTCCCTCGAAAATACTGCGATACACCCTCTATACTTGTGGGTCATCAATATCCACATGACCCCACACTCGAGTGTATTTATTGATGCAAATTGTGTCACACTAGTGCAACATGCAATGTGGAAGCTGCTTTCCTATGTGTTTTTGGTCTCTATGACCATGGTTTGACACATGGATCCCCTAGAATCATTGCATGTGTTCTTTTCCGAAACCACATTGATATCCACATGACCATACACACTCCACCAGTGGATTTTGTGATGCAACTTATGTCACACTGGTGCAAACATGCAATGTGGAAGCTGCTTTCCTATGTGTTTTTGGTCTCTATGACCATGGTTTGACACATGGATCCCCTAGAGTCATTGCATGTTTTCTTTTCCTAATAAACCACATTGATATACACTAGAGTCATTGATCCACACATGACCACATTGCATGTGTTCTTTCCAAAACCACATTGATCTACATGACGAAACACATATACTTTAGTGAATTCTATGATGCATGCAACTTTTTTCACACTGGTGCAACACATGCAATGTGGATGGAAGATCATTTCCTATGGTATTTTGGCATCTCTGTGATGCATCTTCTTGGGCTCAAACTTTGATATCTACCATATGTGTTGCTATGACCTAAAACTAACCAAAATAAGGATAAATGTTCATTGTTCAAACCTAATCTGAGAAATCCATTGTTTAAAACCGCATTTTGAATCTTATCTAAATTTGAATATATTATCCAAAATACTTCTACCTCTCTTGAGATCATTATACAAGTTGGAATATAAAGTAGTAGTCCACATTATCCCTTTTTCAATATTTATTCGTCAATAATGTATAGTTTTCTTCACCAGCCCTTTTAGGGAAGACTTTCTAAAATATGGTTAATTTATTTGAACCCACCATCATGCATACGATAGCTAGGACACCAAACCAAAATTTCAAGGTCAGGTCCTCCCGCCCACGCAAAATTTTGCGCCAACGCATGAGATTTTCTACACAGACAAAAAAATTCCGCGCTGCAATTACCTTTGAGCCCACTGATGGCTCAAAATATATTCGAGCTCGTTGGGGAACCCCAAGAGAAAGGTATGATGAGCACAACATCAAGTTTTCCCTCAGTTATGAAACCAAGGTTATCGAACCAGTAGGAGCAAGGAAACACCTCCAAGGTGTTGTTTCCAACTTGGAATCCTGCACAACACAACCACAGAACTTTGTCCCCAACTTAAAGTGAGGTTGTCAATCTCACCGGTTTTGTTGAAAACAAAGGATTAAACGTATTGTGTGGAAGATAGTAATTTCTTGCAGAAAGTAAACAGAAAACAGTAAATAGTAGATTGTAGATTGATGGAAAAGAAAGGACCGGGGTCCATAGTTCAATAGTGGTAATTCTACTTAAGATAGATGACATATTGGGTGAACAAATTACAGGCGCAAGAATTGATGTACACCAAGAAAGCATACATGCATATACTAATCATCTGACTCCTATGAGATTTGATTACATTACAACATTATACATAGACCGTAATCCAACTGCATCTATGAAAAATAATCCACCTTCAAAGTTATCATCCTAACCCCTCCAAGATTAAGTTGCAAGCAACAAATAATTGCATTAAGCAAAGTGTGTAAAGTAAACAATATGATTGTTCTATGAACAAAGGATTGTTGTTTTCTCCCTAGTAGCAACAGCACATCTAGTACCTTAGAGATTTCTATCACTTCCCTAGATTTCTAGAGGCATGAACCCACTATCGAGCATAAATATTTTCTTGGAGTTGCTAGCATCTACTCGGCCAAGATAGCTACTAACAACGGAAAGCATGCAAGATCACAAAAAACATAGACATGATAGAATCAATAATCAATCTGAAATAGCATCTCAATATCCATCGGATCCCCGCAAACACAACATGTATGATTACAAATAGATGATCTTGATCATGAACGGAGCTCACAAGATCTAAACATGGTAGCACAAAGGAGAAGAACCAACCATCTAGCTACTACATGGACCCGTAGGCTAGGGATCAACTACTCACGCATCACACCGGAGGCAAGCATGGTGATGAAGAAGGCCTCCAGGGTGATCTCTCGCATCCGGCAGGGTGCCAAGAAGAGCTTCGGATCCCTCCCGGTCTAGTGATGGAGATGGTGGCGGCTACAGACTCTTTCGTGGAATTTTGATCGGGTACTTAGGGTTTCTGTATCGGAGGCTTCTTATAGGCGAAAGGGGAGGCCGAGGGGGTGCCCGAGGCAAGATTGACCACTTTCAGCCAAAGTTCGGTCACATGCTGTGTGGTGTGGCCGGTGTAACATCCCAATTTCAGCAACCCTCACTAGTTGTCTAGAATGCAAAAATCACGGGAACAAAAACTTTTTCTTGTTAAGTGTTGCAGTGTTTGCTTGCTGATTGTCTGTGCTCATGCTTCTGATTGTATATCTTATGATATACTCCTTACCTCAACATCAGTTCTCAAAAAGCTATTGAACAAAACTATCCTGGCTCAATTTACATATTCTCAAATGTCCTGGAATTTCAAAACCTGAGCCAAGATGCTAATGTAAGCAAAAATATTTTAGTAGCTTCTATTGAAAAAACTATTTAGAGACATATAATATAATCTCCTTATGTTTTATAGACAGAACCTTCAACTATTCTTATCTCTAGGTTTCCCAAAACCTCCTTTTAAAGCTTTTGAATTCTACTCTTGGTAGATATACCAAGGACTCTTACCTTACTCAAACAACAACCTTTCAAAATTGCCCATCCTCACCTCAAGCTAAGCTTGGTGGTAACCTTAGTAGTAGTTATTTTTTGGTAAGATGAGTTGACTTGATTTGCTGTTTGACTTGATTGTTTAGAAGTAGTATGAGCTACTCTAGGAGATCATCCACTAGGATCAAGATACTCTAAAATCACAAAACCCTAAGCAAGAATACAATCTGGATCTAATCTCTAGATACTAGGTGATCATCTAAAACCCGTAACCAGATCGGCTATGAAGTGATCTAATTCTAGAAGCTTCAAAGTCAATGAAGACCAGTATCAAGCAGGGATCCTTCCTACTCAATCTACACTTAAAAATCATCCAATTGATGATGCTTTGGTACCTTGCAACCCATCAAAATCATCACCACCCACATTTTAGTAAAAACCCTAAATCTGCCAAATTTGGCTAAGTCTGGAATTTGTTTCAACATCACCTTTTCGAATGTCTCCCTTTCTCAACCCTTGTGCATTTTTGGTAATGCACTCGAACCATATTGTTAACCATCCTAAGGACTACCAAGGCCCACTCTTGCCCTTGGTTATATCATCCTCCAACCTACTTGTTCTTGATGGTTTTGCAGGCAAGAAAATAACTATTCCTGCAAATCTAGTCAACATGCCTAGTTTGGCAGAAGCTCAAACCATCATCCAACCTTCTATGGACCAACTCTTTGCATGGTTGTGTTCTACTCATATAGTTCTATCAATATATACTTCATTTGTTCCAAGTGGATCTTTGTGCTTCTTAAACCCACAAGGTTTTGAAGGCTAGTTGATAATCTGCTTTGTTGAGCTTACTTTATTCAAAGTTTGAAATCAATTCTTGGTGATCTCAAGAAAGATCAAGCTCAAACATCTATACCATGTTGATGTACATCACTTGGTCTATCCATCCATCTATCCCATGCCCCAAGGGGAGATCTGAGCTCCAAGATCCAACAAGGTTTTGGTGGCATGAAAACAATCTTACCCAAGATCCTTAAATCTCTAGTTTTCACCAAAATCAACTTGGATTATCCAATCCCAAGGTTGCAAATGCTTGTTACACCTTTTCTACATCATCTACCTTGATCATAAAGATTTATCAAATATTATCCATAATTATTATGGCTCCAAATCTAATTAATCTCTTTAACAGTGAAAATCTCCAAACTCCTTCCCCAATGGTTTTTGCCAAAACACTCCTCCAACTTGTTGCTCAATCGAGGTCCATATATCATACCCTACTTTCCCATCTCAAAAATAAATATTTTGGGATCTTTTAGTATTTCCTTTTGCCCATTCTCTTAAATGGCAGAAATGGAATAATAATTCTTTTAAATACATTTAAGCCACAATAAATCTTGGGAAAAATCACCATAGTTTGAATTCATATTTATGACCATCTCACATCAAAATCCAACCTGGTCCAATGTAAAGATATCAAATGAGCTTCTAGAAACTATCAGACTTTTGAATAAAGGATTTTAAGTGGACTTTAATCCTCTGAAAAACCCAATAAATTCCTAGAGCTATGCCTTGACCTCATCTACCTACCAGTATCATCTACCCACCTTGTCCAATACAAATTTTGGAACTTTGTTCACACGCCAACATGTCATCAAATTTGCCAAATCAATCAAGCGTTGATCCAAAACCACCCCAAACCCCATGGAAACTTGCTCTCCACTTCTCCACAAGAACCAAACTTCTCCCCGGTCGAGGCCACAGAGCATAGAACCCTTTTGTCCTTTAGCTATTGGAGCAAGCGAGAGAGAGAGATCAAATCAAGGCCATATCATGAAAAATCTCCATAGTAGTAGCCCCCACCCTCCTTCCACTCAAAGGCTCGACTCAAAGACCCTACCACACTCCCTCCACCGCCTGGATGGCCAATGCCCACCAGCACCTCTCCCCAAACTCCTCCTACACCATGCCCACTATGGACCTCCTCCTGCCCAAATAAATAGGCCAGGGGCCCTCCCAAACGCCTCGCCTCATTTACTCCCTCCGCTTCCCACTCACCTAACAGCCCTTCCCTCCTCTCCCCGCCATGTTCTCGCTTCGAGAGAGAGAGAGAGGCACTTCGCCATTGCTCAAGATCTAAGCGTAGCTCTCCTCTCCGCCGCTCTTGCTCGCATGTCACCCTCCCATGATCCCTCTCCTCCTCGACCTAACTGTGCTTTTTTGGCCCAGATCGCCCTACTGTCGCCGCTGTCGAGCTCGACGAGGTTGTTTCAAGGCCCTCACGAGCCATACCACGCGAGAACCCACCATCCCGCCTCGCTGACTCTGGCCAAGAGCCGCCACTGCCTCCGCCCATCCGCGGCAGCTCGCGCGCCCCTGGTGAGCTCCCTGACCCCGCCGGCACCGCCCCTAGGGTTCCTCCCGACAAGTTGAGACAGAGGAAGGAGAAGAGTGTGAGCCATTGATCTCCTCCGGATCGGATGGCCCACAACTCTCATTACCCCTTCGCCCTCCCTCACTCACTAACCAGCAGGCCTGGCACCGGCGCTTGAACTCGTCTCCGCAAGGCCTCCTGATCCCGGTGGGCGAATTTGCTATGCGCCCAAGATCCCCACGGATCCGCCCGCTGCCTCCTCCATTTTTTCTGTTTACCTATATTTCCAGATATGTTAAATAACTGTCCAGTTTAAATCTATTTGAAAATGGAAAGGAGGGTATTTGGTCCAAATAATATTTTTACTAGGTTCATGTGTGTTTTGTGCAACAGCTTGAATCGGTCTTTGCCAAAATAATTTTATTATTTATTGGCAATTAAGCCACTGAAAGTTGTCTTTTGCACTAAATAAATCCCTCAGGGTGTTGTACATACCCATTAGGGATGAATTAATTTTCTCCTGGAAGGAAATTGCTATACCAATCAATTAGCATAGGCCTCATGCCAAGGTGAGAAGTAGTTTGTTTGTAGTAAAAATAACAAAAACTATTAGTTTCTGCCTTAGGTAATTTCTCTAGGTCAAACCAACAGAGGTATTGACCCAATTCCAGTTCTCTGTGATGTGGTACCATCAGTACTACCAAAATCTAGGAGATCATCATTTATTGAGCTTATCAGGATTTCTAATGAATTAAGCACTTCTATCCATAGTGTTATCACTAGATAAATCATCACAGAAGCTCATCAACTCCAAAAAGGTTGATTACAATTTCTACATAATTGTATTCTAAATGCCTACCATGTGCCCTTGGAATCAGTTCAAAAGCTTCTGTAGTTTTAATTTGGTGAAAAAGACAAAAAAAACCCACAAAACTGCCTTTGGGAATTTCCTGAGGGCATTCTGGTAATTTTTTTTGGAGTGATTCCAACTCCTAGCTATTCAGTACATAAAACCCTACTGAACCATCCAAGGAAATAATTTTGGGAGCTCTAGAACTTTTCTGGTGAATTACTTCCTAAAACTAGAGCTTTTATCACTAGAATATTCATAAGAAATTAAAGAAAAGTGATAAAATAGGGAAACCACTTTTGTTGGTTTCATTTTATCAATACCTATCTAACGGTACCATTTTTATACAATGAGATCATACAGAATATGGTCTTGGTCCAAAACCCATCACTTAGGTATTTCTAGACTATAAATCCTAAGGGATTTTCTTCCCTGTTTCGAAGACAAGGCCAATCCTATTAAATCCATTCTTCCTAAGACCTACTGATTTGTAAACTTGTGTTGTTCATTGTTTGTTGTATGTATGCCCTGTTTTGATTATGGTCTTGCTTGTTTGCATGTGTGCTCCCCGATTTCATTTATAGTTGTGATTATCTCTAGATCTAAGAAGATGGTTATTTTGGTATATTATTGGATATTCTCAGAAGAAGTCCAGGGACAATTATGCCATATTGTTGATCTCAGGCAAGCCACCTTCTTTCTCATAAGCCTTGTCCTACTGTTTTCACTAATGCATGTTTTATCTTCTGTTTATTTAAAAACTACATTGTTTTGCTTTATGTTGATGTATATGGTAGTGGTTTGGCTCCTCCAAACTATTACACTTTTCTACTACTAAGTACTACCCCCTGATTACACCTAATTGTCCCTAGTATGGAAGATGGTGTAATACACCATACCCTTTAGAGACCCCCGATTTAGCCGAAGCAAAGCTATAGGATGGGAAGACCCCGGAAAAGTTTTACCAAATGTTTTATGATAAAACCTTGGTGAGGTGGGACCTCCCAAGAGATGTTGAGAAAGAAAAAGGTTTTGTTTTACAAAATGCTGAAGGAAAAATGGAGGAAAAAGGTTTATTAAAACGCACCCGGTTCTTTGCAGTTTTGCTAGAACAATTAACCTTGTGCAACCACATTACTCTGGAATGTGACAGGGCTGGATTTGATGTTTTCTATTCCGGTATAAGCTGCCTCGCAACTACTACAGGGGGATATAACAATCCCTAGAGGGTGGGCCTTCTCTCGTAGGGCCCATGTAAAACATCGACCGGGAGAAGGAACGAAGGGTCTGCGAGCCTCCACGCTGCCATTATGAGCCCTCGCTGAAAGCGCACACTTGGGAAGTGGAAAATGCGCCTGGTTGGTCCTCAGACCCGCCCCGGTGTTGAGGGAAACAACACTCATAGGGTAGGCACTTATATTGGTGTGAGCATCCGGAGAGTCTTGATCGGTTACTCGGCCCATGATCGGTGTAGATCAGGGTAGTGTACCCGGATGGTGTGGGTAAAGTGTGCAACCTATGCAGAGTGTAAATCTATTTGAATAGCCGTGTTCCCGGTCATGGACGGTTGGGAAGGTTGCTATAGAGCGGTGCTGGGTTTGTTTTCAAAAAGGATTTCGGAAAATAAATGGCTTTGGAAAGATTTTGACCATGGGATGGTCGTAAAGGAGAAAGGTTTTGACCATGGGATGGCTCAAGGAGGAGAAAGGAGTTTGGTTGTGGGACGACCTGAAGACGGGAACAAATGGGTACCCCAATCCTAGTGTTTACAAAACTTTTCAAAAAGGTTTCCAAAATGTTTTACAAAAGTTTTCAACAAAGATATGTAGATGCTATATCTACAAGAGAAACTAATTGAGAAAAGAACCTCTCTTGGAGCCCTCCTACCTACCACAGCCATAATGCATGTCCTCTTGTTATTATCGTTATCTTAAGGTGGTTTGTGAGTACATTAAAAGTACTCACTGGCATTGTCCCTGGCTATTAACTTGGTCAGATATCAAGAAGAAGGTGACGTCGACGACTATGCAAGCTAGGTCGTCCTCCCAGGCACTCGCCTGTAGGTTGAGGCATGATTGGGCTCTGCGCGTGATGAAGCTCCGCTACGGAAGGTTATGTAGCCATAACGGCAACTATGTAAGTCTTGTATTCGTTATATCTCAGATGTTGTAATGATACTTGTCGGTTATGTTCCACGTCTCACTGATCATGGGATCGTGGATATATACATAACAGGGATTTCTCGGATGATTAAATCCGGGGTACCTCACACCGCCCTTAGCCCTCTCCGCCTCGCTCTTCGCCCGTGTTCCCTCGTGAAATATTAACTTTGTCTTTTGTCCCGTCCAATTCCGAGAATATTCATTTTCTGGCTTTTCTGGAACCAAAAACTGCAGAAAACAAGCAACTAGCACTATCGCATCCTGTTAATAGGTTAGTTCCAGAAAATGTGTAAAAATACTCCAAAGTGTGGACAAAACATAAGAAAGTAGATATAAAACAAGCATGGAACATCAAAAATTATAGATACGTTTGCAACATATCAACATCCCCAAGCTTAACTCCTGCCGCCCTCGAGTAGGTAAGGACAAAAGAAAGAATAATTTTGAGGTGACATGCACCATCATAATCTTGATCAAAGTATTTGTAGAACATTGATAGCTGGGATCATAGTACTCTAACATAGCATGAAAGATATAGTTCTAACAATAAGACATAGAAACTATGTTGTAACATGAAAAGGTACAAACAAAAGATTCATGAATAACAATGCTTTGCAAAACGTTTGTTTGTTTGACATATAAAAAGCATAATGAGAATGGTATTCAGCTTGTCCCTCATCGTGTAGAAAACATAAATGCATAGGACACCTTCAAAGTTCATAAGGGTGACTAGATACAAATAGTTTAAGGACAAGCAATATCAAAGTTATGCATCAATCAACAAGTCTTGGGACAATGCATATTAAACTAAGAATGACCACTATGCTCTCTTAATGGGTGCATAAAGATAGAAGATGGAGACTCAACATAAAAGTAAAAGAAAGGCCTTGATAGAAGGAAGCATGGATTCAAGTCTCATAAAGAGCTTCAAAAAATTATGGTACTTATTAGCTTTCAGCTCTCATTGCCCCTATCCTAAGCATCTTGAAGTTATTAAGGTTAAAGTGAACAAACTATGGAGTATATGCTTGACAAATATAAGTTGGCAATCTCATGTCCCTTTAATACGAGGGCCACTCCTCCTGCTACTCAAGTTTAGTTACCGGTAAGTTCTTCTCATAGTAAGTACATGTGTATCATAGAGAACTGCCAACAGGGTACCCCTTGCACATGATACAGGAGCTATCCCATAATCAAAATGACAAGGCAAGTAGATAACGAGCATCTCAGTAATCTTCTTATTTACCATGGGAAAATGGTGCTTTTTCTCTCTTTCCTCTTTTCTCATGTCTTTTTTTTCTTTTTCTCACTCTCTATCTCTTTTTTTATAAGAAGAATGCTTCATAGATTACTCATTATGGTGATGCTGCAAGTTTCCACCATGATTAGGCATGGCTTAGGCTAGCAGCCCAGACGTTTCTCTAACACATATACATAACTCCATGGACTTACAAGCTCCCCTTTCATTTCAGACCGACGACATCCATAAACAAAAGAGCATGATATCAACTGGGTAGAATGTACAAGTGCAATTTTGAAAGCTGCTCCATGTCAAAGATGGTTCTGCTAATTCCCAGCGTATAAGTGCAAGCATATACAACATAGATGACACAATGGTTCAAGTTTATTAGGGGCAAGAAAATTAAAGTGTGCCATCAAGTTCGTGAGAGATTTAATCACTAATTTTCACATAACAAGTTTAATTCGGAAGGTAGATAAAAACATGAATATACTTGGAATAGCAAATGCTAATAGGTAGGTATGGTGGGCTCTTTGGAATAACTTGGTTTTATTTGGAGTTGGATGCATGAGTAGAACTCATTCTTGGTATGGAGGCTAGCAAAAGACTGGGAGCGACCAACAAAGAGAGCAATAATGGCCATAATCATGCAAAGCGACAAAACATTATTAATTAAAGCATAAGGTGATATTACAAGTCGAAAACTAATGGATCAAAGGAGAATACCACAATATTATGCTTTAATATGCTAAAAAAACGCATGATTCTTTCAAGGCACATTAAGCAATCTCAATTGTTTTTAACATGTCATGCTACAACAATAATCACTAAGCATAAAGGCAAAACAATATCAAGGATGACATTATAAAGTCTAGGCCACAGTCAAAAACAAGCTCCTTTTTACCACTTAAGCATGAACTTTCCTACTCTTTTCCAATCCAAATCAACTTTATTTGAAAACTAATGCATGAATGATGGGGTCCAACCAATTTATTCAAGCAAACTAAGCAAACGAAAACTAAAAATGAAAACAAATACGCTCCAAGAACAACACAATTGTGCATGAACCAATAAAAATGAAGTATTTGGAAGAAACCTGAGATTTATTGAAGAAGAAGGGAATGCCCTGGGCATCCCCAAGTTTTGACGCTTGTACTTCTTGAATATTTCTTGGGGTGACACGGGTGGCATCCCCAAGCTTGAGCTTTTGTCCATTCTTCATCTCATTACATCATTCTTCCCTTACACCTGAAATTTTTCCTACATACAAAACTTCACATAATCTTAATTAGCAACATTAGTGTACTCAAGATAATAAGTCTTTTGGTTCAGTTCCAACACAAGTAAAACTTCCATTAAAACACAAGCTACTGTAGAATTTCCTTTAAAAAAGTTCAAATGATCAAAGAGAACCCAAAGAGAAAGAGATTAAGAGGCAAATGTAAATAATGGCAGAAATCACAAAATGCATCAACAGTAAAACCAATTTTTTCGAAGACCTTCTGTTGCTCAAATAGAAAAGTGTAGAACTAACGAAAGTTGGATAACAACCCGGAGCAGAAGCACAAAAATCTGTTTCGGGATAGAAACTTCCCCAAGCATTACTTCTCTCTCATTAGAGGTTACTTTTGGCACAAAAACCACAAAAAATGATAAGGAGAGGTTATTACTTAAGCAATAACTTCCAAGACTCAACAAAAACTTTTGGGTTATCTCCCAATAAGTACTTTTCTTTGACGCCTTTAAGTTAGGCATAAGAAGCAAGATAAGAATCAAGTATTCTCAAATGAAGAAGCATTAAGATTGATACTAGAAATATCTTCAAAAATGCAGGGTATCTCATCCAAATAAGTTCTAGAGGATCCTCTCTCAATGCTCTTGGGTTCACTATTTTCATCAAACGGGTTTTCAGGAACAATCCAATCAAAATACTTTTCTAACGCTTCATGCATTCCTACATGTTTAAAAGGTATTGGTATCTTAATTCCCTCCCCATTAGGTTCGGTTTTGTCCATCTTTTCTCGTGTACCAATAACATCTACACATGAGCCTAGCATATTAAAATGATCAAAGACTTTTCTAGCTTCCTTAGAAACATCATAGAATTCTTTAAGCAAGGTTTCCAGAATAAAATCTCTCTTTTTAGGGTCCTCAATTTCTTTAAGTTTAAGAAACATTACTTGCATTATGGGGTTAAGGTTAACAAACCTAGCTTCCAACATGTGAACTAAAAAGCTGTAGCAATTTCATAACTTGGAGCAAGTTCTGCAAGGGATCTATCCTTAATATCCTCATGCTAACTAACATGATTAAAGAATTCTTCAATATTATATTTTCCAATTATAGAGCCACTACCTATTGCAAGGTCTTTTAGGGTGAACTTGGGGATCAACACGGTGAGCTAAGAACGAGGAAACATTTTTTTATGTTTTTGATAAAGAAATCAAACTAGTACAACTATTTTTTTGTGTTTTTGATAAAGAGCAGGGAGGTTGGCGACCAGATCCCGACATTAATCGCACCACTCCCAATGATTGGGGTTGTCTTTAGCCCTAGCCGCCAGCGTTCCCTTGTCGTGCAGATCTTTGCGGGTCCAGTCGACCCCTAGGCTAGCCTAGGTCAGGCCCCTTGCTCCGCCACCAACTTGGAGGAAGGTCCCGACGAGTCCTAGACGCTTGTTCTAACGATGCAAGTATCCGATGGTTCGACCCGGGTCGAGTGTGTGGGCAAGCTCGTTGTTGGTTTTTGTGTTGTGCTAGGACAATTCGTGGTTGAGGCTATTGCGGAGGACCATCAGCTGGCCCAACATTGGGGCCAGCTTTGCAAAGCCGAGAAGCTGATGGCGGCGGAGCAAGAGAAGGTGTGCGTCTAGATTGAATATATGCTCAGGCGTGCCTTGGCCGAGGTGAGGAAGATCGTTGCCGATGCGTAAGCCCAGGTCTCCTCACAAGAGAAGACTCTATCCAATCGTGAGGGAGAGAGTTCTTCTCGTGAGGCAGACATGGTCCAGCGCCAGAATGAGCTCAATTCCCAATCTCACGAGGCCAGCGTCAAGATAGAGAGCACCCAACGCTCCCTCGCTGATGAGAAGGAGGAGAGCTCGTGCCTGCGCGGAGATCTTAAGGCCACCAAACAACCCCGTGAAAGCTTGGCTCGCGAGGTTGAGACCCTCAAGGGCAAGGTTTCCACACTGAATGGGGATGCTGCTGCCACTTCCGAGGCTCGTGAGAGGAGCAAACGACTGGCTCGTGAAGCGCTGTAGAGTCAAAGGAAGTCCTTCCTTGCTATCATGGATTAGATCGCCGCTCTCTTTACCGCTTTTGGGCTCGAATGCTTCAGCTCCCTTGAACTCTTTGCCGGTCATGAGGCCACTGCCATCCTCGAGCTTACGAGGAGAATCCTCGCCCTCCTAGGTAAGGCCACACAAGGTTTGAATGAGTTCATAGCGGGCAATTGCGAGGAGATGTTGAGCATCATGGGGTCGGCTCTCTTCTCCAACCTGCTACAACTGGCGTCTGAGTTTGATTATGCTCAGATTGTGCGACCAGCAGAGCCTCTTCAAGCTTCCACTCTAGAGGTTGCGGCTGCACTGCAGGCGGATATTCCCGATCTTGTGGATGCACTGATCCTGGCATGTTTCCGCAAGGTTAATGACGAGATGGATGGTGAGGCGAGTGGCTCCAGAAGCTCTGCCACTGATGATGAAGACGCCGGTGATCTGGGCACGATGCCCCAACTGGTGAGGTCTAATCTTTGTGTGCGTGATTCCCATGGGGCCTTTGGAACTTATTACTTCTTGCGAGGACTATACGGGTACTAGATTTGGAGTGAAGCCTTTGCTGCCTGCTTTTTTTGTTGTGGGTTTTGTTCCTTGGTCCCTCGGGGAGGTGACTGATGGATGTTATAATACAACACTTTTTAGCAATATAAATTGTGTCATTTGCCTATCATATCATGCTCCATCTAACTATTGCTATGCCTGATATGCGTGATTACTCGTTTTTATTAAATTCAATGTGAGCTTTGCACATTTAGTAGTTTAGGTAGAATTTTATCGTTCTTCCTTGTCTTTGACATGTGTGTAGGTGTTGATGATGATTATGGATAAAACAAAAGAAGAAGGAACAAAGAGAGCATAGTATGGAGGAGCTGTAGGGACCAGACTTAGCCATTTTATTAATGTTATGATGATTGGAGTAATCGAAGTGTGGTGTGTTCTTGTTAATTAATATGTTTGTGCTTTCTCTTTACATTGTTCTATTCATGATATTATTCTAGTGATTGGAGACATCCAATCCATTGTTGAGGAATTTACTAGGGATTCACGGAGTGTCACAAAACTTATCATTAGTCCCTTCTTTTTTAGGGTAAAACTAATAGTCTATTTGCTATAAGTGATTTGTGGAGGCAATAGCAGCTTAGGATGCACCGCCTAGAGTTCTTTCAAGACCACTCATGATATATGTAGGTATAGTGTTGTGAATTGCTTGACCCCAAAGTGACAAATGGGATATCTTGTGACTAGCACACTTGCTTAGGAGTACGGTTGTCCATAGAACTTAATACATTGCTCTAGTTTACCTTGATTGTTCTTGTTACCTTAATACACTATTATCTTACGAGATGACCCATGTCCGAAGAGGGTGTGAACAATTGAGTTGTCTAGTTGCCACCTACCAACAGTGGGAGACAATGGTATACGAGGGACCGCCACAATTATAGTTAATAGCTATTCCATAAGCACTTATCATGCACACCGGTATACACAACATTACTTGAGGAATCATAGCATTAATATTTAATCTCATTGCATTCATCTCTTTTTAGTTTTACTTTTGTTCTAGTTTTCTTCTAGTCCTAGTAGTAGTTATTACAAAACACCTTAAATTCATTTATCCTAGCAACTTATAGAATAGGCTATTTCCAAACCATGGTTTGGGTCCGAACATGGTCGCATTGACAATGTGGCTGCGGGGTCGTGCTCGTCGAGCTCCCATCGGGAAAAACTCTTTAAATATTTGCTGCAACAAGTACTGCAATAACCCTATTATTGGTGTAGGAACCCAGTCATGAGTGACCGTATGCTGTCCCATTGTCCCCTCGGAGAGGTGTCCTTAGGCTTTAAATTGTTTGGCCGCTTGAGGAGGATATCCTTGTGGACCGCCCTACTTGTCTCTCATTGAGACGGTCGCGGGGCTTGTACTTGTCATGTAGGCTCCTTAGAGAGGCGACTTGTAGGTGTAGGGGTTCTGCGTATGAAAACAATAATTTTTACCCATGCCCCTGAAACCCTGATGCTATCAGGACCTATTTATTAGTAATGCAGTAACAAGAGGGGCTTTTTGCGAAGTTACCCTTGAAGACCGAAAAGCGTTGTCAACGTTCAGGAGAGCATGGTTGATGTAGACGAGCCGAAGCCAACCTCAAGGTCGTGATGAAGTCCTTGCGCTCCTGCGGCCCCAACGACTTGAGTGCCTCAAGTGTGACACCTCGCAGGGAGTTACACAGGTCCGGTGCCTGATGATGACTCCCGCTTCCCCGATCCAGCAACAGTTGCAGAAGTAGAGCTCCTGGATCCGAATCTCGCAGCGTGACGACGCTCTATGATGAAGATGTCTCTCGTTCATGCAGTCTGAACTTGGGATCATGGTCACGGGAGAAACAGAGGAAACCTTTATTGAATATCAATTGGAGGTCTCCTCGAAAGTGAGGAAACCTTTATTGAATATTCTGTGTATTTATCTGGCCAAATACCCCACTATATATAGGGGGAGGGGAGGTACTACCTCCCTCAAAGTCCCGGTAGACTAAAGGAGAGGAGGGGAGGGTGGCGCCACGGCCACCCCATGGCTCCTGCACGGGCTGGCCCACTAGGGCGCCTGGCCACCCCTTTGGCCCTTCTCCTCTTATTTTTCCCTAATGGGCCCTCTTCCATCCAAATTAGCCCATTAAGCCTTTTAACCTTTAAATTGATTTTCTCTTTTATTAATAATTATGAATAAATGATTAAATCAATATTTAAAATTCATTCACATATTATTCAATCTCCGTGGCTATGGAACACCTTCCACCTCCACTCCGGACATCCTCCAGACTTACCGAAACCCTTCCGGTTTTCTCTCTACTATTCTTCCGCGATTCTTCCGATCCTATAAACACTCTCTAAGCATCATGAAACCCTTAAGAGTGATACCCTACGATTCAGGAACACTCCATACATGGTCTGGACACTCCCGAACCAATGATCGATAGAGGGACCGGATGGCCATGTGACCCCCGTTCCACGAAGATCTTTTGTCGTTTGAACCCAGACGGTCGTGTCTTATTCCCTTTGTCTCTCGATACCTGCATTGCCCGAGATCTGATCAATGACATCACTCTATCATGTTCAATCTCGTTACTGAACAATGCTACTTGACTCGTTCTGACAAGTGATATCCCTGAGATCAAGTCACACGCCAGTGCCTATTGATATAACCTCTCCGAGTGAGCTCCTTATATCTTTCCGTCATGTGGACGGACAAATCCCCCTCTTGACATATATTGCCTCTATGGTTCCTCCAAGTACATCAACACACCTTTATAATCACTATATTACCAAGTGACGCTTGATGCTATCTAAGCACTCCAAGGAGAAAGTGATTGATATAGCCTCACGGTCTAAGGAATAGTCTACGAGGATCCATTTCTAATCATCATAACTTGAACTTCGTGACATGATCGGGTCACGATGTTTAGGTTGGGTATTGGTTCATCATCTAATTCTCAGAATGAGTTGACTCCATTTCCAACTGGCATAAATGCCACATGATCGTGAAACTTGATCATCTGTTGACTAATGAACCAAAGGACTAGAGTTTCACTAGGAACCCCGGTTGTTTATATATCACACGTGTATTGATGTTTGCACTCAATACAGTTATAGCATGATAAAACTTAATCATAAACTTTGTGAAATACGATAATAGTCCTTATTACTATTTGTCTCTATGGCATATTTCCAACATTCTCCCACTTGCACTAGAGTATAAATAAACTAGCTCCATTTGTTCTTAATCATTGGCACCATACATGTGGTACCCTGAACATGCTTGCTCATGGAAGAGGTTGAGTCTTGGGTATGTACTTCATAGTCCCAAATCCTTTGCAACTTACTTATGTCACCTTGATTGACATTAATACTTTATCATCACATGATAACATCTGTGTGTATGCATTGTCGCTATGGCAGCAGAACGAGGCATGATTCCAGGAGCCTATAGTGACTTTAGATCAACCTCGAGGGATTTCTCATGGGCACTATGCCCTGGGACACATCATTCTATGTTAAAAGCGAACTAGCCCCGCCATAACATTATACAACACTTTAGAAGGTACCCTTATATATTATTATAAATGTATTCATCGAAACACGAGTGCACCCTGTGCAACTTTCGATATTTTTGTTCACCTCGCTTCCTACTTGACTTTAATCGGTATTTACAGAAGTTTCCAACATATTCCCTTATAACATAACCCTTTATTATTTAATATATGTCATCCTTTATGGTTTTGGAAAATATGTCTGCAGTTCTCTATTAGACACTTCGGACAAACTTAGCTCAACGTTCCGTGATTCAAACTTAATAACTTTTAAACGTTTCTTCTTGGATCATATATTATGTTAAGTTACTCTCATGGTTTTCTAAGATAGAACCTATGTCTCAACATATTGGATGATAATCATCCTATTCTTTCTCTTCAACCATTGATGTTAAACTTAATACTATTCCTAACTTGAGTTATTAAGGACAAGTTCCTTAATTAACTTCTATTCTGAAACCCTTTCGTAATCCTCAAGGAATACTACATAATATCACAATACACTTATTTATAAACTTCTACCCTTATAAATCATTATTTATCTAAGATTTGCGCTTTTATTCTTAACACACTTAAGAATCACTCCTATAAGCTCCCACTCAAAATATGTTCCTAACATATTTTGGTATGAGTCACTACTCTTACTCAAACTATGTTCCTACATATTTGAATTTGAGACTTATATTGCTCCCACTCAAAAATCTGTCATTCACATATTGTTTTAGGAAGACTTTTATAGCTCCCACTCAATTTCATGCAAATTGCATACCCACTCACTATTTTGAACGATTTAAAATTCTTTGATCAAATATCAAACTTGGAGATTTATTATGAGATATTAGTACCTTTACTAGTTTTAAATCCACTAGACATTTAGCACACTTGAATCAAATTCATTTAAATTCGTCCAATACTTGACAAATTGTGCTTTTGTCATTTACCCCCTTTTCCACTATGGCTTTGCATGCATTTGGGAAAATTCCAAGTAACTCCTTTACTTGTGAGATTCAGGAACGAATTGCTTTCTAATCTCAAGGGAATTTTGCTTCCAGGATTTCTCATAATTCTCGTTTACGATTATTTCCTTAGTAGTTCGTAGGTATGTCATATTCTGATAATCATGACAGATGATTCACAAAAGTCCCCATACAAGATATGGGTTACATTTTGAATCCTACTTTATGTAGTGAAAACACTACTGAGGAAAACACAATGATCATTATCATTCATTCTTTCCTTTGTGAAGAGAATCATTCAGGAACGTTTTCTGTTGCACTTCTCAACACTCTGATGCAGGGTTTTGAATGCTCATCGTGTTTTTCACTATATTCCGTTTGCTCCATAATCGAGAAATATCACTGAATGCGAACTTTCTCGAAAATGTACCAAAATCCAAGCAATACAAGTTTTGCTTCTCTTTTGGTTTCAGCTATGGAATTCGTATTCAAAGTTTCCAATGAATACTCTACAAGGACTTATTCGCTATTGTTTTTGTTATATCAAATAACTGCAAAACTTCCACGACGATCCATACTACATATGGAGCCGCTTTCATGAATTCACATGGTTCACACTATATTCTAATTGAGCGCTAACTATTTCTAACTAATGGTCTCTACATCTACAATACAACAATTTATTTGGCGCCATCTATTCACCCACTTGATATCAAATATCATATCATGATGCTTTGCATTTTGACGTTTCAAAACGCTTTGCATTCCACAATTCTTTTTATGCCATTCTTATAAAGTTGAATTTCATTACTATTTATCAAATCACACTAATTAGATTCTCATTTAACTTTAATACCTTTTTTTGATGAAACACTTTGATCATATCAAATAGTTTCATATTCATGTTTCCTTTGGTAAACTTCTTTACACGTTTAAACAATCATATAATGATAGTTACCATTTTGTTAAATCACAATACATCGAATATGTATTTACTTTCAACAATTCATCAAAACACTCTGTATTCAAGCAATACATGGTGTTCAAGTTATTTTGCCAAACTTAGGCATGATTCATATGTGATAAGTAATCAAATGACTTTCACATATTATCACATAACTTTGAATTTAAACAATGGTTTCATTCATTAATGAACATATCATTAATTTAGGTATTTTAAGGCATTTCAATAATTTACAAATGTTCATGTATTATCAATTAGTTTCAAAAAAAGGATAATTCACACATAATCGAACAAGATATGAACACGAATAGAGATCATTCATAAAGGTGGAACAACTGTTTGTTACAAGCTCATATGAATAACCGTCTCACAAAGTGTGAGACACACTAAAGAAGTTCACAATATTTTTGATTACAATAATCATACTAAACATAAACTAAGTGATAAATGTCGAGGGAGAGTGCCGTTGGCCATCATCATCATGCTCTCCATCAACACGCAACGTCACCTCCTCTCTAGCAAGCACCTCTATGCGTATGACTTGTTTTCAAAGAAACAAAATAAGTATGAAATATACTTAACACTGCAAATGTCTTTGCAAGATTATAACATTTCTAAAATTGTATATCAAATATATACCTTTGTCATTGATGACCTCAGCGACAACGGGTTCAACCATCAAATTTCTCAGATGTGATATGAACCTGTGGAAATCCTGCATTTCCGCGTCACCTCTCATAATGCAAGTCCTGACTTGTGCTTGGTAGCTTGGCGGCAACGACCACAACACAACGCCATTTGCAAAAGAGCCCGTCATCCAGCTATCCAGGAAGTATCTAGGCCTCATGTACGCATCATGCATGCGCTCCAAGTGGTCGCCAAGGATGAGTTCTCTCCATCTTAATGGAGAGGAAGTCTCCATCAGATCATGCTCCCATATGCGTTTGTTCCATAAATTTGTCCTAAGCTGTAGCATTACCGTATGAGGGTCGACATTACCCACGATAGGACACAACTCGTCCACCATTCCGAAACGCATTGTAACTAAAATGAACGAGGCCATTTCTCGACGGTAATAGCTTTCTTCCCTCTGCTCTGGGGTCTCTATATCACTGGGCTGATCCAAATCCATCTCGTCGAGTATGTAGTCAACCATGTTATTCTCGCTAAGGAGAACATGGAGACGTGCAACCCATATAGAGAAGTTTGATCCGTCTAGCCTAAGCTTCTCTCCTTCTAACCAATCAATTGTCAACAGGAAAGTTTGCATCGGGGAGAACCTTTTTTACATTTATAATTGAAAAAGGAATTTAGACTAGGTTTATAATTAAATGAGTTAATAATAAATCCACTGTAAACACCTATCCCCTGAAGCGTTCTAATGATAACACGACCCCTTTTTCTCACATCTCCCCCGATCATCACGTCCATCAATGTGGGTTCTAGGGTGGACGCTAAACATCGGTCACATCATTCATGCGACTCGTGCTCGATCTTTTGACCATACGTGTTCCGAGGCCATGTCTCTATAACGTGCTAGGCTCGCTAACTCAACCTTAGTGTATTCTCTGTGCAACATGGCTTACGCCCACTGTATGCGAACGTAGATATGCCTGACACCCGATCATCATGGCCTGCCTCATACCGAAGAACTTTCTTGGTGGTGCACACTAAGGGGGAACACAATCATTGGTAATTTTAAACAGGGATCATATTATTAGGCTACCGTCGAGTATCTAATACTAGCACACAGTAATATATAAAAACAATAACATTGAATGTAAATGTGATGTGATATGGTCCTTCACGTCGTGATCTCCATCTGTCGTCACCGGATTCTGGCGCTAGGGTTCCGGCGCCGTAGACACCAGGGTAACGATGTCTTTCCGGCATGGTAGTCCATCACCTCCGTGACTATCTACTACTATGTAATATAAGGTAATCACTTTACCTTTGGCACAACCATATCACAAAGCAACACCCCCCGCAAAAAAAAAGTTAGACGCCTCTACTTTATCTTTGCATGTTTTACGTGGATGAATGGGCTTTTGTACAAGAACCATTCTTACCTATGAACTATCAGCACAACGCTGATCAAGTAGTTGTCTATACTACACCCCTTTAGGGGCACTCCATTGCAAATGGCATACCAACTAATGCGAGAGAGACAGACAGCCCCCAAAGCCACTTTATACGGTACAAACCATATGTCAAGCATGGACCAGTCTCGCGAATGAACGCGTAAAGTCAGTTGGGGGCCACTTCATCAAGAATTACTGCAGTATACACAAGTACACGTGGGAGGGTAACAACTAAAAGATCAACGCCCACACGCTACATCTCGTGTGTTCTACCCGTACTAGCTTTACTACGCATAGATCTAGCTCTGATACCACTGTAGGGGTTTCGTGTATGAAAACAATAATTTTTACCCTACGCCCCTGAAGCCCTGATGCTGCTACGACCTATCTATTAGTAATGCCGTAACGGGAGGGGCTTTTTGCGAACTTACCCTTGAAGAACGAAAAGCGTTGTTAATGCTCAGGAGAGTGTGGTTGACGTAGACGAGCCGAAGCAACCTCAAGGTCGTGATGAAGTCATGGCGCTCCTGCAGCTCCAACGACTTGAGTGCCTCAATTGTGACACCTCGCAGGGAGTTACACACGTCCGGTGCCTGACGATGACTCCCGCTTCCCCGAATCCTGCAGCGCGACGACGCTCTGTCGTGAAGATGTCTCTCGTTCATGCAGTCCGAACTTGGCACCATGGTCACGGGAGAGAGAGAGAGAGAGAGAAAGTATCAATTCGAGGTCTCCCGAAAAGTGAGGAAACCTTTATTGAATATTGTGTGTATTTATCTGGCCAAATACCCCCACTATATATAGGGGCAGGGGAGATACTACCTCCCTCAAAGTCCGGGGTGTGACTAAAGGCGAGGAGAGGGAGGGGTGGCGCCACTGCCACCCCATGGGCCTGTGGAGGGCCTGCCCACTAGGCTCCGCCACCCCTTTGGCCCTTTTCCTCTTGTTTCCTAATGGGCCCTCTTCCCTCCGGAATTGGCCCATTAAGCCTTTTAACCTTTAAATTGATTTTCTCTTTTATTAAATAATTATGAATAAATGATTAAATCGATATTTAAAATTCATTCACATATTATTCAATCTCCGTGGCTATGGAACACCTTCCACCGCATCTGACATCCTCTGCATTTACCAAACCCTTCCAGTTTTCTCTACTATTCCTCGGCGATTCTTTCGATCCTATAAAAACTCTCTAAGGATCATCAAACCCTTAAGTGTGATACCCTACAGTTCGGGAACACTCTAGACATGGTCGGGACACTCCCGGACCAATGATCGACAAAGGGACCTGGATGGCCATGTGACCCTGTGTGTTCCACGAAGATCTTTTGTCGTTTGAACCAGGATGGTCATGTATTATTCCCCTTGTCTCTTGATACTTGCATTGCCCGAGATCTGATCAATGACATCACCATGTCATGTTCAATATCGTTACTGAACAACGCTACTTGACTCGTTCCGACAAGTGATATCCCTGTGATCAAATCACACGCCGCGCAACTATTGGATATAACTTCTCTGAGTGGGCCTCACGGTCTAAGGATTAGTCTCCGACAAGTGATGCTTGATGCTATCCAAGCACTCTCGGGAGACAGTGATTGATATAGCCTCACAGTCTAAGGATTAGTTTACGAGGATCCATTTCTAATCATCGTAACTTGAACTTCGTGACATGATCGGGTCACGATTTTTAGGTTGGGTATTGGTTCATCATCTCATTCTCAGAATGAGTTGACTCCATTTCCAACTTGCATAAATGCCACATGATCAGGAAACTTGATCATTTGTTGACCAATGAACCAGTGACTAGAGTTTCACTGGGAACCCCTGGTTGTTTATATATCACACGTGTATTGATGTTTCCACTTAATACAGTTATAGCATGATATAAAACTTAATCATAAACTTTATGTAATAGGATAATAGTCGTTGTTACTATTTGTCTCTAGGGCATATTTCCAACATTAGGATCTATACAATCAGTTTTGTCATGTAAGCTCCTCGTGGAGGTAGCTATAGGACACATACTTTCCTTGTATAGTTCCTCTTGGAGGAAACCATAGGTTCTGTACGTCAAGAGTTTTCCCTACGTGTAGCATGCGAGGGTTATGAAGCACCAAGATCCGTGGGTTAGGTGCCTTATCGCCACAGTTAGCACGTAAGTTCAGAGCTTGACACTTTAGGGCTCATAGTTGACCAGGGGTGGCTTTGGTGATAAACACCGTACCTAGCCCCTGCTCGCGTGGTGCATAGAAGGGAAGAACGCAAAATAAAGGAAGACGCAATAAAGCAGCACCGGCAGAACATTAGAAAATAGGGGACTGTTCTTGAATTTTCACATAACTGAGAGGGGAGTTGTTTGTTACTACTACCGATGCAGGCAAAGATTAGAGGTAGAACTTGTGGAGGCATTGAATGTTCCATGCTTTCGGGATTGGGACCCCATACTCTGTTTCCATCTAGGATGCTCATAGTCTCGCGACGTGGGCGACCCTGAAGGGTCCATCCGAGATCGGAGAGAGCTTGTGGATACCTTCGCGAGAGAGAACCCTCTGAAGGGATAGATCTCTTGCTTCCAAGGTGTGGCGTGTATGTTGTGACAATGATAGAAGTGTAGCACCTACTGGTATCTGGCTGCTTGGAGATTGACCTTGTGGTAGGCTTCCTCGATGAGGGCGAGGTCATTCTGGTGCAGTACATCTTGTGTCATCTCATTGAAGGCTAGAAATCGCGGGGAGCCATGCCTAAGTTCTGCAGGGATGACAAAAACAACTACATAAACAAGGAAGAAAGGGGTCTCACCAGTCTGTTTGGTTGCGGTGATGTGGATTGACTGTGGTAGACCAGAGAGCGCGTCGATCGACCCTCGCTCACACTCCTTGAGCTTGTGGCGGAAACTCCTGGTTTTGAGGCCCCACAACACCTCTGTGTTGGGTCGCTCGGCTTGGCCATTAGTGCGTGGGTGGGCGATGGAGGCATAGCAGATATTGGTGCCAATGTCAGCACAGTAGGATTTGAACAACCCCACTGGTGAAATGGATGCCGTTGTCTTTGATGATCTGGTTAGGTACGCCAAAATGGCACACCAAGCCTTGTTTGAACTTTCCCGCCGATCTTGCTGGGGATGTTTCGGACTAGCTCCACCTCTGCCCACTTGGTAAATTTGTCGATGGCGACGTAGAGGTAGTGGAAGCCCCCATTGCTCTAGGAAAAGGCCCCAAAATGTCCAGCCCCTATACCACGAACAACCTTGAGAGCAGGATAGTTTTCAACTATTGAGCGGGCTCGTGTATCTGCTTAGAGTGGAATTGGAACGCCTCGCAGGACATGGCTAGCTTAGTGGCGTCGTCGAGCACCGTGAGCCAATAGAAGTTGTTGTAGAAGGAGTGATGGCCCTATTTTCCGACGTGGATGTCGGCCAGCAGCTCGTGACCCTCACCAGCCGAGATGCACCGCATGGCGACACTATTAGGTCGATGATAGTAGAGGTCGCCATCCACCAAACATTATTTCTTAGCATGACAAAGAAGTCCCTTGCCGATGTCCTTGTGTTCTGGGAGGGTGCCGTAATTTAGGTAGGCATTGATATCTATGATCTAGTACGTCTTATGAGGCGTAAGTTCCAAGACAAGTCGATTTCCCAAAGGCAAGCCGCGGTATGAGGCGCCCATTGGAGGTGGGGGCAACTCCTCGACGAGATAGCCATCACCGCCGTTTGTTGGTGCGTTGGATGGCTCAAACAACCTTTCTTCAAAGAGTCTCGGCTGTTGGGGCTCTTGGCAAGATGCACTCTTAGCAATCTCATCGGCCTCATGGTTGTCTCCTTATGGGATGTGGAGCAGTTCCATGCCTAGAAAATACTTCTCTAGCTTCCGCACTTCTTTAAGGTACGCTGTAATGTGTTCGTCCTTGGGTTTGTATCTTTTTTTTGAGAAGTTGACAAGGATCCATCCAACATGATGTGATTGATGCTGAGGGCAATGGCCGCTTTCAGGTTTGTGATAAGTCCTTCGTATTCGAGGATGTTGTTGGAGCGTTCGACTTCGTCCTTGAAGCATCGTTGTACGGCGTAGAAGAGCTTGTCACTGGTGAGAGATTTGAGCACGGTGGCCGTCCTAGCTCTGTCACCGTTGAACGTGCCATCGAAGTTTACAATCCAATGGCCCGAGGCCATTTTCCTAGGAAGCTGGGTTATTTCCTCCATCTCCGCTCCCGCGCCTAGGTTAGCCCACTCCGCGGCAAATTCCGCTAGAGTCCAGCTCCTAACCGCAAGAGATGTATTGAAGGTTATCTCAAAAGGTTGCAATTTGATAGACCACTCTACTACATGTCCCGTGGCATTGGAGTTGCATATGATGGTCTCTAACGGGGAACTTCGTGACCACCCTAATTGGGTAACCCGAGAAGTAGTGTTGTAGCTTCCGTGAAGCTATGAGGAGTGTGTAAAGGAAGTTTTTTTTGCATCAGGTACTGCTTGCCCGCATCCCGATGTACCGTGCTGATGAAGTAGACCGGACGCTTCACGAGCCTTGTGGATCTTGTTGAGGACGCCGGGGTGACCTCGGCGAGGGTCCTTCCCTCATGAGCCGACTAGGCGATGTTAGTCTCCTCGGCTGTCCTGGTCGTTGCAGCCCCCGAGTACTCTAGAGGCTTCTGGGAAGCGGCTCATCCTTTCTTTGACAGTAGGACAAGGCTTATGAGAAAGTAGGTTGCTTTCCTGTGACTAGCATTTTGCAATATGTCCCTGGGATTCTTCTTAGAATACCATAAAAACCAATGATAACCATCTTCTTCTAATCTTCGATATAATCGCAACTATCATCGTCAAGGAGAATACATGCAAGCAAACAAAGGGAACTATCAACGGAAGGCATACAAGCACCAATACAATTCAGCAAACAAAATAGCAAGGCATCAACATACTTCAGTAGGTTTTGGTAGATTGAGTTTATTGCAATTAGACTTAATGGAATTGCACTTGTGGAAGTTCTTTTATGATTTAATTGTCAAATACCACCTAATGAAGGGGTTTTGACTAAGGCCTGGGTAATGTACACAAATGATATCAATCGATATGTGCTGAAATAACAAGGCCACCAAAAGTGGTTTCACTATTTTTGCACTTTTTTAATTAGTTATGAATTTTCTAGTGACCTTAGTGTTAGGGAATAAATCACCAGAAAAGATCTGGAGCTCAATTAAAATTTTACTGAGATGGTTTTTTAGATCTTTGATCTTGTGATATTTGAGAGCTAGAATCACTTCAAAATAATTACCATAGTGCCCTCGGGAAATTCCCAAATTCAGATCTGCATGCTTTTTGTCTTTTTCACTAGATGTATTCTACAAAATATTTTGTTATGAATCGAAAGGAAAACGGTAGGTATTCCAAAGACCTTATTGTAGAAATTGGAATCACAATTTTTAGAGTTGTAAATCTACTGGAGTGATTTATCTACTGAAATAACCATAGACACAGAGGTTTGATTCACCAAAATTCATCAAAACCTTGATAATTATTTAGCTTATGGGTTTAGATAGACCTTGCATTGCATGAGTTCTGAGAGTTGGAATTTTGTTAGAACAAGTATTATAATGACCTAGGGAAATTTCTAAAGACAGAATGGGGTTGTTTTTGTTATTTTTACTAAAGGAAAACCATAAGAGTTATTGGACTGAGGTAAAATATACATGTAAGGTATCTTAGATACCTCATTGTACAAAGTGGCTTCACTATATTTTGGTTTACCAAACTCTCTGAAAGATTTATTTAGTGAAAATAATAACTATCTGTATTTTATTTCTCAGAAAATATGCACTTTTTGATTTAGGTAAAAGTTTGTGCTGCATGTTGAAGAAAGCATGTAGGGATCTAGTAAAATTCGGATCTAGTCATTTGATGTGGTTTTACATTTTTATTTGTATTTAATTCAAACTACTATTTTATAGATATGTAAAATAAAAGATAAAATGCGAAGGACTTGGGGTTGCTGGGCTAGCCCGGCACGGCCATGGGCCGCACAGTGGCTGGTCGGCCCATCTCGCGACGAGGGCGTGCGCGAGGAAGTTTTCAAAAGGATGATGAGTGGGGCCCTCCTGCTAGAGGGACAGGGCAATGAAACGGTACGAGGCGACGGTGGCCGTCGGATTAAAGTGAGGATCGACGACCACAGGGTCTCGTCTTACTCCCGACTCGCATGCATGCACAAAAACCCTAGTGTACTTAGAACTCGGCCGGGATCTCACCTGGGGGCCTATGGGGACGAGGGACAGCGGTGGGGTGGTGCTATACTCGTCGACGACCCTAGGGGTGTGCGGAAGAAGGGCCACTGGAAAGGGAGTGTGATTCGCACGAGGACGTCCGTGCGCGGCCATCGGTGGTTGTTGCATGCAGGGACTCCCGGCATTCCTGCGACAAAATAAGGGCAAGGATTGGTAGATCTAAGAGAGGGCAGTGATAGTATGAAGAGAAACGGACCAGGAGAGGTCGGGGATAGTAGAGACCTTGCTCTAAAGCTTGCAGCTCTGATGAGGAGCTTCTCTTCTCCTCGGTTGTGCAGGGAGGTGTGATAGTGGGGCTTATGGGAAAGGAGAGTGGAGGTGGGGAGGAGTGAAATGAGGCAGTGGGAGGGTGCGGTGTGGCTTCGGCCTTTTTAACCTAGTGGGAGGGTGCGGTGTGACTTTGTCCACTAAGGGCGGAGAGAGGGTGTCCTGGCAGGGGATTGGCTAGTAGGGGCGGTGAGTGTCGTGCCAAGATATCAAACAGGGCTAGGTGATGGCAGGAGGTGGAAAACACAACAAGGTTGCTTGGTACTCTTGTGACTCGGCCAAAAGTGGGGAGGGAGGAGGGCTAGGGCAGCTCGGGCTGCATTAGTGGATAAGGAGGGGTGAGGTGTGAGAGTTCTTGTCGTGCAGAAAGGCATGGGGAAAGGGTGTTGCAGTAGCAAGCAATAACGACAAGTTATGACCCATCTTGTGTCTCTACCTTCATCCAAGAGCAAGATGACAAGAAACTAGGGTTGTTACAGTACTAGCTACAGGGATGTTTGACTAGAGGGTGTCCTAGGGTTGTGGTGATTAATGGCGAGGGTTGAGGGTGGTTTGAAATGATTGGAGATGAAAGAAAGGATTAATCTCCTATTTATCCCTAAAGATGATCATGAAGAAATCTTTCAATTTTTGATCTTGAAGAGATTAGGTAATGATGCTGGTAGATCGGTACGGTTAAGATACGTCTCCAAGAATTAGTTGAGATTCTTTAGAGGTGAGTAGCCCCTTTTATTATTAAGTTTTCAAAAAGTGTTGAACTGATTTATATAATTTATGTCGAAATTTTTGAATTGCACTAGATGAATTTTTAGTTTTAGATGGTCCCAAATATGAATTCACACTTTGTAGAATTTATCCAATATTTATTAAAGAATAAAATTATTTAAAACATTTATTTTCTTGTTTTTGCCATCTCTATCTCTATTATCTAGAAAATGGGAGGGTGTTCCGTTTTCTGCCGCCTAGCGCAACGTCGGCCCCTTTGTCGGCGTATCCTTTCGACACTTCAGACGGATGTTTCGCTCGTCCTGAGACTATGTCGTCAATCCGTCATAAAGTTGGAAATCAATCGCAGTGCACATACACCGCACGACCCGCACACCACACGATCTCCCCATCCACATCGCCGTCTACCCAGCGTGGCAGCACCCGCGGCTACGGTGCTGGCGGGCAGTGCATCTCTTGGAGGTCTCTGATTTAATTTTCCTTTCTATCCCGATCCCCTTCCTCGTGTAGTACTCGGAGAGATTTGGGAAATAGGGTTACCTCACCGTCCTCCTGGTGCATGGCGTAGGACATGGTCTCCTCGACCTGGCAGTGGATGGCCATGGTGAGGGCAATGCTCCTATCCCGTGCTCTGGCGATGATGGAGACCCAGGAGGAGTGTGGCGGCGCGAGCTCGTAGCGCTACCTTTTCGATTCACCTCCTGAGCTCGTAGGCTCATAGCGATGATTGTAAGATAGTTATGGTTTACTGATATAATTTGTTTGGCCAGTACGTTATTTGGTTATTTGGTTGTACTCTGTAATCTTTTTTCTTCCTTTTGCACTAGGGAACAAAAGGGATGCCAAAATACGGCGTTTAGATGCATATGAATAACCTTGGTAGTGCTCAACTGAAATCATATAATTCATATGCTTATTATGCTGCAAGTTTATTTAATTGATATACTTCTGTTTTTTCGTTCCCTGCATTTATCCTCTCGAGTCATATAGGCAAGTTCGGTTCTGTGATAACCTTCCGAGCATGGTGTACTATTCTTATCCCTCATTGCTCACCCAATTATAGTATTTTTTCATGAATTTGAGAGTAGGACTTGCTTAATTCTCTAAGAGATTCTCCAAGTACGCAAAAGGTATGATTTAGTGTGCCATGTATCTGAAAGCAGTATTGTTAGTCTCATTTGCATCGTTCATGTTTTCATTGGTTTCTAAAGTCTAATGCCAAAGATGTTTTTCAGGGATGGTTGTTCTTTTCACTTATGTTGGTTTTGTTTAACCATTTTGGTATTGTTTTGTAGTCTTCAAGTAAGAATGGTGACAGTCAAGCAAGCCATGATGCTCTTAAGGGCATGTACAATGTTGTTTTCAATATGGTATGGAACCAAATGAAATGGCTCGATGATCCAGAAGATGACTACAAATCAAAGCCATCTAGAGTTTCCTTATGGTAACAAACTTAGCTCCTAACCCAGGCAGGAGAACGCTTGGAGGCAGCACATTCCAATGGAAAATTGTCTGACACTGGCATTGTACACTTGCTTTGGCTGCTTGTGTACCATTACCATGTTCGAGAATTGAGAATATGTGTTTCCTCAAAAAATATTGAGAGTATAAAGCGTCAGTAACTTCTTGACCTCGGCCTGTAGTGGAGAAGATGCGAGGGTAAAGAGTCTTGCGATGAAATTGATGCCTGCTACCGCAACCAAAATTGCTGCATTGACAAGAAAGGTAGATACCTTATTCATTTCAGAATGGCATCTGGATAGAAAAATTCCTGTTTGGCATGAAAACATTAAAAACTATATAGTACAGTGCAGTGTCTTGGTTTTCCAGGCATGTGAATTCAGTTATTATTCAAATTTTAATCCAATAAGATGAGTTGTGGGTGCAATGGCGACAAAGTTCTAGATGTTGTTTCTTTGTTTTATCATCTTGGTAATCCAACATCTATTGCAGTATCATGTACCGGCAGCATCTGAAGTGATGTATCTTTCCATCCGATTAGGCAAATCCATGTTCAATTACATACTTCAGTAGTATGCACCTGAATTCACGAGACAAGTTACATAGTTGCTAAATCGCTTACTATGAAGCAATGGGTAGCACTCTTTTAAAATGATATATGACTCCTGGAAAGATCAATCAATGTCATCCCGACATTTTTATCATTATAATTCTTCAGCTATTTGCATCATTTTGACCAAAACATGCATTTTTGAAACATAGCCTAAAAGGGAATATTTCCATGAGAAGGATTTATTTTTCTGAAGATTTGCATTCTGAATACATCTCACAGCATTTTTTATTTGTGTAAATTCATTAGGTATGATGAGTATAAGATGCCATGTCTTTCCATGAGAAAGATATATTTCTGAAGATCAAATGCCATGATAAGTAAAAAAGCTGCATTAGAAAAGTGCCGAAACTGGCGAGATTGGGTTCTCCAAGAAATTCCCATGTGAATTGGCTATGGCGACAATGACTCAAGGAGTGGACGTGGCAATATTTCTCAACATGTTGGAGGTCAAAGTTGGAACTATAGCGTGGTATTTCTTAGAGAGATACTCACTACATTGCTTGATTGAAGATTGTGTTTCTTAAATTATACTCCAGTTTACTGTTGTTACCCTTTACAGAATTGCATTATTTTGGACAGCCACAAAGGTAATTTTCTAGGTTGTATTCATTTCGGTAAACAAAGTTGGCTCGTGTCATTGCCGCCGTTGTCCAATCCTATGATCCGCTTGTCATCATATGGATCAGGACCTCAATTTTGTAAAGTTCCTATTTATCGGCAAGTTCAAGGATAAAGAGGAGCCGAGGAGGACACCTTCTCAAGACCATCGAATTGGGATGTTTGGTCTCTCCATGTGCTTCTGACCAGGTAATATATCCATCAATCAAGAACCATCCATCACATCCTTCGCATTGTATCTCATATGACCAGGACTTGTTGTTTTTCATGTTTTTGAGATGTTACTAGAATACTATGTGGCACCGGAGGTGCTCAAGAATAACAACAACCTGAAGGTATACACAAGCCGCTCTGTGGCGTGTCTCATGAGGAGGCAGGAAGATGCCTATCACCTGAGGTGGCCAGTGGCAAATTGGAGGGCGGGTGGATCTAGTATCTTCCTACCACCCCGAGGTCTCGTGACAAGTGGTGGTAGTCATTTGCATTGCGTCGCATGTTATCCAGTGAGTTTCCTAGCATATTACCTTTCCGGTATTGTTGACTGATGCAAGTTTTTTTGGGGAAAAATAGAATTCACTAACTTATAGGAAGATTACAATCTATCATGGCTTACAATATCATTTAGTTCTGGCGGGAAGGATCGGATTCAAAATGGAGTTCTTTTTAGACCTCCCCCATATTTTCCTTGCACTCTATCTTCCTAATAATTGTTTCGCTTTCTCCTAAACTTTCTTTAATACTCAGCACCTGATGCACTAGTTCCGACCTATCAGCATCCTTTTATGTGATCAAATTCACTACATGTAGGCAGTCTGACTCAAGTCGAAAGGCTCCCTAGACCAACTGAAATACAGCTTCAGGCCCTCTGACTGATGCAAGTTATCCTCCCTGAATTCCATGAATTTGACTCACTCCAGCTAATTTCGTATGAACCATGTCAATTGTCAATCAATTGCATCACTCATAGTTCCAGTTTGTAAATTTGTCCCATGAGTACATGTCTTATTCTGGTTTTGTAAACAAAGTAAACTTTGTATTTTGTGATGAGAATGTACCATCCATCAGACTAATTTGGTCATTGATTTGAATTGTATACTGGATCAGTTTTTAAATGAGTTGTGTATGCATAAATCGTACTTTTGATTACTTAAAACGTGCATTTTTTTACCCATAGACTGAAATCCAACTTGAAATCTGCATTGGCAAGGAAAAACAACTGAACATTGCTCTCTGGACCTCAAGTTAGACATGTGGTTTTTTACCATTTTATTTTGTTCATTAATTGTCTTTTGGTTTTATTGTTGTCAGTAGTTCTGCGCATCAATTTTCTAAACCTACAATATAGTTAACCTATACATCAATTCTTCCAGGATACCATCTTCAGGAAACTCATGGAATTTTCTTTTGAATGGAGATGATTTCGGAGTCCAATATGCTACAAGAAGTTCATTAAAGCAACAAATATTATGCCTTAGCTTCCATTAACTTTTGTAGAGCTTCAATTGTCAAAATTGACGTTATTTATTTTCCATGGTTTGGTGAGATTTTACTCCAATGTTTGTTGGTCTTGCAGTTTTTTCATCGAGTTTCATTGTCTACTACTTAGTTGATTCAGTTGCCCCTTCCTTCTCCGTCAAATGCCATATTCAGGGTTGAAATATTTTTGTACAGGAGGATAGATTTATTATGTTGAGATAGAGGATTATAAGTTCCGAACTAGAGTCAAATTTGGGTGAGATTATGCGAAATGAGGTTCAGCTCTCATATTGTTCATGTGTGGTTGTATTTAGAAGCTCCATAGATTTCTATCGCATTTGTAAGATTTTAGTGAATTTCAAAGACAACCATGACCCGTATTCAAAAAATAAAAATACAACCTTGAACTATCAAAGGTTTTCAAAGCACACACATCTTACTTTCCCTTCACATGCAAATTCAAGATCAGAAACCAACCTTCTGCCATCTGATGGTACTAATTATATACCATCTTAAGAACGGGATGGTATGGAAAAATAGAGAAAAATTGCTTGGAAATGCAAGCATTATAAAGTAACCGAATTGAATGGGCGAGAAGTACTCAAGATATGTATTCTTCCAACAAGGTTTGGTGCCTCCACAACATAAAAAAATCCTTGTTCCAACACATGGGCATGTTTCCTAGTTTAAGAAAAAGGGCAAAAGAATTACTAAAAGTCTTCAAAAAAATCTTTATTTTTAAAGTAGGAGGGTAGGTTATGATATATGAGCCTCAAATGTTCTTAAAGTTGGACAAGTGTTTTGAAGAAATACCAACTTTCTTTTATAGAGGGAATTTTTAAATTATTGTTAATTAAGAGAATTAAATATTTTTGGGGACAAAGTAAATATGGGAGATATTTGATATATTTTTATATACAAGATAGACGACGTCCATATTCTGTATCAATCACTTGCAACCTTGGGTTTTGCAAATCAAACTTGATTTTTGGGAGAAAAAATGGAATTGATGATCTTGGGCAAAGTTAGTTTTATACCATCAAATTTTGGTTGGCTCTTGGAGCTCAGATATCCCCTTGGGTCATGGGCTAGATGGATAGATAGACCAACTAATGAATATTATGATGGTACTAAGCGTTGAGGTTGATCATGATTGAGATTTCCTGAGTTTGATGCCAAAGTTGGCTAAAAATAATGGTGTCATCGCAGAATATTAATTAGCTGCGAAAACCATGTGGGTTTCAGAAGCACAGAGCTTAAAAACGAACACTTGAAGTATGGATGGATAGACCTTCACAAGTAGAGGACACTCTTGCAAAGAGTTGGTCAAAAGAAGTTAACATGGAGATGTGAGTTTCTGCCAAAGTAGGCATGTTGATAAGATTTCAGAAAAGATTAATTCCTTATTTGCGAAACCATCAAGAACAAGTGGTTTAAAGGATGGTCTAGCCAAGGGAAAGTGTGGTCCTTGGGAGTCTTTAGGATGGTTTACAGGATGGTTCAAGTGCATTTCCAAAAATGCACAAGGGTTCAAAAAGAAGGATTCTCGAAGATGTGATATGGATAACCGTTTTCCAGACTTAGTCATTCTTGGCAGATTTTGGGTTTTTGACTAGAATACAAGTGGGGGTGGTTTTAAGCGGATCCAAGGTTCCAAATCATCATCAAGGGCATTATGTTGAAGCGTATATTGGGTAGAAAGGATCCATGCTTATAACTGGTGTTCATTGACTTGGAAACTATTAGAAAGGATTAATCCTAAATTGATCTAGTTAAGATATTAGCTAGTCACATTAGTGACTAAATATTAGATCAGACTTGGAGAACTTTCTTAGGATTTGTAAACTTAATTTAGCTTCATCCTAGAGGGTGATCTACTAAGGTAGCTCATACTACTTCTAAGGACAACAACATAGACAGCAGATAAAGGGAATTCCTCAAACATCATATCAAGGTAATTCATCTTAGGAAGCCACTAAACTACTACTAGGGTTACCATCATGCCTACCTTGAGGTAAGTATGGGTATTTTGAAAGGTTTTAGTTTTGAAGAAGGTAAGTGATGAGTGCATATTTGCATCATGTTTTACATTATTATTTTGCATTGTAGATGTAGGATATTGGTATTTTAAGGCGCTCGCGCGCATATTTTATGTCAATTTTCACCAGGATCAAGACAGATGATGGATCCAATGGATACAATTATTGGAGCAGTTGTACCGTGGAGAAAAGGAGTCAAAAACAACGTAAATCACTTATTTGGGAAATATTAATAATATCAGAAGAAAATTAGAAGCGAACAAGGGAGGCAGAAGATTCAACGACCAACTATATGGCGGGAGCAGCATTTCCGCACGTATAGCACCGGCCGTATAGTTGGCGCCGCCTCCTCCTCGTCAAATAGTTTCACCTCGTGGAATTGTTTCGAAGAGACGACATAGAGAACACCCAGAAATCGTGAAAACCTCACCTCTGAAAGGCATCTGGAGGGGGAACTCATCCGCCAGGGATCCATCTTCGCCCTACGCAGATACGAGAGGCTAAGGCATCGATCTTCAGCAACCACCGCTGCATCACGATCATCTTCGTCCATCCCATCTACATCTTGTCTAGATCTTGTTGTAATTCCTATACTTGTTGTGGATTTATACAAGTACTATTCATCTATGATTGTTTCCAATACCATTACTATAATGTTGATTGCCTCCATGTCTGAGTAGATCTCTAGTTCTTGGGGAGATGGAGAAACCCTAGCATATGACTGAGATGAGATAGAGATTATTATGTTATATATCATTATGTGTATGTGTTAATTGTCTTCATCTTGATGTTGGGAGATGTGCACCTCCTTAATATTTTCCTCTCATGGGGACTCGATGAAGGGGATTACCTATTAGTAGACGGAGGGATGATAGCACTTACTATGACTATAAATCTGTTGTCATTCTTTACGTACTAACTTGGGGAATCAAGGAGAACTCATCAATCCATGTCCATGTCACAGGAGAAATCCCTTAATAGCGCGGTAACGTGAGGTATGAGGCCACGGATCGCCGTTCAATGGCGCTTCCCAAGCAACCATCACGCATGTAGTAGGGGTCCACTATAGCGATGCCCGGGGTGTTCTCTCTAATGATCTGAATGGCCAGGCTGAGAGAAAACATGTGTACCATGGTATAGTGCAGCGGATACAGGTGGAACATATTGAAGATGTCGTCAAACCACAGGAAGAACAGATCCGTGGGGACATTATCGACGAAGCCCAAGCCCTGTGGCACCTTAACCACTAATACCGTGCGTAGGGATCTTTTCTCCGCAAGAAGGCGCTCTATCGCCAAGACACCGCCATGTACACTCCTCATTTCTGAAGTGGCAAGATCGAGCAATTTCTTAGTTAGCATGGGCTCACCCGCCACATGCATCCTCCACATAATACCCTTGGGTCTTGGTGGCCCGTACTGAAACCTGATCGGATTTGCAGTTGATGCCACCGGCTGGCTCGAGCTTCGAGATTTTCCTTTCCTGGCCTTGTTGCCTTTTGGGAAATGGGTAGGCACCGCAATCTGAGCATCGATCTCCCTATGTAGTGTGTCAGGGCTTAGAACAAAGGGTCGGTTGGATGTATCCGCTGGCTCGGTGAAGGTGCAAGCTGGAGGCATCTCCTGAGAACCAAAGAGATGTTTGTTGCAAGTGGCTTTCTCTGGGGGGCCACCAGCTGGGTCTTTGTTTAGGCCGTCGGGGAAAAGATTAGTGCTGATGAAATCATCAAAGTCATCTTCGTCATCCTCGTTCGGATCCTGCGCCATGGTCATGTCAATATGACCAGCCGAACAATCGCGTGGAGGTGAAGGTGGTAGCGGTGTGGGGGTCTTGCCATGGCTTGGCGCCGGCACGACAGGAGGTGTTGTTGTCTATGGGTTGATGGCCCCGGCCGTCCCCAAACGAATCATGCTCTTTGGCCATAGCAGGAATAAGCCGAAGCAACTTCTGAGGACAGATGGCTCTTCTTCATCTGTTCCTGGGGGTTGAATGGGAGGTTCTATGTCGTCGTAGCCCCTTAGCACCCGGATAATTTTAACCCTATGCACGCTATCTGGCATCGGCTTTGAGTGGAACGTGCGATGCAAGGGTTGAATGATGGTACCCTTGGCAACATCCCTCAACTCGTTGTTCATGAAGCTTAAGAGAGTGCATGGAACATCCGTCTGCGAAAACCATGTATGGCATTAAAAAGATGCCATAAGAGTAATAAATGGCAAGGAGGTAAAGTATTTGGTTTACCGTGATGGCGCTAAGATCGGCTAATGTCGCAGGCACCGTGACACGCATTTACGACGCGGTAAGAGACGGAGGGGCTGCTTGATGGTGCGGTGCCGGCCGCCGGTGTATTCTCCCTATCGGGTGCATTAAGCTCCGGCGCCATGGTGATGGCAGGGGGAGTCACCAATGCTTCCGGAGCCGCCGTGCTAGCGGGCGGAGTCACCAATGCTTCTGGCGCCACCGTGCTAGCGGGCGGAGTCACTAACACATAATTCACCGGGTTCGCCGGTGCCGCATTGTTTGAGTGGATACTGACCATGCTTGGAATCGGGCACGGCCCTTGTTGACCACCCGCACTCCAGTTCGCTATTGACTCCACCAAGGTAGGCAGGATGGAGGCGAGGGTGATTGCCAGGTTGTCTTGGATGATCTGCAGGATCCGCACCACTTGTTCCTTAAGTTCCTGAACCTCGCGGTTTTCCTCGTCGCTCCTTCCCTCCACACGCATCCTCGAGGGTGGACCAAAATGATCCACCCAATTGTTAGCCCCGAAGACGGCCATACGGCCAGCCGACGATGGCTTCTTTGTAGCCGGCATGATTTTCTTGGCCCGGTTCATCGCCCTGTTAAAAGGGTTATCCCACCGGGTGGCCGCCGTCGACCCATGGGATGAGGAACCATGGGATCCCTGACTAGAAATTTCCTGCTCCTGCAGAAGAAGTAACGTGAACCATTTAGAAATTCGACTTGATCGATTAGAATGCAATCGACTTGATCCGCGGTAATTAAATTACTTACCACAAGAACCTCGAAGTCCTTCACCTTAGTTTCTGCGGTGAGTTCTTTGTTTTGGGGTCCACATGGTAACGAGCCCTGATAAAGTTTTGAAGCTGCCTGTTTTCGAATTTCGAAAAGGGGTTAGGTATCCCCTTAGCTCTATATCGTTGTCCTCCTTATCCCATTTGGGATCCGCAGCTCTGTAACCACCAGATCCGAGATGGTGGTGACCTATATTCATCTCATGCAATTCCTTTCCCCGCCTACTCGAGGCCTTGGCTGCTTCGGATTTGAACTTGGCCTTGAACTCCTGGAATTGATCTTCGGTTATCTGCGGGTCAATCTTCTGGATCTCCTCGAGACTTTTCCCTTCTTTAAATATCTTCTTCTTTATCCGGGTTCTCCAGCTGGCTAGAGCGGTGCTCATCCTCGTGAGGGTGGATTTATTTACTTCATTCCCATGATAATCTGTGTTCCAATACTGAAGGGGGAACTTGTATCTTGCGTGCAGCTTCTCGAAGAGGAGTGTGCGCAAATGGCCATTATCTTTATGCCGGAGATTTTGGGTGTTGATCGAGATGGCGGTTCGGGTGATAGCTGCCACTTGCCCTCCATACCCTTTGACGACATGGTCGGGCGCTAAAGGAACCCCATTGGGCTCACTTCGGTAATTTCCTCTCTAACGGTGCCAACCGTGTTCGGGCGCCTTTCCTTCTTCTTCTTAGGCGTATTACTACAACTTGTTGTGCCCTCGTCGCCATTAGTGGTTTCATCATCCGCCGCTCCTTCGCCGCTTCTTCTTCCTCCGTGTCTTCCATCTCATCGTGCCGCCTCGTAAGGGTTGTATTCTTCATCGCCCTCTGTCATTCTTTCTATCCACTCGACCTCCTCCCAGAATGACAAGGGTCTCTTTTGAGGTCTCACTTCTCCTTCAGCGTTGATACGCTGAGAAGAGCCAACCTCATCGTTGTCACACATGTTTGCACTAATAAAAGGAAAATAATGGTTAGTAAAGTGCGCGGAAAAATCCAGCATGACCTTTGCTCATTTTTGTTAAACTAGGAGTGCCCGATTTCTGCCGAAATGGAAGTTAATCAACATTTTGGCGAAAATCGGGACTCATTTCATACAAGCACCTGCATTTAATACAACTAGGTAGGGTAATATAGCTACAAATACAACAAAGCAAGGCCACCACTCTAACTGTTATTTAAAGGAGAGCATAACCAAGAATGGTGGAAGGCAGAAACATATATCAGATGTAGAACTTTCAGGTGGTCTGGAAAACAAGCAAATTACAGCAAGTCCACTTTAATAAAATGATAGCAAGAACATCAATTGACAACAAGCAAATTACAGCAAATAAAATTCATTTTCTATTTCATTCTATTCAAGAATAGGAAATAAAATTCTATTCATTTTATTCTTAGGCCTCCAACATCATATATTCTTCCATGTTGAGCAAGATTCCTAGGCAGCTTCATTTTCATTAAAATTCTAGAAAATGATAATGCCTGGATAGTCTTAATTATTCAAAGGATATATTCAAAGCAAAGGAAACAGAAAAGGAACACTTCCATCTCCAATTTTGATAGCAAAGGAACACTTCCATCTCCAATTTTGACAGGAAAGATCAAGATCAACAAACCATATTTGTCCATCCAAGAAAATATTACTAGCAAAACAACAACTTCAACTCGAATAAACAAAATAATGTTTTAGGCCACGCATAACAGGACAAAATACCATTGGATGAATATATATCTAACCGGACAGAATACTAGTCTTTTAGGCCAAGCATAAACAAAATAATGTTTGTTCAACAAGTTATAATCAAGACGTGTTCATAGCTTCACATACTAACTTTGTGAGCATCCAGCAGATGTTTAGATCATGTCAAGAAAATGTTGCTATCTAATGTTTTATTGTAACTCAATAGTGTACACAGCAACCACTAATCAGTCACTACTAGGCCTAGGGCTCAGTGAGCATTCAGGTTGTTTAGCACATCAAAATATTAACATTCAGATATGAATGGAATATCCAGGCACATATTTCATACAAGCACCTCGTGATACACTATACATAAGAAAGTGCTTCATATAAACACAAGCACAATTTCAAGTGCTACAACAATAACAAATAGAGTGCCTGAATTGCTAACCTGCTAACCTACTAGCAGATTCATGTCAACATACAACATATCAGATTTATGTGTGAATTTGGTAGCGTAGAAGCAATAGCAGAAACTAAAATCATAGGTTGTTTGTTCATGAAACTTGTAGAATGCTGTTTGTTCTTTCTTTTGTTTTCTATGTGTTGACTAAATTTGTATGGTCAGAAGCATAGAGAGATGCCCTTTGTTTTATCTGAAGTTAGATAACATCAAAAGTATCTTAGATAAAACTTATGCTCATAACATGCTTTTATAGCAAGCTTCCTTAGGTTTTTACATTTAAATTGGCTTAAGTCATATGTAGGCCTTCAAAGCATTATTAACAGCAGCCAAAATAGGCGAACAACTTTTAGCCCCTGGAGAACTTATGTATCAGGTAAATTGCATCCGCTTTACTAGTGAGAAAATATTGAATTCTATCGAGAGAACTATGCCATACTGATAATCATCTTGTTTTTTCCTTGATGGTAGTGCCATTACAGCTACAATTCTTGCGGGCTTGGTTCTGACGGGACTGACAGGCTAGTCAATCTAGTACAAGAAATCTAGCACAAGAAGAACCCCTCACAAAATGGAGGTCCTAGTATATTTGGTGCAAAGATTACTGGTGGAGGTTCTAGTGGTTCAGTTTGTGTAATCAAATTGTTGAGGCCTGAGGGGTGGAGGTTCTGGTGGTTCAGTTTGTGTAATCAAAATTAGTGCAAGTATTTTCGTAATCATAGGTGCTAAAAATATGCACAACGATGAATATGCACAACGAGAAGGTGGAGCTTTGCTTGTGGGAGGGTGGCTCTGGGAGGTAGGCAATGATGTTCTAGGTCAGAGAGGGGAGAGAGGGAGAGAGGGGAGAGGGGAGAGGGGACGCTCACCTCAAAGAGGACTACGACGAAGAGCGTGCGGACGATGACAAAGAGCACGGACGAAGCTCCTCCACGGACGCGGGGCGGCCGCCTCTCCTCCTCCTCGGACGCGGCGGCCTCCTCTCCTCCTCCACGGATGCGGCGGCCTCCTCTCCTCCTCCACGGACGCAGCGGCCTCCTCTCATCCTCCTCGGCAGGCAGAGGGCGAGCGGAGGCAGCAGATTGAGCGGCGACGGCGCATCGGTAGCATCTTAGGTTATTTCTCTCAATCTGTTTGAGATAGATGGGAGAGGACCGTGCGCAGCAGTTGACTTGTCAAAACACCAGAAGCGACTAGGTAAGGGTGCGCTACGACTAAGTGCCGTGTCAAGTCAAACAAGAGGGATGTCGCCCCGTTTGTTAACACTAGCACTTCCATATCCCACTAGTTCCACCCTAGCTATGTACGCTCACTAAACCTGGAGCACCCAGGTTTGAACCCTGGTGCCCCCTTTTTTGTTTTTATTTTAAAACTACTTCAAAATGTTAAAAAATATCCCAAAAATTATATAAACTATATAAAATATCTGTTATATGTTTTATATGACAAAAGAGGTACATATATATCATCAAAAGTGGTACAAAAGTGATTCAAAGTAGAAAGAAATTAAATAATAATGTGTCCATTAATAATATGCCATCCATATGCATCAATACAATCTTTTTTGAGCATGCGTTTTACAATCTTTTTTGAGCTAGTGTTTTACAATCTTTTTTCCCTTCTTTGTCGCGGTTGAATAATTTAGCATCGGCATTTTTATGTTTCTTCGCTCGAACGGGCTACCTTTTTTGGGTAAGGTTGTCCTTTTTCTTCTTGTGATGTATGTATCTTCATCGTAGTCGTCGTCATCTTCAATCTTTGGATCACCGTACTGGTCGAAGTCTTGCTCATTGGTGACTCCATCCATTCCGATGATGTTTCTTTTTCCTCTCCTCACGACAACATGACTAGGCTTTGTCGGGTCGGTAATAAAAAAACATTGGTCCACTTTGCTAGCCAGTATCCACGGTTCATTTTTCGAGGCGACGTGCACACCGGCGGCCTTGGATTTGGCTGCTTTGGGTATTAACATGGTTGTGAAATACCGGTCTTCTCTTTCGACGCTCTTGGCCCATTTGACACGGAACATTGGCACCTTTTCTCCACAGTAGTCGAGCTCCCAGATCTCCTCGATCTGTCCGTAAAATCATTCCTTCACGTTGTCATCGGTGTAGAATTCCAATGTTACGCCTGAGTTCTGATTGTCACACTTGTTGTCCATTTCCTTCGTGTAGAATGTGTAGCCGTTGATATCATACGCCTGATAGGTCACCATGTTGTGCATGGGTCCCTGTGACAAGGTGAATATGATGTTTTCCTCCATAGAATGTGATTGCGGGGGATTATCTAGGAGCGTCTGCCTAAACCAACACGTGAAATCTGAGTTGTGCTCTTTGATTATTTCTCCTCGCCCTCTATATGCCCCGGTCCACGCATTTCTTCTCGATTGACCTTTTGTGCTTTTGTACCCAAGGATTGACCAGTTCTAAATGATGTAGCGCGACCAGGTTTGCTCTATCAAAGTCCGCGCATCGACAATTGTAGTCTGCATGCAGTACGCGACGACCCTTTCGGTGACCCAATCCGTCGAGCTTGCCAATGTGCCTATTGACCGGAAGACCGACAGGGTTCTCGATGCCTAGATAATTCGTGCAGAAAGAGATGCACTCTTCGGCTAGAAAGCCCTTGGCTATGCTTCCATCTGGACGGCACCTTTTGCGAACGTATCCTTTGATGTGTCCGTTCATTCTTTCGAACGGCATCATGCTGCGGAGGAACATTGGCCCGAGTTGGATGATATCCTCCACGATATGGACCAGCAGATGCACCATAATGTCGAAGAATGCAGACGGGAAGTAGATCTCGAGCTCGCATAGTATCACCACGATCTCCTCTTGTAGCCTCCCAAGTTGTTTCACGCCAATTGACCTTCGAGAGATGACGTCGAAAAACTTGCAGAGCCCAAACAATGTTTATCGGACATGCTCGTCCATTATACCTCATAGTGCAACCGGAAGTATCTGCATCATTAACACGGAACAGTCGTGAGACTTGATCCCACTAAACCTCTGCTTAGCCTCGTCTAGGTACCTGCTTATCTTGCCCGCGTAGCCGTAAGGAAATTTGACTAGAAGGCACTTGAAAAACTATTTGATCTCATCCTGGCTTAGTGTGAAGCACGAAGGGGGCAGTAATATTCGTTCTTCTTGACGTCTTTACCCTTTCGACGACCTTGTGTCGCCTCTGATTGATGATCATCGTCATCTTGCTGATCATCAGGAGTAGGGCGTCCTCCGTGAAGATCCTTCTGGATGCCCATGAATATCAAGTCATTCTTGCTTTAGGACCATCTTTCGTCCTAACTGGCATGTTGATTAGGGTGGCGACCAGACTCTCACACACGTTCTTCGTGATATGCAAGATGTCAAGGCTATGAGGCATGCGGAGAAACTTCTAGTATGGCATCTCCCAGAAAACAGACCTTGTTTTCCATACCTTCATCAACGGCTTATCTTGCTGCCTCTTTCGCTTCTTTCCCGGTTTAGGACACTCTTTCAAGTTTTTCAGCAATTCATCCACTTCTTCACTGCTCCTCCGCTCTGGGATTCCTCGGGTCTCAGATTTCCCATCAAACAGATCACCATGTTTTCTCCATGCATCATTCTTTCCAAGCCACCTCCGGTGCCCCGTGAACACGGTTTTCGAAGACCCTGGATCTTTCTCTAGTTGGAGATAGGTCGTGTTATCCATGCACCTAACACGTGCGTAGAATCCTTGGATTACGTGCCAAGAGAAATATCCGCAACATGGATAGTCTTTCACCATAGTGACCAATGCGGCTCTCATAGTGAAATAATCTTGTGCGACAGCTTCATACGTATTGGCTCTAGATTCCCATAACATCGCTAGCTCCTGTTTCAACAACCCGAGATATAGATTGATGTCGGTACCAGGTTGTTTTGGCCCTTGAATCAGCATACTCATTTGTATGTACTTCTTTTTCATGCACAACCAGGGAGGGAGGTTGTACATCCATACAAACACGGGCCAAGTGCTGTGCGGGCTTCTCTGGCTACCGAACGGATTGAGTCCATCGATGCTCGCACCTAGCCTGATGTTCCTCAAATCTCCACCAAATTCTAGGAATTCGAGGTCTAATGCTTTCCACTAGCTAGCATCTGAAGGGTGCGTCAGCAGCTCGTCCTTTTCAGGGTCATCGTCATCTCCTAGCTTCATTCTTTCCACATGCCAGCGCATGATATTTGCTTCCTTAGGGTCTGTGAAATAGCGCTGTAGATGAGGAGTGATAGGAAAGTACCATACCACTTTTCGTGGAGCTTTCTTCCCTTTCTTGTATCAACTAACGCCGTACACCGGGCATGTGGTTTTCTCGTGTCCTCGATTCGATAAATGATGCAATCGTTGATGCGTACGTGGTATCTAATGTGCGGTAGATCAAGAGGACACGATTTTCTTAGCATCCTCGATACTGCTGGACATGTGTTCTCCGGGAGACGCATCATGCCGTAATGCCATCATATCGTCAAGCTTGCATCGGTCCATTTGTGTTTTCCTTCATCTCCATAGCCTTCAGCGCTACATTCAACCGGTATCATCGGGCTTGCATCCTTCATACAATGGAGTAACCGCTCTTTCTTAAGTTGCAAGCTTGATTTCTCTCTAGCGGCACTGGCATTACGTCGCTTGAGAAGCGCTTCTTGAACATAAGGGTCCTGCACCTAGCCCGACGTTGTTCCATCGTCGCCCAAAGATCTAGATCATCATCATCCTGGTTCCGCTCGCACCTTCACCATCTCCAGAGACTCTTCTTCATCTTGCCCGTCCTCTCCGTGATCATGATCATGTTGGCCGCCTTCCTCATTTTCCGCCACCCCATTTACGGCCTCATCGTCTTCGTCATCACTTATCCACCGAGTGTAGCCATCCATGAAACCATGGCGGAGCAGCGCTCGCAGATTTCGAATCGGGTCGATCAACCAATTGAGTTTGCATCTTCTACACGGACATCTTATATCCGCTATGTTATTCAGATCATGTCGGCCGTCACAGCATTTCAAAAATCTAGCCACAATGCCTTCGCCATTATGCGACCATGGTTGCCTCATGTGTACAAGGTAGAATTAGAAGTTTATTACAACCACATAACCAATGCATGCATGCAATGGTCGATGGAAATTTTTGGCTTGACCTATCCTAAAATTAGGACCTTTGCAAAATGCCAAAGTCTTGCCAAAATGGAAATGAATCAACATTTTGGCAAAACAATGCCAATATACGAGAGAGCATGCAATGCATGCTATCCAAACACATGAGAGCATCGATCCTCTCCATAGATATGTGACCATATCATCCATACACATAAACACATCCTCTTACATAGACAACTTACCGAGATGAGAGACCGAGAAGACCTCGAAGGAGAGGTAAGAGACCGTGAGTATGGTGGCCAGAAGGAGAGCTTTCCTCTATTATGTATGTTTTACATGGTAAAAATGGTGAAAGAGTGGAGAAATTGAGGTGGAAGGAGGAGGGGGGCGAGATCCAAGGAGGAAGAAGGAGGGGAAAGTGAAGTGGGAGATGGTGAGATCTAGTCAAATGTGCAAAGGTATCTGCCAAAAAGTAGTAGCAGAACGCACATCCGTGCCTCACATCTAGTGGTGCGACCCAGGAATAAAGAACATTCATGGCGCACATAACAGCCGTGCGCCACAGACGTGTTTTCCTAGTTACACAGCAGGGTGGCCCGATCTTGCCTATAGCGCATGGTGTCCATGTGTGCCACGACTACCGGCCACACCCGTAGCGCACTTCACACGGGTGCGCTACTGCTATGTGGTCTACGGCCGATAGTGCCCTGGCCCACACATAGCCGTGGCGCGCCACGCTTACGGTAGTTAGTCGTAGGGCACCTGTGGCCAGTGCGCCACGCCTACTTTAGCCGTGGGGCACCACTAGCACCTGCGCCACGGATGTGCGGATTACCTATAGCCATTTTCCTGGTAGTGCATCCTTTTGCTCAGGGCTTTGGAGTATTCTGGCCTTCTAGTGAGGAATTTTGCATCGGTTTGAGGTAGGGTCGACTAGAATAGTTAGTATTTTTGTGGTTGTCGGAAGTTTTATATACCGAGTGTTAGTCGATTCAGGCCTTCACTTATTGTCTTAGTTAGCAGTTCTTGTGGTTTCTTGTGGATGGTGAGGATCCTTCGATGGTAGACATCCGCCTTAAACGGGCTCTTGTTATCGTCACCGATTGAATGATGGCGCAAAGGTCAATGGAGAGTTGATAGGGCAAAGGTGTCTGATCTTTCGATGAGATGGTGATAAGTCGATTTGGGTGGAGTTCAGGCTTGACAATCCGACTACACCTGCAAGCACGAGCGCCAATGCAATCGGTAGGCCAATCTCCTCGACGTTACCGATCTTGCAGAAGCACGATCATCCTGACCAGCAAGGGTCTTAATTCCTACCTGAAATCGAGAACAAGTAAGAATTAATAATGCAAACAAGATATTGCGGATTAAGATGAAAGCTCTATTGAAATTGGTGGGATACTGAATAGGTGCAAAGTACATGAGGTCTCTGCGACACTCAAGCCTTGGCGAAGTTTCAATGATGGCTAAATTTTAGTCTAAACAAAATCTGAGTCTTAAGTGATGGCTATGGGGGTATTTAAGGAAGAAAAGTTGGCGTTTCGGCCAGCCATAGGTATGGTCACTGAATCCAACCCTACAAGGCCTTTTCCCCTCAAATACGTACTCTAAAAAGTGGCTATTTAAAATCCTATGAAAGTAATATGGGCTTGGCCCAAAATAAGGTTACATAACACCATATTAAGCTATGGACGAATCTATGAAGTAATATTCTTGAATATTTCGTCCAAGTCTTCAATCATCATTATGGTGGCTTCAACGTGAGGAAATCTCCAATTGTGGCGTCCTCTCTAATCCTCACGTGTTTACTGCCATCTCAATGCATGACCATGCTCCAATTGCTTTTCCCTCTCATCCATGCTAGGTCCATCATTCCTAAGAGTAACAAACACATCTGATTTAGGCAGCATCATATTCTCATGTATATGAGGAATAGTTCCAAGAAACGAAAGTACCCGATAGTTAAGTTGTTTGGCATGAGCTCGAGTGATAGGACCTTGTATTTGTGTAGTTGTAGGTATAACGGTTGCATCAATAGATGGGATATCCTCATCACGAGTGTTCAGAGTGGAGTTTGAAGAAGTATGCCATCTTGCTGAGGATAAGTATTCCAAGGTTTTTTAACTTGATGATGTCGATCTCCGTCTTCCGATGCTTTTCCTCTCATAGGTCCAGAGGCTCGTATGGGTCTCGTTAGCTACAAATAACATGGGGTGCATGAGTTCTTAGGTGGTGTGTTGGTCCTCTAAACACATTTTACTTGGGTTAAGCAAACAAGAATATACATATAGGGTGAACAGTGTGATCAGGGTCGCAAGGTTCTTCCTAACATAGAAATGCAAACAACACTCATCAAGCAACACATTATGCACTAAGGCAAGCGAAAACGGTCAACCTTAGGGACCAAGGACTTAACTTCTCATAGTAGCATTGTTATTTGGGATCTGGGTCACTATCTTGCAATATGAAGCTTTTGTTGTATCCTTGGACGCTTCTTGATAGTGGAGAACCCGAATTTTGGTTATGAGGATTCCAGAAGGGTGATCTTGTAGTCTCCTTGTGTTTGCTGGTTATCCTTGTCTTAACATGGTTCTAGGTACTATTTTTTGGAATCCACATATTTGAAATTTGGATGAAAGATAGAGGAAACCATTTTTGAAATAGTTTAATTTAGGAGAGGATAAGAATTAGAACTTTTGGAAAAGTTTTTGATAAAGTATTTTTCGAAAGCCGGTGTTTACAAAGTAGTTTTCTTGTCTAAAGACCATGCTAACTAAGGTTCTCCTTCAGTCAGGATGGCTCTGATACCAAGTCTGTAAGCCCCCCAGATTAATCCTTCGAGAATCCCTGTCATGCATACACCACGATCCCATGACCAGTCTATCGTGGCACATAACCGACAAGTATCAAAGTAAACATCCATTACTTAAGTGGATATAATTCATACCTCAATTACCATTATGGCTACCTTAGTCATGATCACCGGAACTTAATAAAAGCATAGAGCTCGAGCCATGCCTTAACATGCAGGTAGCTAAATGGGAGAATGTCTTAGCTCGCATAGTCGCCATCATCAACTTCTTCTCGATATCTGACCAAGTTAATAGCCAGAGACAATGCTAGTGAGTACTTTGAATGTACTCACTAACCACCTTAAGAGTAAAACAATAAAGGATATGAAGCATGGTTGTGGTATTAGGAGGGATCAATGAGTGGTTCTTTTATAAGGTAGTTTCTCTTGTAGATATAACATCTACATATCTTTGTTGAAAATTTCTGTAATACATTTTGGAAACCTTTTGAATTTTTTTGGAAAACACTAGTATTGGGTCACCCATCTCATCTCACGGTCCTTCCTCGACCGGTTTTTCCTTCTTTCGTCATCCTTCAAGATCAACTCAACTTCTCTGGTGTCCTTCAGACCACCAGTTTTCGAAATCTCTTTCTTTTACAAAATACTTTTGGAAATCAAAACCAACACCTTTCTACAACAGCCTTACCAACCATCCATAACCGCGAACACGACTATTCGAATAGATTTACACTCTGTAAAGGTTGTACACTTTACCCACACCAGTCGGTTACCCTGCCATGATCCCGCATGGATCATGGGTCGAGTAACCGACCAAGACTCTCTGGATGCCACTCTAGCATAGTCTCTACCCTATGAGTTGTTCCCCTCAACTTCGGGACGTCGGGATCGATGGACCAACTAGAGCATAATCCAACTCCCTGAGAGTAGGCACTTTCAATGAGCGGCTCATAGTATCTTTCGGCTGCTCTCGAGGGCAGTTTTCATCTCCTCCATGTTACTATCTAAAAGTTGACGCTTTTATAAAGGAAACCCAGCATTCGAGGGATGTGATCCATTATACGTAGTTGCCAGGCATCCCATACTAGAGTAGATGTCAACACCCAGATTTTTAATCCCCGATGCCCGTTATGCCATACCTCGCAATCCCAGGATTACCATTTTTGCGAGACATAACGGATTGGATATCATAGTACATCATCCATTACAAACCATACATAAGGTCTTACACAAATAAGGATCTCAGGATCTAGTCTTAGTACAACAAGAGGTGGAAATAAAAGATAAGTGTAGCGGTGGGGTCCATCTTCAGGGGCACAGGCAATACTGACGAAGGAAGATAGTCCTAGTTATCATAGCCGCCATTCCGCCGCCATCATCTTGGTAGTCTCTTCATAGTCCGCCATGAGAATAGCCAGGACAAAAGCCATGAGTACTTTTTATACTGCAAACTACCACTAACAAGTAGTATAGTGCTACGTTAAAGTGCTAACTCTATGGTTAACTATAAAGTTAAGTTTGAAACCTAAGCTGAGTTCTGAAGCGCAGAAAGATAAAATACAGGTCTAGAATCACTTAAGGTGGGAAGCTATTGTCATAAACACAAACCTGTTGTGGTCAAGTCAAGATTCATCATTCATTTCATAAGTTGTTTTGAAAACATCCGACAACGAAACAAAGATGGCCATTCCAAATGTCCATAACCACTTGACGCCGCTATTCAATAGTTTGACACTCTGCAAAGGTGGTACACTTTCACCACAAGATTCGATACATCTGTCAGGGATAACCCTGAGTTATGATACTTAGTATGCAGATAATCAAACATAACCTTTCCTTTACACACCCTAGTATAAGCACCTCTCCTATGAGCATGGACTCCCAACCATGACCATCTGTCATCTTGGGCACTGCATCGGTGGACAACATTGAGAGGTAGCCTCAGCTCAAACCTCTCCCGCGAGGGAACTAATACTAATGCATATAAACTTCTGGCTAAGCGTTACCCAATTCAGGTATTGTGGTTGTACGGTAAAATTTGGAATGGTATCGCATCCGAATCCAACCATTAGTTTTATAAAAGGGATAAGGCTCATGCCTCAACATTTTCATCATCATAAACCATTTGTTTTTCTCAACCTACATGTAAAAACATCTCAATATAATGACTCATCATTCCAAGATTTTCATAATTCATTTTCACCAAGTGTTCCAATCTAAAGTGACTCAAGTTTTTATCTACTCTAAATTACTAAGTTAAGAGTGTTCACTAAGGTGGAAAGATGGGATCAATCTCATGCCATAGAATGGCATCTAAGGTTATCTAAATAGGTCAAGTTTTATACTCTTTATGCTACCTTCAAAACAAGTAAATGACTCTATGTAAAGTAAAGGAAGTAAAGCTTGAAATCAGTATTTGGGGTAAACAATAGTCAAAGTAGTTTAACCAAAGCATGCCTAGAGAATCTTTGCTAAACCATCTAGTTTAACTTAGCTTGCCTTGGTTGGTGCAGTGGTTGAAGTTGTCTTCCTCCTCTTGGTAGAACTCCTCCCTCGTAAGCTTGGCTCGCACTATCTTCTATAAATACATACGGTATACCCAATCACCAAACAATACTTAACTAGTCTAATTAGCACTCTAAGGCATACATTTGATGATCTATTATCATCACAAGCATCACAAGTCTTATTAAATAGTTTCATCCCTTTTATTTTAGAAAAGTAATTTCTACTAATTGAAAATTAACTAAGATTTAATATTCACCACTTAAAATATGGGATCATGTGGACACATGTCCTCACCACATATTCTAACATGTGGGAATGTGATTTAAGGGTTGGATCATTATTACTTTGGTTAAATTCATTATTTAATGATTTAAAGTGACTAGAAATGCCTATATAGCATTATTTTGGTACTAGTCCAAATTCACTGCATGTAAACCTTAATATTATTACATATTCAGATAGGTAAGGTGACATGTGTTTTTGGAGAGTTGGAATCAACTCAAAAGCTATCTTGGTTGATTTTATAAAAATGTTGCAAGGTGCAAATGCTTCTGTTTTGTTATTTTTACTATGAGAGATCTTTAACTCTAATTGAATTAAATCCAATGGGTTGGGTAGATATTTTCAGTAGCTTTCTAACAAAATTGGAATCACTCCATTTGGATTTATAAATCTCTAAATTGAATTTCAAACTAGGAATGTAACTAGGTTTAAACTAAAAAGAAAAATCCTAATTCAAACTAACTGGGTCATGAAAGCTAATGGGCCGCCCAAAGGACACCACGCTACGCGCACGGGCTCACCGACAGGAGGGGTCCACCGGTCAACGGCTCATAACGCGCGAAGCAGTACGGGGCGATATGGGTCGTTGATGGGTTCGCAGCATGGAAAACAAAAATTTTCTACCGCAAGAACGAACAAAACCCAGATCTAATCTAGATAAAAGCCAAGATCTAATCTACTAGACATGAGCAACGAGATAGATCGGTACTAACCTCAGAGAACTGAAAGCATTAACGAGATTAGATCTCGTGGATGATGTAGTCGATTACTTGCCGATCTCAAGATCGAGTAGATGATCCTTCCGCGCTGCAGAAGCGCTCACAGACGCCACACGTATGAGTCGGCGGCACCTTCCTCTCCTCGCTCCAGCAAGCGCGGAGGTAGTAGATCTTCTCCACGCAATCCCAGCAGCACGACGGCAGGTGATGGTGGTGGAGAGAATGCGCAGGCTTCGCCAAGCCGGAGCAGATGGAAGGAGGAAGAGAGAGCGGCTAGGATTTGGAGTGGGAGGGGCAAGGAGGGTGGCGCCCACCTCTATATATAGAGGGAGGTGTGGCCTAGGGTTCCCACCCTAGGCCCACCCCTTAGGGTCAAGACTAGGGAGCTTGGGGGAGAGTCCTTCCCCCAAGTTTCCCCTTTAAACTCCCTTATCTTATCTTATCTCGTTTTCAAATAAACTCCAAGATATCTTCTAGAACCTTCCTAACATTCCAAACCTTCTAGAATCCCCATACAAACACTCGAACATTTCCTAACTTAGAAAATGATCCCCATTATATGAATCTTATTCCTGACAGTTCCGGATCTCTCGTGATGTCCGGATCCAATCCGAGACTAACAACATTTGGTCTCCAACGCACATTCAATATCTACTTAAAACAACTTCAACCTTATGTGTCACCCTACGGTTCGTGAATATGCGTATATGATGAAGACACCTCTCCGATCAATAACCATTAGCTGGATCTGGAGATCCATAACGTCCTACATACTCAACGATGACTTCGTGATCGACAGAACCATTAACATACTAAACCAATTCCTTTGTCACGTGATACTTCTACTTATCCGAGGTTTGATCATCTGTATTCCATAATTAGTTCTACCTCACATCGATAAGTACTTTTACTCGCCTGTTATGCCATCCTCAGACCTAGTCACATGCTTGCAAGCTAACTAGATGACATTCCACCGAGAGGGCCCAGAGCATATCTATCCGCTTACATGGATGGACAAATCCCAATCTTGGTCCATGCGCTTCAACACATACTTTCGTAATACCTAATGACACCTTTATAACCACCCAGCCATTTAAGTGGTGTTTCATGTCATCAAAGTACTCATCCGTGATGGTGATTAACACAACCTCACGTCAAGGATTAGGTTACTATGTATCGAAAGCTTATAGCAATGTGAACTTAATGACTTGATCTAATGCTACGCTTACTATGGGTGTGTGTGTCCATTACATCATTCTCCTAATGATACAATCTTGTTATTAATGACATCCAATGTCCATGATCAGAAACCATGATCATCAATTAATCAACAAGTTAGTTTAACAAGAGGCTTACTAGGGACCCTTTTATGTTTACAAACACACATGTATTAGTGTTTCCTTATAATACAATTACAAAGATGGGATGCAAACATTCATCATAAACACAAAGATATAATAATAACCATTTTATTATTGCCTCTTGGGCATATCTCCAACAGCCTCCCACTTGCACTAGAGTCAATAATCTAGATTACATGGTAATATACCCAACACCCATGGTGTTCCGGTGTTGGTCATGCTTTGATCTAGGAGAGGTTTAGTCAACGGATCGCCACATTTAGATCAAGCAGGTACTTTGCAAATCTTTATGTCACCATCTCTGACATACTCTAATGGCATGGAAACGTAGCTTGATGTGCTTCAGCCTGCTATGTGACCTTGGCTCTGTGGCATTAGCTATGGCACCTGTGTTGTCACAGAGATGGCCATCGTCCAACGACTAGGAACCACGCCAAGTTCAAGAATGAACCTTCATCCATATGGCTTGTGCAGCTCAAGCAATGTATTCTGATTCGGCTTGAAGATTTCGCCACAACGCTTTGTTTGTAATTCCTCCACCACCGCAGCACCATTCAAAATAAATACTTATCCAAACTGTGACTTCGAGTCATCTCGATTGTGTTCCAACTAGCATCGCAATCGCTACAACAAGCTGTTCATCACCTCCATAAGAAAGAACCATATCCTTAGTCCTATTCAGTACTTAAGGATATTCTCGATCGCTGTCCAAAGCTCCATTCCGTGATCACTTTGATATCTGCTAGTCAAACTAACAACATGTGCTATATCCGGTCTTGTACACAACATGGCATACATGATAGAACCTATGGCTGAGGCATAGGGAATATTATTCATCTTCTCTCTATCTTCTGCCGTAGCTGGACTTTGAGTCTTACTCAAGGTCTTTCCTGACAACATGGGCACTTAACCCTTTCGTTTCTCTTCCATTCTAAACTTCTTTAGAACTTTGTCTAGGTATGTACTTTGTGAAAGCGCTAGCAAAGGCTTTGACCTATCTCTATAAATCTTGATGCCTAGAATATATGCCGCTTCGCCAAGATCCTTCATTGAAAAACTATTATTCAAATAGGCTTTGACGCTATTAAGAAGTTCTATATCATTCCCAATCAACAGTATGTCATTTACATATAGTACTAGGAATGCTATAGAGTTCCCACTCACTTTCTTGTAAATACAAGCTTCTCATAAGTTTGTATAAAACCAAAATTTTTGATTACTTTATCAAAACGTTGATTCCAACTTCGGGATGCTTGCTTCAGTCCATAAATGGAGCGCTGAAGTTTGCATACCTTGTCAGCATCACTAGGATCGACAAAACCCTTGGGTTGTACCATGTACAACTCTTCCTCAATGTCACCATTAAGTAACGCCGTTTTGACATCCATCTACCATATCTCATAGTCGAAATATGCAGCAATTGCTAACAGAATCCTCACAGACTTTAGCTTCGCTACTGGTGAGAAAGTCTCATCATAGTCAACACCTTGAATTTGTCGGAACCCTTTCGCGACAAGTCGAGCTTTATAGACAGTAACATTACCATCAGCATCTGTTTTTCTTTTGAAAATCCATTTGTTCTCGACAGCCTTACGGCCATCCGGTAAGTCCACCAACGTCCATACTTGGTTTTTGTACATGGATCCCATTTCGGATTTCATGGCTTCTAGCCATTTGTCGGAATCTAGGCTCACCATAGCTTCTTCATACGTCGCAGGGTCATCAGTGTTGTCCACCAACATGACATTCAAGGCAGAGTCATACCACTCAGAGTGGTACTAACCTCGCTGACCTGCGAGGTTCGCGAGTAACTTCGCTCAAGTTTCATGATCACCATCATTAGCTTCCTCTCCAGCTTGGTGCAAAGCACGAAAACATCTTCTGGTGCTGCGCTACTCTCAACCCCGAGAGAAGGTTTAATAACCTCGTCGAGTTCTACTTTCCTTCCAGTCACTTCTTTCGAGAGAAACTCCTTCTCAAGAAAGGATCCATTCTTGGAAACGAAAACTTTACCTTCGGATCTTTGATAGAAGGTATACCCAATTGTTTCTTTAGGGTATCCTATGAAGACGATTCGCTTTGGGTTCTAGCTTATCAGGTTGTAACTTTTACATACGCTTCAACCCCAAACTTTAAGGAATGACAACTTACGCTTCTTTCCAAACTACAATTCATGGTGTCGCTTCAACGGATTTAGACGGTGCCTTATTTAAAGTGAATGCGGCCGCCTCTAATGCATAGCCCCAAAACAATAGCGGTAAATCAGAAGAGACATCATAGACCGAACCATATCTAAGAGAGTTCGACACGACGCTCGGACACACCATTACCGTGGTCTTCCCCGGTGTCAATCGCGAAGTATTCCACATTTCTTTAAATGCATGCCAAACTCATAACTTAGATATTCACCTCCGCTACGTAACGCAGAAACTTAATCTTCTTGTTACGATGATTTTCCACTTCACTTTGAAATTCTTAAACTTCAAAGTTTCGGACTTATGTTTCATAAAGTAGACATACCCATATCTACTTCTAAGTCATCCGTCAAAGTGAGAACATAACGATATCCACCACGCTGATGCTACACTCAATCGGACCGCATACATCGGTATGTATTATTTCCAATAAGTCAGAGCTCGGCCCATTATTCCAGAGAATGGAGTCTTAGTCATTTTTCCCATTAGACATGCTTCATCTTTCAAGTGATTCAAAATCAAGTGATTCAAGAAGTCCATCGAATGGAGTTTCTTCACACGCTTCACCCAATGTGACCAAGACGACAAGTACATGTATGTAGAATTATCATTCAATTTTGTTCATTTAGCATCTATGTTGTGAACATGTGTATCACTACTATCGAGATTCAAGAAGAATAAACCATTCATCTCAGTGTGCATTACCATAAAATATATTACTCATATAAATCGAACAACCTTTATTCTCGGACTTAAAAGAGTAACCGTCGCAATAAACAAGATCCAGATATAATGTTCATGCTTAACGCAGCACCAAATAACAATTATTCAAATTTAAAACTAATCCCAAGGTAGATGTAGAGGGAGCGTGACGGCGATCACATCAACCTTGGAGCCATTTCCAACGCCAAGATCGTCACCTTGTCTCTCGCCATTTTCGCTTATTCCGAACTCCTATTTCGAGTTACAAATATGAGCAAGCCAACCAAGATCAAATACCCTGCACTACTACGACATTACTAGTAAGATACACATCAATAACATGTATATCGAATATACCTTCTTCTTGATGTTGCCGCTTCAGATCTGCCAGTACTTGGGGAAGTCATGCCCAAAGGACCAGCACCCTTGCAAGAGAAGCATTCTGGGCCAGGTTTAGGACCAGCCTTTGGGCTTCTTAGCAGTGCGCCTTTCTTGCCATTCTTCTGAAGTTGCCCTGTTCTTAGGGTTGCCCTGCTTTTGAAATTGGTGGTCTTATTGACCATCAACACTTGGTGCTCCTTCTGATCTCCACTTCAGCAGTTTTCAGCATGGACTATAGTTCAGGCAACGCCTTGTTCATGCAAAGGCATATTGTAGTTCATCACAAAGTTCTTATAACTCTATGGCGTGATTGGAGGACACGGTGAATCCCTAACTCATTAGGAATCGTTATCCCCAACTCTTGGAGCTTGTTTGCGTGTCACATGGTGAGCATGTGCTCGCTAACGAGCTTCCTCTTCCATCTTGGGTAAAGAACTTTCGGAGGTCTCATAGCTCTCCACGGCCAGTGAGTCTCAAAAATGAGCTTGAGCTCTTTAATGATCTCGAACGGTCGGTGCTCAAAGCGCTTCAAGCTCCGCTTCTGCATCATAGGATGGCACAATCGAACTGTGGAGTAATGATTTTCCGAGGGCGTAAACATTTTTACGCCATCGGTGGCATCTTCGCAGGTGGGTCACCTAGCGTGCATCGAGCACATAGGTCATCCGACCAGCCCGAGGACAGTCTTGAGACCACGGAGCCATCCGTGAAGTTGCTTCCATTGTTCTTAAGTTTTTCTTTCTCTAGGAACGCATTGAAATTGATGGAGAGGTTCGCCATAATCTACAACAAATTTTGCAAGTAGTTTAGACTAAGTTTATGATAAATTGAGTTCAACTTCAATTCTTAAATTAACTAGGTGAACTCCCACTCAAAACAACATCCCTCACATTGTCTTAGTGATTACACGTAACCAAGTCCACTACACCAAGTCCGATATTCACTTAGAGAAGATGTAGTTTCATCGGCTTAACAATCTTCATGTTCATCATATCATTCATATGACTCGTGCTCTACCTTTCGGGTATTCCGTGTTCCGAGGCCATGTTCAGACATGCTAGGCTCACTAAGATTAACCTTAGTTTCGTGACATGTGCAAATCTGCTTGCACCGTTGTATGCACACGAGAATCTATCACACCCGACCATCACGAAGCTGCTTCAACGACGAAGTCTTAGCAACGGTGCCAACTAAGGACTAACACTTCTATTACTTGATATTTAGTGAGAGGGATCATCTATAATGCTACCGTCATGATCTAAGCAATACAAGATGCATAAAGGATTAACATCATGCAATTCATAATTAGTGTGATATGATATGGCCCTTTCTTCTTGTGCCTTCGATCTCCATCTCCAAAGCACTACATGATCTCCATCATTACCGCATTGCGCCAAGGTCAAGCGCCGCTTCATGGTTGTCCATCATCATAAGCAACTATTACAACTACTTGGAATAAAGCTATTACAAGATGAATAGACATGCAGGTCTTAATGTAATTAAAGACAACCATTAGTTCTCCGCCGTTGTCATATTACAACAAGGATCATTGCATACATCAAATATAATCACAATCACATGATGGCCATATCACATCACAAAACCCGGCAAAAACAAGTTAGACGCCTCTAATTTTCTTTTGCAAGTTTTACGTGGTTTGGGGCTTTCAAATAAGAACGGATCTTACCTAAACTGAACCACAACGTTGATACAAGTGCTATCAAGTGCAAAGTGTAGATTTGATCTATACTATGATGGAGAGATGACACCCGAAAGCCACTTGTGCAAAGCAAGTTGCACGTTGCGTGGAGCAAGTCTCATGTGCGATGACATGTATTGTTAAATTTCGAGCCGCTTCATCCCACCATACCGCAAGATGCAAAGTACACAGAAAAAGACTAAGCACGAGCACCAACGCCCACAACACCATTGTGTTCTACCAGGCAACATATCTACGCATAGACAAGGCTCGATACCAATCGATGGGTTCGCAGATGGAAAACAAAAATTTCTACCAAGAACGTAACAAAACCCAGATCTAATTCAGATAAAAGCCAAGATCTAATCTACTAGACATGAGCAACGAGATAGATCGGGTACTAACCTCAGAGAACTGAAAGCTGTTAACTAGATTAGATCTCGGATGATGTAGTCGATCACTTGCCGATCTCAAGATCGAGTAGATGATCCTTCCGCGCCAGTGGTAAGAGCGCTGCAGCGGTCACACGCATGAGTCGAAGCAGACCTTCCTCTCCTCATTCCAAAGAAGGCCGGAGGTAGTAGATCTTCCACGCAATCCCAGCAGCACGACGGGCAGGTGGTGGTGGTGGAGAGAATTCTGCAGGCTTCGCCAAGCCGGAGTGTATGGAAGGAGGAAGAGAGGCGGCTAGAGTTTGGAGTGGAGGGGCAGGAGGGTGGCGCCCACCCCTATATATAGAGGGAGGGTGTGGCCTAGGGTTCCCACCCCTAGGCCCACCCCTTAGGTCAAGATTAGGGAGCTTGGGGAGAGTCCTTCCCCCAAGTTTCCCTTTAAACTCCCCTTATCTTATCTTATCTCGCTTTTCAACAACCTTAAGATATCTTCTAGAACCTTCCTAACATTCAAACCTTCTAGAATCCCATACAAACACTCCGAACATTTCCTAACTTAGAAAATGATCCCCATTATATGAATCTTATTCCCTGACAGTTCTGATCTCCTCGTGATGTCCCGATCCAATCCGAGACTCAACAACATTCGGTCTCGAACGACATTCAATATCTACTTAAAACAACTTCAACCTTATGTGTCACCCTCGTTCGTGAATATGCGTATATGATGAAGACACCTCTCCGATCAATAACCATCACGGGATCCGGAGATCCATAACGATCCCACATACTCAACGATGACTTCGCGGATCGATAGAACCATTAACATACGAAACCAATTCTTTGTCACGCGATACTTCTACTTATCCGAGGTTTGATCATCGTATCTCCATACCTAGTTCTACCTCACATCGATAAGTACTCTTTACTCGTTCGTGTTATTCCATCCCCAGACCTAGTCACATGCTTGCAAGCTAACTAGATGACATTCCACCGAGAGGGCCCGTGAGCATATCTATCCGCCATATGGATGGACAAATCCCAATCTTGGTCCATGCGCTTCAACACATACTTTCAGAATACCTAATGACACCTTTATAAACACCCGCCACGCATTTAAGTGGTGTTTGATGTCATCAAAGTACTCATCCAAAGGATGGTGATTAACACAACCTCACGGTTAAGGATTAGGTTACTATGTATCGTAAAGCTTATAGCAATGTGAACTTAATGACTTGATCTAATGCTACGCTTACTATGGGTGTGTGTGTCCATTACATCATTCTCCTAATGATACAATCTTGTTATTAATGACATCAATGTCCATGATCGTGAAACCATGATCATCAATTAATCAACAAGCTAGTTTAACAAGAGGCTTACTAGGGACCCTTTTATGTTTATAAACACACATGTATTAGTGTTTCCTTATAATACAATTACAGCATGGATGCAAACATTCATCATAAAACACAAAGATATAATAATAACCATTTTATTATTGCTTGGCATATCTCCAACATGTTGGATTAGAACGGGATCAACGGTCAGATCGCCGATTTACCACTGACCGGTCGCCGATGAACTCTAACCCTAGCGGTCGGTAGGGTGCATAGGGGTGTACCAGGCTCCAAGAATTCACCATGGGGGCAAACGGACTAGTGGTCGACGATTTGTGCTCAGGGACGGCCGAGGCAGCCCGGGTGGTCGGAATAAGCGGCGCCTTTCCTCCAGAGGCGGCCTGCCCCAAGGTAATTCTGCTGAACTATCGCTTTGCTCTGCTAGAGGTGGGGAATGGTTAGTGAGGTGAGGGGAGGTGAGTGGTGTGCTGCAAATGGCTGGGAAGGCCTCTATTTATAGGACATGACGCGACAGAGGGATGGGCGAAAGCCTGCAGGGTCAGCATGCAAGCGGCATGTGGCTCAAGGTAGGGGCGTTGGTCTCCTGGTGGTGCTATACGAAGTGAATGCGAGACTAGGGGCTGTGGTATGCGGTCGGGCGGAGCTAGCGCTCTGAGCGGAAGAGACGGCGGTGTCCATGGCGAGCGGTGGTTGTGAGGCGTTGGACAGCCAATGGGTGTGTCTGGCGTGTCCCTGGGATCATGGCAGAGCATGCTGGTTGTGGTGGAGTGGCGACTTGTGCACGCAGAAATGGGCCTGCGTGGCGCCATGGCGCTGTTCGCATGGCATGTATAAGGGCAGCGGCGGTTCTCGGTGGTCCATGGTTTGTCTCGCCTCGGGAGGGACATAGAGTGGCGGTGAGGTAATGCTAGCTCAGACATGGCGAGAGGGGGCAGGTGGTTCATCGGTGAGGGCAAGGTTGGCCAAGAGTTGGTGCTCAGATGGCTTGGCCTTGCCACTAGGGGGTAGGAGATGGGGTTTAAATGGCATGGTTAGATCATTTGGGGACAGAGGGAGTGTTTGGAGGAAAATTGGGTGCAAAACCCTATTGCAAATAGTGAGTTATTTTTAGAGTTTAAACCCTGCCTGCCAAGTGTTCATGAAATGGCATAAGAACTTTCTTTTGAATTTTGAAAAGATTTTTGGTGGGTGTGCTAGTACTAATCTTGAGACTCTGTGGTTGCTTGGGTTTTGAAATTTGAACTTGTTTGAGTGGTTTTTGAAATAGTGGGATCTTCCCATATGAAATAGATTCAATTTTCAAATGCGATTTAAATATCGTGTTTGCATATTTTTGGCAGATCACAAAGTGGGCCTTGGTACCTCATTATGTGTACTAGCAAGGGGTGCAAAGATCCACATTTCTTTCTGTTAGGTTTTGAGTACTAGGAATAGCCAAAGTAGGCATGATAGTTAATTTGGCAAAATGACCATTCACTTCATTTATTCATTTTGAGTTGTTTTTCTTTGGGAAATGTTTGGGAATGATTTAGATGATGTTTATTTCACCTAAGAATCATTTTACAATCAATGGATCACATAACCATGGCAATTCAAACAACTCCAATTTTAAATGCACATACACATGAATGCTTTCATATTTTTAATTGGAAAAGTTTTTGTTAACCCTAATTTTGATGATTTGGATCTTAATAACCTTGGATTAAAGTTTTGGGATGTTACAGTAGACAAACTTCAAGCCAAGCCCCATCCCATTGCAGTGTAATGTGGTTGCATGGGTTAATTGTTCTAGCAAACTACAAAGAACCGGTTTAAGCCATAATCATTTTCCTCCTCTTTCTTTCTTCATTTTTATAAAACAAAACCCTTTTTCCTTTCTCAAACTTCTCTTGGTAGGTCAAACCTTACAAAGTTTTTATCATAAAACATTTTGTAAAACTTTTTCGGGGTCTTCGCATCCTATAGTCTTGCTCGTCTAAAACGGGGTCTCTATGGGGTATGGTGTTATGCAAAATTTATAATGCTAGGGCAAGGTGTATCATCAAAGGGTTCAGACTTAGTAGTACAACTATGTAATGGTTTGGAGGAGCCAAGCCACTACCAGATATAGATCATTATATAATAAAACAATGCAGGTTTTATAAACACTAGGTAAAACATGCATAAGTAAAATGGTAGAACAAGGATTATGAGAAAGTAGGTGGCTTTACTGTGACGAGCAATTTGGCAATATGTCCCTGGGCTTCTTCTTAGAATACCATAATAACCAATGATAACCATCTTCTAATGATCTTTTATATAATCGCAATTATCGTCGTCAAGGAGAATACATGAAAGTAAACAAAGGGCACAATCAACACATGGCATACAAGCACCGATACAATTCAGCAAAAAAATAGCAAGGCATCAAGATACGTCAGTAGGTTTTGGTAGATTGAGTTTATTGCAATTGGACTTAATGGAATTGCATTTGTAAAGTTCTTTATGATTTAATTGTCAAATACCACCTAATGAAGGGTTTTGACTAAGTCTTGGGTCTGTATGATATCAATGTACAAAAATGATATCACTAGATCGGTATTGAAATAACAAGGACAACAAAAGTGGATTCTCTATTTTTGTACTTTTATTTAACTAGTTGTGAATTTTCTAGTGAAATAAACCCTCTTGTTAGGGAACAAATCACTAGAAAAGATCTGCAGCTCGATTAAATTTTTCCTTAGAGGTTGTTGTAGACCATTGAGTTTGGGATTTTTTGGAGTTGGAATCACTTCAAAATAATTAACAAAATGCCCTTGGGAAATTCCCAAAATCAGTTCTCCAAGCTTTTTATCTTTTTCACCAGATCTATTCCACCAAATATTTTGCTATGAATCAAAAGGCACATGGTAGGTATTTCAAATACTTTCAGAGAAATTGACTCACAATTTTATAGTGGTAAAACTACTATAGTGATTTATCTACTGAAACAACCCTAGACAAAGAGGTTTAATTCACCAAAATTCAACAAAGCCTTGATAATTATTGAGCTTCTAAGTTTAGATAGACCTTGCATTGCATGAGTTATGAGAGTTGGAATTTTGTCAGCAAAAGACTTATCTTCACCTAGGGAAATTTCTAAAGTCAGAATGGGGTTGTTTTTGTTCTTTTTACTATAGGAAAACCATAAGAGTTATTAGACTGAGGTCAAATATACATGTAAGGTATCTTAGATCGCTCACTTCACAAAGTGGATTCACTATATTTGGGGTTACCAAACTCTCTAGAAGATTTATTTAGTGAAATGGATAATTATTTGTGTTTTATTTCTCAATAAATATACAATTATTGTTTTGGGTAAATGTTTGTGATACAAGTTAAAGAAAGCATGTAGGGATCTAGTAAAAATATTATCTATGCATTTGGTGTGGTTTTACATTTTATTTGTATTTAATTCAAACTGCTATTTTAAAGATCAAAAATAAAAGATAAAAGGAGAGACTGGGTTGGGCTAGCCGACAATTATGGGTTACACGCTGGGAGGCAGTTTTCAAGCGGCTGGAAAGTAAATAACTTGCTAGAGGGAAAGGGTGATGAAACGGTACGGGCAACAAAGTATGCATCAGATTAGAGTGACGATCGACAACCACAATGTCTCAGATTTCTCCGACTGCATGCATGCGTGGAAACCCTAGTGCACTTAGAACTGGGCAGAGCTCATGTAGGGGCCTCCGATGACGGAGGGTGGTGAGGGTGATGCGGCACTTGTCGATGACCCTAGGTGTGGGCTAAGAAGGGCCCGTAGCAGGAGTGGGACTCACGTGAGGACATCCATGTGCCATCGGTGGTTGTTGCATGCGGGCTTCCCAGCTCCAAAGGACAAAACAGGGGGATGGGGATCGGTAGATCTGAGAGAGTGGAGGGGGAGCATGCAGAGAAATGGAGCAGGAGAGGCCAAGATGGCGGAGACCTTGCTCAGAAGCATGCTGCTATGACGAGGATCTTCTCTTCTCCTTGACTGTGGAGGGATTTTGAGAGTGGGGCTGGGAAAGGAAAGTGTAGGTGGGGAGGAGGAAATGAGACAAAGGAGGGGCCAGTTTGGCTTGGACTTTTAACCCGAGGATGAAAGGTACATGCTGACTTTGTCAACCAAAATCGGAGAGAGGGTCTCCAGCAGGGATTGGCTAGGAGGTGCGGTGAGTGTCGTACCAAGGAACAAAGAGAGCTAAGTGATGGCAGGAGATGGATAACACAACAAGGTTGCTTGGTACTCTTGTTACTCAGCCTAAATAAGAAAGTGGTGAGGGAGGAGGTCTAGGGAAGCTAGGGATGCATTTCTGGGGCAGGAGGTGTGAGGTGTGAGAGTTCTTGTCATGCACAAAGGCAAAGGGGAAAGGATGCTGCAGCAGCAAGCAATAAAGGCAAGATATGACAAGAAACTAGGGTTACACTGCATCAGCTACATGGATGGTCCACTGAGGGGTGTCCTAGTGTAGTGGTGATTAATGGTGAGGGTTGAGGGTGGTCTATAATGATTGAGATGAAAGAAAGGTTTAATCTCCTATTTGGTCATAAAGATGATCATGAAGCAATCTTTCAATTTTTTATCTTGAAGAGATGAGGTGATGATGCTGGTGGATGGGTAAGTTTAAGATACATCTCCCAGATTTAGTTTGGATTTTTTAGAGGTGTGTTTCCCCTTTTATTATTAAGTTTTCAAAAAGTGCTGACGTGGTTTATATGATTTTGTCAAAAATTTGAATTTGACAAGATGAGTTTTTGGTTTTGATGGTCCCAAATATGAATTCACACTTTGGAGAATTTTCCTAAGATTTATTGAACAAGAAAATTATTTAAAACATTTATTTTCTTGTTTCTACCATTTATGAAAAGGACAAAATAATTATTAAAACTCTTCAAAAAAATTATTTTTGAAGTGGAAGGTATATAATGATATATGAGTCTCAAATGTGCTTAAAATTGGACAAGTGTTCAGAGAAATACCAACTTTCTTTTATAGAGGGTTTTGGAATTATTGTTAATTAAGAGAATTAAGTAGTTTTGGGTCAAAGTAAATATGGATATATTTGATATATTTTATATCCAATATAGGTGACGCCCAAATTCTGTATCAATCATTTTCAACCTTGGGTTTTGGTAACTCAAACTTGATTTTGGGAGAAAACATGGAATTGATGATCTTGGGCAAAGTTATTTTTATACCATCAAAATTTGATTGATATTGAGATTAGAGCTACCTTAGGTCATGAGATGGATGGATAGATAGAAAAAGTGATGAAGATTACTATGGTACTAAGTGTTGAGTTTGATCATGATCGAAGCTTTCCTAAGTTTGATGCCGACGGCTAAAATAAGGGTGTCATAGCAGAATATTAATTAGCTTCAAAAACCATTTGGGTTTCAGAAGAACAGATCTTCAAAAGGAACAAGTGAAGTATGGATGGATATACCTTCACAATTAGATCACACTCATGTAAAGATTTTGTCAAAAGAAGGTAACATGGAGATGTGAGCTTCTACCAAATTAGGCATGTTGATAAGATTTAAAGGATGGTCTAGCCAAGGGAAAGTGTGGGCATTGGGAGGCTTTAGGATGGTTTACAAGATTGTTCAAGTGCATTTCAAAAAATGCACAAGGGTTGAGAAAGAAGGAGTCTAAAAGATGTGATATTGATAACCGCTTCTCCACACTTAGTAATTTTGGAAGATTTAGGGTTTTTACTAGAATACAAGAGGGGATGGTTTTAAGAGGATCCAAGGTTCTAAATTATCATGAAGGGGATTATGTTGAAGTGTAGATTGAGTAGAAAGGATCCATGCTTATAAATGGTCTTCATTGACTTGGAAACTATTAGAAAGGATTAACCCTAAATTGATATGGTTAAGATGTTAGTTAGTCACATTAGTGATTAGAGATTAGATCAGGCTTGGGGAACTTTCTTAGGATTTGTAAACTTAATTTAGCTTCATCCTAGAGGGTGAGATCCTAAGGTAGCTCATACTACTTCGAAAGCAAACAATAGAGACGGCAGATCAAGGCAATTCATCAAATAATGATCATGGCATTTCATCTTAGCAAGCCACCAACCTGCCATCGGGTTAACATCATTCCTATATTGAGGTAAGTATTGGTATTTTAAAAGGTTTGAGTTTTTAAGAAGGTAAGGTCCTTGGTACTTCTACCAAGAGTAGAATTTAAAAGCTTTATAAAAAGGTTTTGAAAAATCAAGAGATAAGAGAATTTGAAGTTCATTCCAAAACATTGGGACATTATATTAGATCTCCAAAGATTTTGTTAATAGAAGCTAAGAATACAATTTTTGTTGAAAATTCATCTTGGATCAGGTTTTGAAATGCCATAACATTTGGGAATATGTAAAATAAGCTGCCATTTTGTGAAATAGCTTGTGTAAATCAAGGGTAAGGTAAGGAGTATATCATCTGTTAAACATTCAGATGCATAAGCACAAACGATCAACAAGAAAACACTGCATCACTAAACAAGAATTTTTTTCTCCCCCTGATTTTTGGATTTGGTGGGATGAAAGTGGGATGTCATAAGAAAACTCATTAGGATAGCTAAAAGTGAAATGTTATAGGGCCTTGCTGCCACGAGCTCACTAGAGAGCTTCTTGAATGCCGCCTAGAGGAGAGAGCTTGGGAACCGCCTGTAATGCAAGCGACAGTTCGGGTCTCTCTCGAGAAGGGTCAAGATGCTCACCGACCACCCGTAGCGGTGTCCTCTCGACCTGTTGCTTGATGGGGATGTGGGCGTGCCTCCAAGGAGCTCAGAGGCGAGCATTCCACGCCACTCTTGCCCGCCACTAGGCATTGTGAAGGAGCCTAGAGCAGTGCGGCTTCCTGTGTGAGGATGTCCCGGGCGTCCCTTCCCAGCTCGTCCCATGCTTGGGTGCACAATGCCATGTCGTCGAGGTTGGAGAAGTGTACCTTCGATCCAGATTCACAGATGTAGTATAATACATTTTTCCCTAGAAGACCTAGGTTTAATCGAACCTTGGAAATCAATGGTAAATGGAAATAAAAATGACACGTCTATAAGACATTGTTAATTCATTTTACCTCCATTTATCGGACCAATCTACTTTTAAAGATGGGTTGAATCAATGGATGGAGATAGGCCAGAGTTAAAGATCCACCAGTAGTCTGATCATACGTGATAAAAGATAATAATAAGCATAGTCGTGTAAAGTTTTAATAGGATAATATCTTGTGGGCAACACATCCTACTATACTAGAGCCCCGTGATGGAGCAGTATAACAATAGACTTTAATCCACCGAAAGTGCACCACGAAGAAATGGGCTACAACTGATTATTAAGTGTAAAAAAGATCAAAGCATTAAGTGGTGATGTTGTTGTGATCCTGAATGGGTCACTAAGCAAAGACCGTACTACACTTTCTGTCATCGGGGTTCCTATGATATCGCTGCTAGACAAGTATCTCACGTCTGCCTTTATCAATCTATGGGATCTTGGGTACCTACAAGCCCACAGATCGAGACAAGGGACAAAGAAACAAAAGATACAAATCTCTATTTCAAAAAATACACAATGCTCCCATAGATTAGATGCACATAATAGCTACGAGGTTTCTCCCCAACCCACCCCCGAGGACTACTCACTAATAAAAATAAGATAAAGGATACAAAACACTATGCAAAATGCTTAGATTGAAATTAAATATTCTTGCAATGGTTACCGAATCACAAGGATATCTAAAGTACAAAGTAATGTCTATGTAGTGCAGGGATGGAAGATGGATGGATGAACAATGGTGTGGATATCCTTGGGGTGTGTTGTCAGCCCGAGAATGGTGGCCCTCATGACGGGTTGAGACCTCAAAATATATAGGCGCCTTCATGAAACTTGTAGGGTTGACGAGACTGAGCCTCCGCCACATGGTACAAGTGACAAGAGGGCGCAGCCCTGCCTATACCAAAGGTCGTTACGGCCTCTACCGCCTGGAATTGACTCCATAATTACTTGGTCGTGTGTACTTCCTCAAAAACCTTCATTATGACTCCATATTTCGCATTAAAAATCTTGATTTCCTGCACAACACAATTGAAAGCAATGATGTATATATTTGCAATTATTAGTGATTAGTGGCAAGGATTGAGAGTTTCTTGTTAATTGCTTGACTAAAACACTGCTTATACGCGGTGGAAGATTACTATTTTTTGAGCTATTAACCTTCCCAAAGCTCAAACCTTGATCGCCCTCGAGCAAGAAAAAATAAAAGAACTATAAGGAATTCAGCGTTTCAACATGAAACAACGAGAATAAGAATTCACTTACGGTTGGTAGTCATATGCATTCAGCACTTCATTCATTTGAAAGGCTTATCAAAGTTAGAGAGATGACAAGAATGCTATACATGCTTCCGTAGGTCAAGACAATCAAAGTAAAGTATAATATAAGCATAAATAACTAGAAGTGTAACAATGAATCTAATTCTTATAGTTAACTCTCAGCATTCCAAGGAACACTAAGATATTTAGCATAAATGAGTAAGAGAGTTCATGTCCTAAGTAGCATAATTGTGAAGTGTCTTATTGACGCCCACATCAGTAAATCAAGGCTATAAAAAACACTTCTAATCCAATCATTGTATTTCAAGAAAATTCATAAAGTAGTAACGATTCCATGCCAAGGACTTGTTATGTGGATCTTCATTCATATCTTTTTTCTTTCTTCTCTTTTCTTCCTCTTGAAGGATCATTGGTTGTTTGTTTTACATGTGCTTGCACAACCTTTGTGAGTACCAATACTTTTGCCCATACATTTACACGTATGTCACTCTGTCATCAACTCATAGCCAAAATCAAAGGTTATACCATAGATTGTTCAAAAGCTAGCAGAGTTGTTGGCATCCAAAAGGTGCATGAGAAACATGGAACTTTTTCTCTTTTCTATTTTTTTATGCTAGTACCACGGTTTGATCCACAAGGTTAGCTTTGGCATGCATCACAATTTCCACTAGACTTCATTTCAATCAAACAACTCCTTTAAAGAGTGTCGTCAAGTCTATCAAAACATCTATGGGGTTAAGTATCTTTAAGGGTATACTCTCAAGACAATCATTCATAAAAAAAGTCAACAATTTAAGACTTTTCTTGTTGTACTTGTTTGGCAATATAATTTCCAAGGCAAGACCTTGCTAGCTACAAGAACTATGGCAAAAGCTTCCACAACTATTATCATACAAATAAAAATCTTTACTCTAACTATTTTGAATTACGCCCACTAGCTTGGCATCTTGGGAAATCAACTAACTATAACAAACAACTCAAAATTCAAAAGTAGGAAACATAGGACATACCTGTCATGAGTGACTTCATAGTTCCCTTCCTTATAGGTATGTGTTCCTTCAAAACTCAAGCACAATAACTCCCATAATAATATTAAAGCAAAGAGGCAAAGTGTGAATCCACGCTCACAAAAAATGAAAACAGATTTTTTGTATTTTTGAGGATATTGATTAAATAATAGAAAGAACTTGCAACCAAGCAAGGAACTAACAAAAGAAAAGCAAACAAAAAATGGAAGCAAACTAAAATCGAAAGAACAAAAGAAAATAAAATGGAAAACAAAAGTAAAAGTGATAGAAGAAACCAACACGAGTGTTTCAAAGCTCACCAGGAGCTGAAGTACAACATCATTATTATGCAAATAAATTGCCCGGGAACACGCCCCAAGCTCAGCTTTGCAAGCCCTTTTGTTGCTCATTGTGGTATGTGGATAATGTAACATCCCACTTTCAAAGAACCCCGATTAGTTGTCTTGAATGCAAAATCAGGAAAACAAACACTTTTCCTTGTTAGTGATGCAGTGTTTGTATGTTGTTTGATTGTGCTTATGACTCTAAATCTATAGCATATAATATGCTACTTCCTCAACCCTAGTCGACAAAAGCTATTTAACAAAACTATCCTAGATCATTTTGCATATTCTCAAATATTCTGAATTTCAAAACTTGTGCTAAGATGGCTTTACAAAGAACAACTATTTTCTTAGCTTCCATTTCCAAACTTTGCAGATATATATGATATAATCTCCCTTTGTTTTCAATGCATGTGACTTTCAACTACTCTCACCCCTAGGTTTTTCCAAAACCTTTTTATAAAGCTTTAAAATCTACTCTTGGTAGAAGTACCTGTAGGGGTTCGTAGCATGGAAAACAAAAATTTTCTATCGCATACAAACAAACAAGCCAAGATCTATCTACTAGATTGTAGCAACGAGTCGATAGAGGAACTCACCCTCAAGATTCCAAAGCGTTAACGAGAGCAGATTCTCGTGGGTGATGTAGTCGCATTTCTTCCGATCTCAAGATCGCGTAGACGATCCTTCCAGCGCCATCGCTCCAGCAGCGCCTCCGCAGCAACACACGCTCGCATTCGACGAAGACCTTCCTCTCCCTTGTTCCAAAGAAAATGGAGGTTGTAGCACTCTCCTCGCGATTCCGGCAAAGACAACGCGTGGTACCTAAGTAGAGGGAGATCCCAGGCTTCGCCTTAAGCCAAAAGTAGTATGGTGGAGCTTATGAGAGAGGCTATTAGTGGTCTAGTAATTAGACACACCAATTAGAAGGCTCTAAACCACTTAGAAGGCTCTAAACCAAACAGCTCTAAACCGGGGTCTAGGTCTAGTTTCTAGTTTAGAGGATAGGAACTTGTGTCCTAGGAGGGAGCCCTGCCTCCTTATAGGTGGGAGGGCTGGCTGCGCGCCATGGGGAGGGGAGTCCTCCCCAACTCGGCTTGGTGGGCGCCTTGGGAGGAGGACCTCCCAACTCGGCCTCCTCCTTCTCCTCTTTTCCCACTTTCCAAAATTGCGCTTGACTTTCAAACTAGCCGCTTGACTTTTCCAATTTAGGAATTAAATAAACCTTTATTTTGGACAGCGAGAACACTTAGTACATGATGCAATCATTCCAATATGTAATGACACATTCATGTACCCTTCCTCCTGAGTGCCGGACATTGGGATCTTCTAGAATGTTCCCATGAAAACACCTAACCATTCCCCAACTCCTAAATGGGACTTTCCTTATATGAATCTTATTCTCCGGACCATTCCGGATCTCCTCGTGATATCCCGGATCCCATCCGAGACTCAACAACATTCGGCCTCTTTCTCATAATACCATAACTACTCAAACAACGTCGAACTTATGTGTCTCCCACGGCTCGTGAATTATGCGGACATGATCGAGACATTCAACAATAACCAATAGAGGAATCTGGAAATTCATATGGCTACATATTTCTACGATTACTTACATCGAATGAACCACTTACATACGATACCAATTTCCTTTGTCTCACGATATGTTACTTATCCGAGGTCATGATCGCTTGTATCTCTCGCATACCTAGTTCAACCTCACATCGATAAGTACTCTTTTCTCCCGTGATATGTGATCCCTTGTGATCCAGTCACATGCTTGCAAGCTAATTGGATGACATTTCACCGAGAGGGCCCAGAGAATATCTATCCGCCATGTGGATGGACAACCCACTCTTGAACCATGTGTTTCAACCAATACTTTCCTAACACCCAATGCCACTTTTATAGCCAATTTACGGTGTGGTGTTTGATGACATCAAAGCATCCATCCAAGAAAGGCAATATACATGATCTCATGGTCGAAGGAATTAGGTTACTATGTATCGAAAGCATATAGCAATTGAACTATTGAAATGACTTGATCTTTATGCTACGCTTATCTATAGGAGTATGTCCACCATATCATTCTCCTAATCGATATGATCTTGTTGTTAATAACATCTCAATGTTCATGATAGGGAAACCACAATCATCTATTAACCAACAAGCTAGTGAAGTATAGAGGCTATACTAGGGACTTCAAATTAAGTTTACAAATCACACAAGTATTAATGTTTCCTAATACAATTATAGCATGGTATGTAAACATTTATCATAAGTGTGAAGATATGATAATAACTACTTTATTATTGCCTCTTAAGTATATCTCCAACAGTCTCCCACTTGCACTAGAGTCAATAATCTAGTTTCAAACCTTGTGTATTCAACACCTATGGCTTTCCTAAGGTTGTATGTACATGATTGCTAGTGGTCAATCGATTCGATCCTACACTTCCAGTCCGTGTAATTGCATGTCTTTATGCCTCACGCATCACTCATTCTCTAATGAGATGGCTTTGTATAAATTTGGTCTTTCGTGTGACCTTTAGTTCTTTGGGGTTAAAACATGTTGACAATATTGTCGCATAACATATCTTCATAGTATTATCCCGCTGTGAACTACACCTAGTTTGATAACAAACTACTTGACACAAATGCCCTCTTTTGCTGCTATAACAGCAGTCATATACTTAGCCTTTTGTTGTAGTATCTGCCACAATGTCTTAACTTTGGAACTCATCCAAATCCATTATGGAACTCACTTTCCATTATATTGTGCCACCCTTAATTTAGATTGAGATAAACTTAATTTGTACTTTGTGACAAAACTAGTATCAATGTAGTACTTTTACAATGAACTAACCATCTATTTGTCACTTCTACAAATAATATACTCTTAGTTCTTCCAAAAGATCATAAGAATATCCTTACTATTGTCCAATGATCATCTTACAAATCATTCTCGTATATGCTCACAACATTTAGAGCATAGGACATATCTGATTTGTACATATCACAAAGATGATTGATATAAATACTCTTTGTGATTTCATACATCAAGTATCAATCTATACTTGAATCTTTGTTTCACTTACCAAATGTCAATACACTTGAATATATCATCAACTTTGAACTCTTTCAATCCTTTCTCAGGCAACAAGAACCTTTCTTGTAATTTCTATATTGAACTCATTCAATATCTCGTTTATGTACTTCGCACAACCATATTAGCGCCTATTGATGCCAAATATTTGCTTTTGCCTAAGTCTTTCATCGGGATGAAATTTTAATATGTGTTAATAAAGATATATTATTTCTAATCAACAATATGTCTTCCACATAATGTATTAGAAACATGTCTTAGCGCCCCACTTAATTTCTTGCAAATGCAAGCATCTTCATTGTCTCCATGAAATTAAACCCTTTTAACAGCTTTCATCATAGTGAAGATTCCAACTCCGCTATGCTCACTCTAACCATTGAAGTTTGTATATGCTTTAGCATCCTTTGAATTAACAAAACCCTATGGACCGTGTTATGCACATGTCCTAGGTAACCATTCTATTAGAAGAACTTGTTTTGTTTATTCTACTACCACATAACAAATTATATGTAGTGGTTGCTATATTAATCCGTCCTAGACTAAAAATCGCTATGAAAGATCAAATCTTGTCATATACAACCTTTGAACATTGTTGTGAACTCTTTCCCAACATGTCGATTTATTTCATAGATGTGAAACATCCATGTCTACTTCTTTATAGATCCAAACACAACTGCAAGGTCTTACACCTTTTTCGAGGGTCCTTCAAGTTCAAAACTTGATTTCTCGTATGGAACTATCACTGATTATATGGCTTCAAGCCATTTGACGGAGTCAGGCCCATCATCGCTTCTTTGCATGTAGTAGGTTCATTATTCTCAAATAATGATTCAACCCTCAAATCTTGGTATTTGATTGTTCATCCGACCTACTTGTTTCAATAGAAACTTAGACCTCCGTGACCACAACCTTTGAGGCACGTGAGCCATGAGCATTGTTGTCGCCCGAACACTTTTCTGTCAAGAATCAAGACATATAGCTAAGGTTCCTTTAACCTTATCAAAGTTCTATTGTCCTCCCACTTAACTTTTCACGAAAAATTCCTTCTCAAAGAAACTTGACGCTCTAAGCCATAAACACTTTTGTCTCCTGTTTATGGAGGAATACTTAACATTTATACAAAGACAGGTTTATCCGACTTTGGTTGCACACATCTTTCTTATGCATAGCATACCAATGTTTAAGAAAGGACTACTTGGGCTTTATCCCAAACCATAACCTTATATGGTGTCATTTCAACGATTATGATGAAGCTCTTTTCAAGGAAAACGGTAATCTCTAAAGCTTTTAATCTTTAAAATACAATGGCAGTTTTATGAATTACACCTTTTGATCTTACCATGTCAAACAAGGTTTAATTACATATCTCAACGCCCATACTCTTATGGTGTTTCGGAAAATGCAAATCCATGGAACCATTCTTAAATCTTAGGTATTATGCTAAACTTGTAACTCAAATATCTTCCTTTATGATCTTTATCATAAACTGCTTATATTCTTGTTACAATGATTTTGCACTTCATCTTGAAAATCTTTGAACTTTTCAAATGTTTCATACTTCATCCTTATTAAGTAAATATTTATATATTCACTCAAATTTTGGAGAAAGCATATGAAGTTGAAATCCATCGCTTGACTATACATAATGGACTTCATACAACAATATGTACAAGTTCCAATAAGTTAGTCTATCGCTCCCTTTGGCCTATGAACGAAGTTTTAATTATCTCTAGGAAAGTTTCACAAGTGTCATTTGATCAAAATCAAGACTCCAAAATTCCATCAATATGGATTTTCTTCATGTTTTCTTTCCAATATAATTTTAAACGGCATGTCACTTCCTAAGTGATCTTTCAATCAATTTGTCTTTCACATCTTTAGCACTAGTTTTATGGATGTGATATTCCAACTAGATTTGTGAATCATCCATCTTTTATGGATTACGGAAATTATTTGAACAACCCTTTTGTTCTCATAATACCTGATAAAACAAATCTTTGAAGGAAGCTTTGATGTTTAACAAGCAACACAATAACCCTTTATTTTGTTCTCGATGAACATCATCACATATTCTTTGCTAGTTACTTAGGCCATTGTAGATCATGAATTGTGTTGTTTCGTATGACGATTCACACCAACAAATTCAGTATCAAATACTTAAGAACCACATTGTTTAACAAGCAAAGAATATAGCCATAACATGTATATCATCTATATACTTAAACTGAACAATTCTTAGTCTTTTCTTTTCTGCCATATATTTATGAGATTCTTCTTTCAAGATTTCTTTTCAGTTTGAAAGAATCTATCAAGATCAATAGTGCAATATACATATGACATATAGTCCAAAGCGTATAGTTAAATACCAAAGTCTTTGGACTTGCACTTTGAAGTAGATCACCATCATCAAATATTTGGTGTTCTTTCAAATTCCTTTCTTTAGTAATCTCTTGGTGTAGTAAACATTTTACCTACATCAAATATTCACCTTCATCATGGAATCGTCCATGACCAAGCTACTTTTAGCTTATAACGGTGAATCACGAGTATAATGATGCTCTCCAAAACCTTTTGGAAGATTAGGACAACTAGTGTCTCCAACCTTTTGCAAATTCTCATCAAATATGAGAACATGACTTTGCTATATTATACTCTATCATGTTGTAACTAATACTTCGCTTTATATCACAATATCTTCCACAAATATGGTTTCAAACAACTCTTTCAGATCCTTAGATAACCTTGATATTAGGAGAATCCTTTGAATATCAAGAATCATGGAGACAAACATGATACTTATATACTAACACTTGGAATTGTTACTCTTGATTTAATACTAATTATTAAACTTCATGGAGTAACCGGAACTTACTGAAAGTTTGCAATAGGACTTTTAGATTAACACTAAAAACAATACGATACCAGTTCGTAAAGTATCTAACCAGAATTCTATAGTTCTATCATCTCAATTATAACTAAGCGCAAGGTGGTAAACGGATGCCAATGACTACAACAACTATGCAAATTCACTTTGATTTAGTTTATGATAAATTGAGTTCTAATTAATAATTAAATTAATCTAGGTGAACTCCCACTCAAAACAATATCCCTCACATTGTTTTAGTGATCACACGAACCAAATCCACCACATCAAAACCGATCATCACGAGAGTTGATATAGCTTCAAATGGCGAACAATCAGCATGTTCATCATATCTACTATATGACTCATGCTCTACCTTTCGGTAATCCGTGTTCCTGAGGCCATGTCTCAGACATGCTAGGCTCACTAAGACAAACCTTAGCTTCCGTGATAAGCAAATGCTTGCTTACGCTAGAAGTCACCATGGAATCAAAGACACCCGATCATCACGTGGTGCTTCAAGCAAGCTTTGGCAACGGTGCATACTAAGGGTGAACACTTTAGAACTTGAAATTTATGTGTATGAGGGATCATCTTATAATGCTACCGCCTACTAAGCAATACAAGATGCATAAAGGATTAACATCACATGCAATTCATAATATGTGATATGATATGGCTCTTTTCTTTGTGCTTCCGATTCCATCTTCAAGCACCTAACATGATCTCCATCATCACCGCATAGCATCAAGGTCAATGACGCTTCTTCATGGTTGTCGCCCACCAGCTTCAACTATTACAACTATTTTGAATAGACACGCAGGTCTTAATGTAAATTAAAGACAACCATATATTCTCGCGGCTGCCAACTTACAATAAGGAACATTGCATACATCAAATATAATCACAATCATGGCTATATCACATCATCAGACACCCTGCAAAACAAAGTTAGACGCCTCTACTTTCTTTGCATATTTTACGTGGTTTGGGCTTTCAATAAGTGTCGCTCTAACTTACTTAACAAGAACCACAACATTGATACTAGCATTGTTGATCACCCGTTGTAAATTGGATCTTTACTATGCTAGGAGAAACAGCACCGAAAGCCACTTATGCAATACAAGTTGCATGTTGCGTGGAGCAAGTCTCATGAACGATGTCATGTAAGGTTAGCCCGGCCGCTTCATCCCAACATACCGCAAGATGCAAAGTACACAAAAGCAATCTACAATAAAGCATCAACGCCCACAATGACCATTGTGTTCTACTCGGCAACAGATCTACATATAGACACGGCTCGATACCATCGTAGGGGTTCAGAGTATGGAAAACAAAAATTTTCTATCGATACAAACAAACAAGCCAAGATCTATCTACTAGATTGTAGCAACGAGTCGATAGAGGAACTCACCAAGATTCCAAAGCGGTTAACGAGAGCAGATTCTCGTGGTGATGTAGTCGCATTCTTTCCGATCTCAAGATCACAGAGACGATCCTTCCAGCGCCACGCTCCCAGCAGCGCCTCGCCAACACACGCTCTAAGATTGACGAAGACCTTCCTCTCCTTGTTCCAAAGAAAGCAGTGGAGGTTGTAGCACTCTCTCATGGATTCGGCAAAGACAACGGCGTGGTACCTAAGTAGAGGGAGATCCCAGGCTTCGCTTAAGCCAAGTAGTATGGTGGAGCTTATGAGAGAGGCTATTAGTGGTCTAGTAATTAGACACACCAATTAGAAGGCTCTAAACCACTTAGAAGGTTCTAAACCAAACAGCTCTAAACCGGGTCTAGGTCTAGTTTCTAGTTTAGAGGATAGGAACTTGTGTGTCCTAGGAGGGAGCCCCTCCCTTTATAGGTGGGAGGGCTGGCCGGCCAAGGGGAGGGGAGTCCCTCCCCAACTCGGCTTGGTGGGCGCCGGCTTGGGAGGAGGACTCCTCCCCCAACTCGGCCTCCTCCTTCTCCTCTTTTCCCACTTTCCAAAATTGGCGCTTGACTTTCAAACTAGCCGCTTGACTTTTCCAATTTAGGAATTAAATAAACCTTTTATTTTGGACAGCGAGAACACTTAGTACATGATGCAATCATTCCAATATGTAATGACACATTCATGTACCCTTCCTCCTGAGTGCCGACATTCCGGATCTTCTAGAATGTTCCCGATGAAAACACCTAACCATTCCCCAACTCAAATGGGACTTTCCTTATATGAATCTTATTCTCCGACCATTCCGGATCTCCTCGTGATATCCCGGATCCCATCCGAGACCAACAACATTCGGTCTCTTTCATAATACCATAACTACTCAAACAACGTCAATCCTTATGTGTCTCCCCACGGTTCGTGAATTATGCGACATGATCGAGACACTTCTAACAATAACCAATAGAGGAATCTGGAAATTCATATGGTTCCCACATATTTCTACGATTACTTTATGATCGAATGAACCACTTACATACGATACCAATTTCCCTTTGTCTCACGATATGTTACTTATCCGAGGTCATGATCGCTAGATCTCTCGCATACCTAGTTCAACCTCACATCGATAAGTACTCTTTTCTCGCTCGTGATATGTGATCCCTTGTGATCCAGTCACATGCTTGCAAGCTAATTGGATGACATTTCACCGAGGGCCCAGAGAATATCTATCCGTCATGTGGATGGACAAATCCCACTCTTGAACCATGTGTTTCAACCAATACTTTCCGAACACCCAATGCCACTTTTATAGCCACCCTGTTACGGTGTGGTGTTTGATGACATCAAAGCATCCATCCAAAGAAAGGCAATATACATGATCTCATGGTCGAAGGAATTAGGTTACTATGTATCAGAAAGCATATAGCAATTGAACTATTGAAATGACTTGATCTTTATGCTACGCTTATCTATAGGAGTATGTCCACCATATCATTCTCCTAACGATATGATCTTGTTGTTAATAACATCTCAATGTTCATGATAGGGAAACCACAATCATCTATTAACCAACAAGCTAGTGAAGTATAGAGGCTATACTAGGGACTTCAAATTAAGTTTACAAATCACACAAGTATTAATGTTTCCGGTTAATACAATTATAGCATGGTATGTAAACATTTATCATAAGTGTGAAGATATGATAATAACTACTTTATTATTGCCTCTTGGGCATATCTCCAACAGTACCAAGGACCTTTGCCTTCTTCAAAACTCAAACCTTTCAAAATACACATCCTTACCTCAAGAGGGTATCCATAGTAGTAGATGCATTTTGATTGCAAGATGAACTGCATGGATCCGCTTGCCCAGTGAATTGCCTTGATCTGCTGTTTAACTTGTCTCTTAGGAAGTATTATGAGCTCCTCTAAGAGCTCATCCTCTAGTATATACCTAAACCAATAATATCAACCCTAAGCTAATTACCAACGCTTGATCTAACCTCTAGTCACTAAAGTGACTATCGAATCCCTTAACTAAATCACTTAAGAGTTAAACCTCTCTAGAAGCTTTCAAGGCAATCAAGACCAACACAAAGCATGGATCCATTCCACTCATTATGCACCTGAACACCATCCACTTGAAGATGATTTGGAACCTTGTAACCAATTCACCCTTGAATACTTGTCAAAATCCCTAAAATTACCAAAAATGGCTAAATCTGTAAAAGGTTATCAACATCACATCTTTGAGCATGTCTCTTTCCCAACCCTTGTGCATTTTTGGGAAACTTTTGAGAACCGTCTTCGTGTTATCTTGAAGTGACGTTCTCTAGTTCATGAGCAATAGTTGAAAGATGTCATCATGAATTCGAGAAGAGTTATCCTTGTTTCCTGTGAATCATTTCAAGTCAATCAAGCATGTGTGAAGTATTCTTGATATGGTAGGTTGATACCTTTCCATCTCGAGAACATCCTCTGAGAACCCTAAGCAACTAACTGATTTGTCGTGGAAGAGAAGAAGTCCTACAAACTTCAGTATCCTCCTAAATGTTTCCCAACAAGGATATATTTGTGTTTCGTTGCAATCAATTCATGTAGGGGCAATTATCTTTTGATAACTTGCTAATACATGGGTTTCGCAACCTAACTCATTCTTTTGGAGCTTTGCAGCGTAGTCCATGTCTTGAGAATCTAGTGACTTCACCTCTGCGGTAAATGTTGCAACCTTTCTATTCAGACATGCTGAGTCTGAAGTATCTTTCCACTTAACCGAATCTGAATCTCAAGCAGATATGATGGTAGGTGTTCTTCAAAGTTTTTGACATAGGTATCTTCGAATGTCTGACAAGATTGATGTAGTGGTTGACACAATCAGTCAGAAAGCCTATTGTCATACACTCTTGAATCAGCAATAACAACCACTCCTCATGAGGCATCTTCTATGACTTGTTATAGGATTTGTTCTTATGGTTTCCTTTGTAATGAAGTAGGACCTTTACTTGGTGTCTGCTTTCTCAACCATCAAGGAGAACATTTAAAGTAGAGTTGCTAAATGTCTCTCGGTTAATCCTCCGCACTTTTATGTTGGCAAGCATTTTGTTGTGCCAAGTAATTGAAGTCTGAGAATGAAGTTACTTTTTTACTCGTGTCATCAGGAATCTTCTTATTTATTCATCTAGTGGTGTAAAGTGATATCATGATCTCTGGCACAGATTTTGATAGACCTGGATGAATAAAGAGTTTCCTTCGGTTCCTCTAACATGTTTGAAGAGCGACTATGATTCTATTAATCAACAGTTTCTCTTGTTACATGTTCCTTGTGACTCTTATGAGTCCTCTCTAGAAGACACCTTTCTGTGTTAACCTTCTATCGAATGAAGAGTGATCCTTCAGATCAAAAAGTAGTTCAACATATTGGTTATGTATATATATCTATGTACCCCTAGAAGATCTACTTAAGCCGTCTAGCAGAGTTTCATCTCTCGAAGTCTGTGGTCATGTTCTTTCCTTTGTACGCTCTCCTTTTCAGAAGCTTAAACTCTTCTGAAGCTCCATGGTCTCAATCCTTATGAAGACCAACTATCTAACACTTGAAAACCATCTCCTTTTGTTTCCTCCTTTACCTTGACGTGTTTCATGCTCGTTGGCTCCAGAGATGTTTGTGAAACATCTAACCACGAGTTGACTATGAGATACTCAGTTGTGGTTCTATGTCTTTCCCTCTCTTCTTTAGTGTGTGCAACTACCTTGAAGAAAATGAAGCATTTCATTCATTCAATAATGGTGGCATGGATCAACCTCCTCGAGAAGATCGTCAAAGTTTAGTGTAACCCTGTCTCTTCTATCTTCCTACCTAGGAATCTCAGGACGAGTATCTGTTAAGGGAGATAGAGCTGTAACACCCCAGTTTTAGTTAAGTCATAATTAGGACTTTGTTTGTGCATTCATGTGCATCATCCCTCAAAATACATGTAAAGAAAATAATGTAAACCCTAAACCCTATTTTCCTTCTTCCTCTCAAACACATTCAAAATAGTTTGAATTTCAAGAAAACTACAAAATAAGTGGATCCCAAATGGACTAAAAGGGCCCCACAATATCTTCCTAGTTTTACAAAAGGATCTAGTATTCTTAAATTATACAAAACAGAAAAGAAATTGAAATACAATTGGAAAAGAGGAAATCAGAAAAAGAAAAGATTTCTGGAAATACAAATAGCTCCTAACCTAATCTGGGCCGAAGCCCATCTCTTTCCCTCTCTCTATCTGCCACCATCGAGTCGCTTAGCAGCCGCCCTCGCCTGTCGCTTCTTCGCAGCCCATCTTGTCCCAAGATAGCCTAGCTAGCCCGCACCTCTTCGCCTTTCTTCTTTCTTCTTCTTCCTTGCTCGAGCCAAGATCCTCGCGCTCGCAAGGCCGCCATCGATCCTTGCTGTGTCACGATGCCAGCCGCTGCTGTTCGACGTAGGGATAAGAATGGCCGCTTCCTCCTCTCTCTCCCATTACATGTTTCACTTCGCCTCGTCCTCTCTCGTGGTTTTCCCCAATCGAACCAAACCCTAGCTATAGCCGCTGCTCTTCCCCACCGTTGCTGGCCTCCTCGAGCCACGTCGCTATGCCCAAGACCTCTGTCGTGCCGTAATACGTCTCCCTGCCAGAGGAATCGTCTCCATGCTCTCGAAATCGATCCATTCGTGCTCGACTTCACCATCGACCACCGCAGTTGTCGCTGTCGATCCCGGTGCTGCCCGACCTCTCCTGACCCCGCCATTAGCAATATAAGCATCAGAGTGAGCTTGCCGTCCTCCTGGACCTCCTATTCATCTCGTTCCCACTCTATAGCTGCCCTACCACTGTTGTCTTCCGCCGCCATCGGGAACGGTCGCCGCCAAAGTTGTGGGCAATATGTGGCGCGCCACCACTAGATGGTCCACCTCGGTCTCCTCAAGGCTCAGCGCACCGGCTGAAGCCTGGGCCACCTCCTACGCCGAGTCCGATCTCGACTGGAGCTCTCCTGATGACGCCAAGATGATGTCATGTCAGGTGGGCCCTGTCTGTCAGGGTTTTATTCTTTTTGGAAATGATTTCGAAAATTAATAAAAGTCTGACATGTGGGGCCAGCTGGAAAATAATTTTAATATATCCAAAAATGTTTAATTGTTTTAAAATGATTTAAAAATGGGTTAAAATTGGGAAAAATCATTACTAATTCATTTTAAATCAGAAAAATATGTATAATATATAAAAATGTTTAGAAAAATGAGATCTACACAATAGACTCATAATAATGCATTGTTAAGCATCTTACATGACAAGTTTAATTAGAAGAACAAACTAACCCCCTCATATGCATCTGGGTTTCCTCAATTAGGTTTGGACCCTCGGACCCCGTTTAAAATGACCAAGCATGCTACAGGGTTCATTTCAATACACTTTAACTTGTTATATCATCATTGCTTGAGCATTGCATCGATGCCATGTGTTGATGGTTGCTTTCCTTTTCGGTGTTTCTGCTTCTTCTCGGTAGACCTCGGAGTTGATGTGAGCAACGAGATCAAGTCCAACAAATAAGACCGACATCAACACCATCGTAGGTTATCGACAAATGACTCCAAGTAGATGAACCTGAAGATCTATAGTTTGGTATCAACAGGCAAAGGCAAGCATAGCCCCACACATGATAAAATCCTATGCTTTCAAAGTATTTGATTCTTGCCATGTGCTTACGATTCTAAAGTCTTTTATCGATAGATATAGTAATCCTATCTTATGCATGTTTCCCTTGTAGCCTATATTCCCTGATCCACTGCTCCTAGCATAACTAGGGTTTAGCTTATAAGCTTCACTAGAGCTGCTATATCCGTTGTGCTTAGCCATGCTTAGTTGTTACCGCTGGTCCATCTAGTTGATGAATCAGAGCTACGAATGAACCTAGTTGGATAGGATGACATGGTATGATCATAGAGGAAAGTTAAACATGCTAAGGCTTGTATGGGAGGCCACGAGGGTTGTGGTTTTTCTAGTCCCATACTTGCCACCACTAGGACCCGAGTTCTTGCCTTTGGACCAAGACTGAGCGTGAAACCACACGAGGGTTTATGGGGACCCCCTTGACCCCAACTTGTCTAGTTTGATTGATGAGTTCGTAGTTTGAGATTTGGAGATGGCATCTGCATATTTGGATGGGTTGAAGATGGTGCATCATATAGGACATGGCCGGGTGAAGGGTGCATAACACTAAAACTAGATCCTGGTACACAAAGTCGAGGATCTCCTCGGAGTATGGCCAGCTGCCGTAGCAGGGAGCCCTTCTGGGTGACTCATGGATTAGGCAAAATCAAGGGAAATGTTTTGGTCGACCACCCTCTATCAACACACCAAGGAAGTGTGTCAAGTGACGTTAAGAGCTCATTTACGATGTGGGTAAAGTTGTACACCCCTGCAGGGTTAAATCTTTTCGAAAAGCCGTGACCATAATTATGGATGACTTGGGAACAGACGTGGGATCATAGAGAAGAATAAGCTAATCGTAAAACTTGGCAAGTAAGTAAAGTGTGCTTAAGGATGCTACCTCAGGTATCGAAGGGGTGATCCTAGATGGTAGGTTTAGTTGATAAAGTTTTGGTGGATGTCAAAGATGATCAAGTTAGAGATATCATTTTCTCTTACCCCTTTTAAAAGGTTCTATTTGTCGAGCTTGTCCTACCTCTTTTAGAAACAAAGTTAGCTTTATGCAAAATAGCTCCACCAACCATAAGTCTTGCTTAGTACACCCTGTACTCACCCTTGCTTCATTGATACTTTTACAGCATGTAAGTGTTACCATAAGAGTTTGTTACAACATCGACATCGACGAGTAGCTTGGGGTTCCCAGTCGGCAGCCTGGAATCTATGGATTGGGACATCATCGTTATGCTTCAGGCCTCTTAGACCATTTGTTAAGTTTTATATACTTAATAGCATAATTTGCCTTCTGTTGTTTGATGTTTGTGGTCGGTGACCTCTGCTTGTAATAATTTGGTTCTTTGCTCAGTTATGAGCTTGCTGTAATAATTTTTCTGTCGTAGGGTCACTGTAATGTTACCGATTCTTTCTCTGTATGCTTCCGAGATTTAGGTTAGGCTTATATTAGACAGAGGTTTGGGATTTGTCTAGCCATAATCCCGGGGGTGTCATAGACGAATAGGCAGCAACCACTGCTCACATCATCCTCATAACCACAATTGTCAGCAATTGACATCAATCGAATTACTGCGCTATTAAGGGACGATCCGTAGGACGTTTATGGCATGGATAGTGTTCCGAGTTTCTGTTCCCAAGTTGATTCGTAAGGTGTCAACAACTTTATAGTCACCGTAAGTGCTAGCATGCCTCCATCTACCAACAGTCCATCAAGTTCCACAAGAGGCAAATATTGAGAGGTCGATTTCAACATCAAGATGTAGAAATCTAACATATGGTCACAATGAATATCATAATATACTTTATCTTATTTCAATCTCATACTAGGTTTCTCCATCTCCCCATGAACTAATGATCTACTCAGACATGGAGGCAATCGACATCATGGCCATGGTAATGGAAAAAATCATAGATGAATAATACTTGTATAAATCCACAATGAGTATAGGAATTACAACATGATCTAGACAAGATGTAGATGGGATGGAGGAGATCACGGTGATTCAGCGGTGGATGATGGAGATCGATGCCTTAGCCTCCTGATCCGCTAGGGAAAATAAGGATCCCTTGTGGATGAGTTTCCTCAGATGCCTTCGGATGTGAGATTTCGTGATTTCGGGCGTTCTATATGTCGCCTCTCAAACCAATTGCACGGGTGAAACTATTTGACGAAAGGCGGCGCCAAATATACAGGCTGCTATACAAACGTAAAATGGCTCCAACAGATAGTTGGTTGTTGACTCTCCGCCTCCTTGTTTGCTTCGGTTTTCTTCAGTAGAAGTTTTGACTCTTTTCTCCATAGTATAACTGCTCCAAGAATTGTATTCATTGGATCCATCATTTTTTCGATCTCGTGAAATACATAAAATGTGTGAGTGCCGTAAAATACCAAGATTCTACATCTACAAAGCAAAATAATAATATAAACATGATGCAAATAATATAAAACATGACGATGTAGATGTAGGATGCAAATAATAATTTGCATCATGTTTTATATTATTATTTTGCATTGTAGATGTAGGATCTTGGTATTTTACGGCTACCAAGGTACATTTTATGTCTATTTTCAGTGATCAGATGTATTTATGGATACAATGGACACAATTCTTGGAACAGTTGTACTGGGGAGAAAAGGAGTCAAAAACAACGTAAATCACTTATTTGGGAAATATAAATAATACTAGAAGAAAAAGCGTTTTATCAAGGCATACAGACGGTTTAACGACCAACTATATGGTAGGAATAAAATTTTCGGCCGTATAGTTCCCACCGTATAGTTGGCACCACCACCGCCTCCTCAAATAGTTTCACCCCGTGCAACTAGATCAGAGAGACGACATACAGAAAAACCAGAAACCAACAAAATCTAACCTCTGGAAGGCATCTGGAGGGGGAACTCGTCCCACTGTGGATCCATCTTCGCCTCAAGTAGCTCCGGAGGCTAAGGCATCGATCTTCATCATCAACCGCTGCATCACCACCATCTCCATCCATCCCATCTACATCTTATCTAGATCTTTTGTAATTTCTGTATTGCTAGGATTTATACAAGTAGTATTCATCTATGATAGATTCCATTGTTATTGCCAGGATGTTGATTGCCTCCATGTCTGAATAGATCATTAGTTCTTGTGGAGATGGAGAAACCCTAGTGTGAGACTGAAATAAGATAAAGTTTATTATGATATTCATCGCTATGACCATGTGTGAGACTGTCTTCATCTTGATGTTGGGAGAACTAGACCTCTCAATATTTGCCTCTTATGGGGACTTGATGGAGGGAACTACTTGTTGGGAGACAGAGGTGGGTTAACACTTACTGTGACTATAAAGCTATTGGCACTCCTTACGTATCAACTTGGGAACCAAGGAAACTCATGGAACACTATCCATGCCATGGGATACGTCCTATGGGATTACGTCAAGTTGAGAATGATGTGATAAGTGCTTGCTGCCTATTGGTCCAAATACGGAGTTCATCCAACACATACACAATTGAGAATGTTCATGATAATAATCTTTACTTTAGTTCCTTACAATGCTAGAGGTGTATCCACTACTCCGTGAGAACGTATTTTTCCCTATTGAAGTTCCAATCTCTTTTACATACATGATACTTACTTTCTATGTTCAGTTGTTTTACTTCACTTATTGTTGCTCTTATACCAAAAACCCAAAAACACCCTTTTACGCAATACTCACATTTTATCTTGTCACCTAGAACTTTATCTAGCATTTCTATTGTAGTATTTATTTCAAGAGTTATTAGAATTCAGACTCCTAGTCCGTGTGGGATCGATATCTTTATTTCAAAACTAGCTACAAATGATCCGTGCACTTGCAGTCATCAACAAGTTGTAGGCGGTCCCCTCTTGATGCATATCTCCTCCTTGCACCGCCCCAGACGCCAGCTAGTAGTGGTGCCCGAGGCTAGGGTTTAGAAGGCCCATGGTTATTGTTTTTTGATGGAGAATAAGGTTGAGGGAAGTTGGGTCTCAGATCTCAATCTGGTCAAGATGGTTGGGCCAGGAGATAAGGAGGAAGGCACATGGGTCTCTCTCGCCTCTATTTTTCTTGACCAAGGGAAAAGGTGAGAGGGGAGGGGCGGGTAGGTAGGTTCCTTCTTCACCTCTCTCTTGTTCTTTAACGAGGTGGCCAAGGGAGGGACCAGGGAGGAGGGGAAAGCGTGTGGGGGTGCTGTTTGCAAGGATTAGAGGGAAGGGTGCTCGGGTTGGAAAAGACTTAAGGTTTATTTGTTCTGGTTTTTAGCTAGATTAGATAGAACATGAGGGTAGTTAGATGGCAAGGCTGCCATCATATAGGTAGGTTTTGTCTAATTTTTATTTGTTCATATTTGTTTGAATTCAAACCATTCAAAACCAACTTAAAAATCCAACTATATTTCTCAAGAACAAAAGGGAGAGGAGATGTGATAATTTTGCCTGGCCCATGCATGTTGGACATGAATGCACTCTAGTTGTGAAAACAATTAGGTTTTCAAATGTCCTAGGTATTATGCAAGCAAAAATTGTTTATAAACCAACCGAAAAGGTTAAGGAAACCATCCTTCTTCACATGGCTTGTTAGAAACTATGAGCATGTTTGAATGAAGGTGGACAAGCTAGTGTGTATTTTCCACTATTTGTTTCATATAGCCTCCTTAATTCAAATAAACTCATAATCCAAACAAAACCAAGTAAAGACAATAAAGAAGGGTCCTACTTACATAGCATACAAGGTGTCCATGTATGCTTACATAGCATACAAATATTCATGTATGGAAGTAGGTATAGAATAGAAGGATACATTCCCAATATATATGAGATAGAATTTAAAACCCAAAGTAAACATGGATTTGCCCATGTTAGCGTAGGATGGTGGAGAATATGGATGGAGACAAAGGAAGGTGGCAAAGAGGGTGGAATTATAATAGATATGCCCCCAACTCAACTTTGGCATCAAAAAACAACTACAATTTATAAAGAGGCAAGTATAATTAATAAGACAAAAGCATGTGAGGGAAGAACCAAATGAAAAGGGGTTTTATATGATGATCAAATGCAATGTGGCATGGTGACATGAGCATGATATAATTCAATGCAATTAATGATATGTAGGAAGTAGCATTATATAGAATAAACTAAGTAGCATTATAATTGTTAGACAATTGGGATGTTGCAACTCTCCCCCACTAAACAAGAATCTCGCCCCGAGATTCCTAGGAAAAAGAAAAAGACACAAGGGGAGATGGGTGTTCCGAACGAAGGTGATCCTTACATTCCCAAGTTGATTTATCAACGGCATGGTGCAAAACTTGCTAGACTTGTTGCGAGTCTTGCGTTTTGGTTCTTTAAAAGAAAGGATTCAAGAGATTTGAGGATTATTACGAACACGGAATGTAGGATGAACATAGCTCAGGTGCCCATGCAAACATGATAAAGGAATATAACCACTTCGAGAGAGAATTCGAAAATACGTTGTATCAAAGAGAGAAAAGAAGGACACATCATTAGGATTAAAGATCAACAGATGCACATGATTATGATTGTTTGCTTTGTTGAAAGAAAAGAGTGACTCTGGAGAAGTTATCAACCACTATGAAAATAACATTTTTTCTTCCCTCAGATTTAGGAAACGAAGTTTGCAGAAACAATAATAGCTTCAAACAATAGAGTTCCTTGATATCAACGAAATAAGGTTAGAATTGAGGAATTCTTGGATTCCATTTTTCTTTACACCGATAAGAACGAAAGGATCATGCAATTGAGGTGCACGGATGATATTAAAGAGAAGTAGGTGATATAAGTTTATGGTGGATCTTGAGGGAGAAGTTGAATATTGCAGACCTGGAGATTATTGTAGATAATTTTATTACTTTCCTTACCCATGAGGTTATCGCAATAGATTTTGCAATTGATGGCATCAACCATAATTGGATTTACCAAGAGAAAAAGGGTTTGACAAAATGGAATTCTTAGATATCTTCCATCCATCGTGTTTGACGATGTGGAGCACCTGTAGAAATGAAGAGGACGGAGAAGATTTTGCATTTAATCCCACCAGATCATTGAATATTTGTTTTATCTTGAAAAATATGAGACCACCAAGAAGAGATTGTTCCTCACGTTCGTCGAGAGAACACTCCGGAAAAACAAGGGTGGAAGTAAAAATCTCGAAGGATAAAGGCCACTTCTGACTTCCGTAGAATGACTAAAATCGCATTAATTCAATGTACAAGAGCGAATGTTAATAGTAGTGGTATGGTCATGACTTCATCCCGCACTCAAAGCATTAACTGCATATGAATAGTCTCGCAACCCAACCCCAGAAATTTAGACTGAAGATCTTAACAATTAGAATTTCTAAAGCTCCATAAGAAAATAAAGATATGATACAAACACATCATCAGATCCAAAGTAGATAAAGATGATGATGTTATCCGCGTGGCAGAGTCCTAAACCGTCAGAAAAGGTATGAAGGAAGCTCACTTAAATAGATAGAACGAAAAAACACCAAGGTCTTGAATAAAGGAATAACAAAAGATCTGAAAAGTCTTTGTGTCGTTCGGTAGATTCAGGGTAGAAGATAAAGCGAGAGGGTTTCAAAGGGTTTCTTAATGAGCAGAGAACGAAATAACTTCCTATCCTTCTTAAGAATATCTGAGAGAGATTTAGCAGTCTTGAGGAAGTCTTCAATAGCGATGATAATTACTTGACAAACCAAGGAAAAACTCTAGAGTTGATTGGAATTTGTAGGATGGAATTAACAATTTACTTGATGATTTCACAATTGTAGAGATGTCTTTAAAAGAAGGGCATGGCCAATATAGGGGACTTTAGGAAGCTAGAATTCAAACGTTGATGATTATTTGCCCTTCTGATGATAAAGGAGATACTGACTTGTTCACATAGTCGATCAGATCACCGGTTGCAAAGGTAAAGAGATATTGGATAAATAAGCGATAATAACTCATACATTCAAGCAAAGCTATCAGAGATGAACGGATTATATTCTCCTATATCAAAGAGAACCTTCAAAGATATGGGGTTCAAAAGAGGTATAAATCACAACATCGGATGATAATCTATCATATTGCCTTAAGAAATCTTCGGAGTGCCAAAGATACTTGAATATGATATAAATATGATCAAGGTATCACTCAAAATCACAAGATATAACCGCCATCATTAGGAGGGTTAGATTGATAACATTGACCATATTCCACTCATGATAAGTGTCATATAGCTATACCGAGAACCAAATTACCAAAGCACCAACATCGGATTAACACATCGCTATGTATTTAGCCCAAATAATTTGAAGATGAAGTAGAAACTAGATTGAAGCACTGTAGACAAAGATCGAGTTAACATGAACATGCCAACAAAATAAGATAGATATCATATCACACATGAGTGAAAGGAGTGTGGAAACACAGATGTATCAAAGAAAAAATTCGTGATTTTTGGCTTTAAAATACCAGCTAGATGCACAAAACCACTAACGGATAGAGATTAGCACTCCACATTATGTGAAAACGTATAAAGAATGAACAATCTTAACAAGATCATGTCGGTTACAAAGAGTCGATAGACCGCTGGTTTTACACAAAAACGTGTTGGCATGGAATGTACCAACAATTGATAACCAAAGGCAGAATGCTAAGCAAAGTTGGATGCAACAGATCGACAAATAATTGACACAACCTATGGTACTATAGATACCCCAAACACGTGAATCCTAGTTTGAATTTTTAAAAGAGAATATACAAACATTACACTTCCTTACCGTAATAGGGTGGGTGCATGGGTAGTAAGAAAATGGAAGCGGTCCTACTCTCACATTTAGTTTTTCCCTAATATACATAGCTATGAAAATATTTTCTATACTGATAATGACCACCTTGGTTGAAACCCTGAAGGGTGGAATGGCTATGATACCAGATGTTATTCCTTGGACCCTATGCTCTAAGAAACAAGACAAGATGAACCAAAAGTGGATAATGTGCATGCTGGAGGCCCAAAGGCCACCCATGTGTAGGCCTGCCTAAGAAGAGTAGGGCACGCACGCCAACCACCCTACCCACTTTTCAATAACATCGATCATGTGATCAGCGAGTCGATGTGTATGTGAACAAAACATACAAAATGAGTATGTATATCAAATACATACAAGAGTACATCAGAGCAATTCCATCTAGAAAGAAATGAAATATTGCAACTCCATACAGCAAGATCCAAATATCTTGGATAGATATAATAGTTCAGGATACATCCCCATACGTCAATCAACATAGTATCAAGTGGATGCGGAAGAAAAAAATCCGAGTACGGATTGAGAAGCAAATCGGCATAAGATGCCATAGAAATAAGCATTTTCCCACCCATAGATCTCATAGATCTCCATCCCTGTAACCTCTACGCAAGAGGGTCGTTGCTTCCATCATCAGCCTCATCGACGTAGCAGCCGCCATATGGATGCAGTTGACAACCTAATCAATGTTTATGGTGTGAAACCCTAGGGCACTAAGCAAGTATTTATGCATCTAAACCGAACAAACTGGGGTGACGCAATTGCAGCGAAAGATAATATCTAAATAGTTCTATAGATGCACGCTACAACATACGCACAACATTTTACGATCCCTAGTATTTTGTGTGTTAGATAACAGTGCCAGGCATTATTTAATTGTGTGTTTAGTGTGCAAAACAATGTTTTCACCCAAATACTACTAAACCAAAGTTTTGGAGGGTGTATTATCCACCCCACCAAGTTCGCCAAAACCAATAAGGCGCGTCATGCGGTAAAGGGTGAGGAGTTTCTCCCCAAATTAACTGGCCAGGGCTGGAGAATTCACTCAGGCCGAATAATCTACCTCTCCAGGGGGGTGTGTAATCCATCCCCAGGTGTTTCCCAATGCCACCAAGGCAGGTCACGCAGTAAGGGGCTCAATTTCCTCACTGATTAACCAACTAGGGCTAGAGCATACGCCCATGCCAGATAATATGCCCCTCCATGTTTCGTGGTAAAGGCATCCAAGGCGCGTCATGCAGGGAGGGGCCAGACTTTTTGTCCGAATTGTCCGAGCTAGGGCCAGATAATCTGGCCCCCACTTAGGCCGGATAATCCGGCCCCCAAATGTTCCAACAATAGCTTTTCGAGTGGGGCTATAAATAGCCCCTCAGATCCCCATTTCATATCTCCCAGATCCACCGAAAAAACTCTGCCTAGTTCATATTGATTCAAGTGCAATCTCCATATTCAGGAACTCAAAGGATTCGGGCTTTGGGGAATCAAAGGAGGAGACTTTGATCTACATTGCAATCCATCAAGAACTTCACTTCCCTCCATTCACTTGGAGGATTCTTGATCTAGTGTTTCTTGCGAATCTCTAGATCTCAATTTTGGTTATTGATTAACTTGTTCTTATGGAAGCTTGTTGTCATCACGGGAGCCTCCAATTCAGTTGTGCATGTGTGACCCGGTGGAGTTGTAAAGGCACCGGTTCCTACCTATAAGAGTGCCAAATAGTGGAAGGTGGATCAAGCCTTGGTGGTAGATCCATCGAGAACATGGTGAGGTTTTGTGTGGCGTGGTCTTAGTATCGCCCACCCTCCAATGCGTACATACTTCCTTTAACAAGGAAGGAATTACGGTAAAACAAATCATGCGCCTATGTTCTTCACTACGGTTACCTCGTTCCACTCTCTCCTCCTTTACTTGCTTAATAGTTAGGTTTACATATAGGGAAATTTAACGTAGTTCATATCTAGAGAATTCACCTTTGTGTTAAGGCTAAAATTTAAATAGAACCAAAATTTTTGTATAACACATATTCATCCCCCCCTCGAGGTGCCCGTACGATCAATTTCAATTGGTATCATAGCCTCGGCTGATTATTCGGGCTTTACCTCCTAAGAGAGTATGGGTACTAAAGGAGATGGTAATGAGGCCGCGGACAAGGTCACCATGGATGATCTCAAGTCGCTGGAAACAACCTTGGTGGAAACTATGGAGACCCAAATGCAAGAGATGCATGAAATGATAGAGCTCTCGCCACCCATAGTTATTCCTCCATCTACTATCGTGGCTTCAACTCCTATTTATAAGGACAAAGCCAAGGCTAACTCCGAAGAAAAGGAGTTGGAAGGTGATGAGGGTTTAACTCATAAATGCCCATTATTATGGACTTGGGTTTTGGAGAAGGGGGAGCGCTGGAAGCATCAATCAGCTAGCAAACAAGCACACAGGGACTCAAGATTTACCTGTTGAGGCCTCAGATAGGTCCCTACTCCCCTTGTCCGCCGTGGAATTAACAGAGAAATCGAATATTACAATGGTGCAGATGCAATCCGGCGAGGGTTGTGGAAACTAGGGTTGTATGTGTCCTCTCGTCACTTCTCCTAGCCTTTATATAGATAGGCTAGGTCTCGTGCAGCAGTTGAGTTACAGTGTTAGGGTTTTCCCTTTGAACTTTCTATCTTTAGCTTCTTCTTGTTCCTCAAGCAATCGAGAGTCCGAGGTTACTCGAGTTCTCTATTTGGGCCTTGGCAACACCATGGGCTTCCACCGTATTCAGGCCATATACCAAGCTCGAGTACCGTAGGGATATACCCATGTCAAGAGTTTGAAAGTGTCCAAAGTGGAATCGCAAATTCGATCGGGGACTTTATGAAGCCTTTTGAGTGCATGAATGAGTATATTTTCGACCGCCTGCTTTTGTATCATAGGGATTGTTGATGTGCGTTTGATTTAACCGATGTATCGGTATCGCTTAACTACCTTAGGTAAAACAACGAATCTACTCGAACTCGAGTCCCGGACTCAATCCGAAAAGTGTGTAATTCACCTGCCACGGAGGTCTTATAGAGTCTAATTCCAGATATGGATGTGAGCACTCGACATTCAGAAGGCATGTTCATCGCATTGCTGGCACGGATATATTTCGTAGTGCGCAGTAAATGTGTTGCTGTGCCTTATTCAGGTCTTATCTTCACGCCGCAAGCGCATTCGAATTTTGACATCACGGAGATGATTCGGATGACCCAGGAGACGCAGTCTCTTTGTAGGGAAACATCATGAGGCGGTGTCTCCATAAGCTTCGAGTGTGGATGTTATAGACACACATTACGATGTACAAATAATCATAGGCTGCACGACTAGCGCTCCCTATGGAGTAGCCCCAGTGCCCGGTTCAACAAGACTCGGTGGACTAAAGAACTTTACGATCAAGTTATCTTTGTTTGCTTGTTTTAGTCAAATTTATTGCCAGTGCTCCCTATGGGAGTAACCCATGTCCATAGTCGAATCGTGGATTCGAGTGGTTGGGTATGCTTTGAATGTCCATATTCCAGTAAGAGAAAAGAAAATCGAGGGTGCGCCTGCCGCTTCCCTATGGAATAGCCCCAAGTGCTCGGTGGAGTCAAAGACTTGAGCAAGGACTAAAGTAATCAAGTCTTCATCGCTTCAATTTTGATGACATCAGTGATTTATGTGATGACCTCAGCTCATGCGGAGCGGGTTTGACGGACGTGAAGAGTGGGTCCCATTTTCCGACTGATTTAACCGGGCGCATGTAATCTTTGTTTTAACTATGCCTCGATTTCTGCGCGTAATGGGTGTAGTAGGGGACGGTTCATGCTTCAGGTCCTCAACGTGTCGATCACGATGAACACCACGCGTCTGATAGGGTTTTTTCTGGCCGTTCGATTGCATCTTCTAGGGGTTATAGTAGGCTGCGATGGGAATTTTCCCATCCGCTTCTTTTCCGCTTTGCCTCCGCCGCCATTGCTGTTGCTCCGCTTCCTACACTTCATCTTCCTCGCATCGGACCAACTCCGTATTCCTAGTTACTTCTCCGTTGCATCGCCACCACAGGATGGGGAAGAAGAGAGGAGGTGTCGACTGAATATGTCGCCGCATCGTTGGTACCAAGAAAACGGCACCCATTCATCGCGGGCACCAAAGACCGCCGCTGCCGATAAAAAGAAGAGCACAGGCACTCGTGTCACCAATGGCGCGTGGCGCGCGTCCGTGATCAAGTCTTCTGAGCTCCGTCTCCTACGCCAAGACGGAGTTCTATCTTCCGTAGTCACTAACACGCGTGTCCCTGGTGGTGAGGTAATCCCTTCTCCTCCTGGCGGTTTTCAGGTGATGTTCCTAGGGTTCATCATCCGCGGTCTGTCACTGACCCTGCATCCTTTCCTCAGGGGCCTTCTCTGTTTCTATGGGCTCCAGCTGTGTCAGTTGTCCCCCAACTCCATCCTCCATGTAGCTTGCTACATTACTTTTATGAAAGTGCTGGCTCGAATCTAGCCGCACTTCGTATTTTCAAATGTCTCTTCGTTGAAGCGCTTAGTCGGCCCTGCTTCAGATTCTATGATGTAGGCGCTGCAAAGATTCCATGTCGACTCCTTTGCCACGTACTTCGACATCAAAGTCATGGCGTCCATCTAAGGGTGGAGGGACAAGTGGTTCTACATCCGCGACCACAAGGCTGACGGAGACCACTTTGGACTCGTGCCCTTCGATCCTGCCTCGTGGTGCAAGAGGAGGCGCTCCTAGAAGAACATAGTGATGCCCGGCGAGCCCGCGGAGACAGATGTGCTATACGAGCGTGTCTGCGACCTCGAGAGTCGCATGGGGAAAGAAGAGGGAGGTTGCGCCATCATTCGCACATGGCTACGCCTGGGTCCTCAGCCCCGCAGGCCGAGTCCACCCTATGTTCCAGGTCAGACGATAATGTCACTGCAGATTCGCCGATGGCATTTCCACGAAAGTGAGGTAGATAAAAGGGTGCGATTGGTCACCAAGTACACCGCAAAGGATGTGCTCCCTGCTGAACTACCGTGCCTCCCTTCGATGCTGCAAATCCTCCTCCCGAGGTACATGCCACAACGGGTAGCTTTATTTATCGAATGATTCTCTTTTCGACTTGTACTAACTTGTTTGTTGGATCCAGGATTGAGTGTGTCACCAGATGCCCCCTCTTCCCGAGGGGTTATTCCTCATGAAGCCTTGAAGAGGATTAGTCGGAGTCGACCGGCCCCATCCGATGTGGAGGAGGAAGTCCCCGAGTCGAGTAGTCCGGACACTGCAAGCTGCTCGCAGTGAGGATTCGGATGCATCGCCTCCTTCGACCAAAGGCATCCGTTAGTGCAGATTCGGGGATCAAACCTTCGATTTTGACAAGTTTGATTGGTAAGTATAATGCAGTCTTCCTTCCGGTTCTTCTTTGGAGTTGCATTTTCTTGATGTTCGCTTTCTTCCGTTGAGCCGACGTCGCCATCTTCGGCGACGCCCAATTTTTGAAGGAATTGAGTCGCACTTCCAAGGCCAAGAAAGTGGTCGAGCGCACTTTCTCCTCCTTTGGTGCCCACTGGGCATAATTTATCAAGTTCTCCCATGATGTGGACCATCGATGGTTATCCGAAAACTATGCTAATCTAATTCGAGTCATTGGAGGATCATGTATGTGTAGTATCTCTTCTTATGGTTTTGGCAAATAATTTTCATCTATGCCATATGCTAACCCTTTACTATTTCTTTTGTCGCTCATTGTGAAGGAAGCTGCCGTCTGGAGCAGGTGCTTGCTGATGGGTCGTCAAGATGCAATGCTAGACAATCGCCATCACGCTTGAAAGTGAGTGTTCTTTACTTTTCTTCTGCGTGATCCTTGTGATATATTCGATCGACGGTTTTCTTTTGTTTGTGTCACAGCTGAGCATAATGCACTCCTTCGTGACACCGCTTCCTCGAGAAAATGCCGCCACGGCGGTGAAGAGCCGCATGAGACAATCACAAAGACAGACTTAATCGCGAAACGCCAAGAGGATCTGCGTGCCTCCATTGCATCTAGGGAGAAGTTGTTCAAGAATAGCTTTTCTCGATTGCCAAGGCTCTCTCGTATTCCCTTGTCTAGATTTTCTTCGTCCCTTCTTTCGAATTTGTTGTTGTGCTGATTTTGTGCCAATGCTTGATTCTTGTGTAGATGCTGGTCCGAGCTCAACCCTGTGCACTCGTCGTGATGATGTCCTAGCAGGTGCCATCTCAGAGTCGAGGATCGCAGTGTGCTGCCAGGTGACGCCACCAAGGCTAAGGGCATGCTCACTCGCCCGTGAGGAGCCGGCGCCCAAGGCTGAGTTAATCAAAATATGGATGAGCTGGTGGAGTCCCTTGCTGGAGGCATTCCTGCGAGCTTCAAGAACTCACTCTGTGCGGCTGGCGCTTCAATGTCACTCGCGATGGTTCAAGCCCATGGAGTCGAGGTTGATCATGCAACGGTCTCGAAGGCGATGCCTGTCAGCGCGGATGGCCAACATGTAGTCTTTTCTACTTTCGCAGCTGCCTGTGGCATGTACGGGCCGCAGCTGATGAATACAGTTGCAAAGTATTCTGAGGAACTACAGCAAGCCAAGAAGGCGGCAAAGACTGCGGCCTCACGGGCCGGCGGGAAGTCTGTGGCGTCTAATACCGCCACAGACTGATGAGGCCCCCAAAACCAAAGTCCAAGTCGAGGAAACCAGTTGCTCCTCAGTAGTGGTGTCTGCAATAGTTGAGTAGTTTGTCTCTTTTGTCTGGAACATGCCTGTTGGCGAGTGTATATGTTGATACTTATTATGCTTGAATGCACTTGAGTCTTTTGTCTATGCATCTCCTTAGTCTTCTTACTGCCTCTTGCTTGGCTTGAGATAGGGCACATCGAGTGGTCCTTCGCGTGAACCTCAAATATGCCATCCGCCGATGATACTTTAGCGGGTCGCACTCAAGGGTAGATGAACTATCCTTGCTCTCGCGACCGCGGATCGTGGAAGCGCTTGAGCCCGAATCGCCTGCATTCGTGGTAATGGAAGTCGAGGGCGGAGAAGGTCGCCGCTCGAGAGCAATACCTGCCACGGGAGGTGACACATACCGCTTAATTCAAATGTTAGATTTCTTCCTCCTCATCCTTTTGTAGTCACCCGCAATGGTTCGTTGTCTTCATACTTTTGCCTTTGCTTGGTATAGTTTCAGTGCACGCCATCTGCAGGATGAGAAGGACAAGATTGCCATTCACATGAATGATCTGACCCAAGAGCAGCTTTAGGCGAGTGGATACTTCTGGGTGGATCATGATCGTGCAATCACACCGCGACTCGCAGATCGTGCGTCATGAAAGTGCTTCACTTCTTGAAGAAGTCGCAATCGTGCTTGAAGAATATTTACCAGACATGTTCCCGCTGGACATCGCTCCATCGAGCCACCGCCCTTCTTGCCAAATTTCAAGATTTGAGTGTGTACGGCAACAGTTAGTGGTCGTGCCAAGGCTGCTCACACCGTGCGATCAGACATGCCCGATGTGGATGTTGCAAAGAATTGCGTGACCATCAAGGGCCACCGAAGGTTCGACTTGGAACATGGTTCCTCACTACCAGGCGGTGGATCGTCTAGTGGAGGAAATCATCGAGTTCTTCGAGGAGAAGACCAATGTTCCTTTGCTGCAACAGTAGTTTAGTTTGTATCCTGCACATAGTTGCTCCAGTGTTGTAAAGTTCATATATATATGTTGTGTATAATTGATTAACATTGATTATATAAAGAGCTTGTTAGCGTGTATGTTTTGCGAGTGTGTTGCACTATGCGATTCCTTTTCGTTAGCCTGACTTGTGTTTATCTCAGCCCTTGCCAACCTATCAAAAGTGCGTAACTAGGTTGGTATTTGTCAAGGGTTTCATTGGTGTGTCACCACTCAGATATCACGTTAGTTCGTAGAACATATGTGTATAGGGTATGACCCCGAAAGTGGATATTTTGCAAAATAAAAGGAACATGTAGTTTTGGGGCACTTAGCTTTATTCATTCGCAGGATAGTACGGGTATAATGTGGCTAAATAGCTTTAATGAGTAGCCTTATTTGCAATGTAAAAATAAAAGACGACTAAGGATAGAAGCATCGCAGCTGCGCGACGTTCCAGGGGTTGGAGTACGCGACTCCTGTCTCACAATCTTTGAGGCGATAGGCGCCACCTGGGATTACTTCTGTAATCACGTATGGTCCCTCGCAGGGGAACTCAAGCTTGAGATGCCCTTGCTGTTTCAGTCGTAGGACCAAGTCTCCTTCGACGAAGGACCTGGGCGAGTCATTGTGGTAGTTGCGCAGGTTCTTCTGGTAGATCGTTGATCTTTCCGCGGCGATTTCCTTTGCTCGTCAAGGATGTCGACGGAGTCTTCGAGTGCAAGAGTTCATTCCTTCTTGCTGAAGTTTACCACTGTGGTGCTTTGTATCGCACTGGGTAGCACCGCTCAGCGCCTGCGGCACCATGAAGAACGGGTGTACCCTATGGCGCTTATTTGGGGTTGTGCATGTGCTCCATAGTATGCATTGCAGCTCGTCTCGCTAGCAACCCGCGGCTTGTTCGAGTGGCTTGAGGAGTCGCTTTTTGATGCCGCCGCAGACGAGCCCATTGGCTTTTTCGACATGACCGTTGGTCTATGGATGTGCTACGGAGGGGTAGCTTACGTTGATTCCCAGATTCTCGCAGAATTCTTGGAACTCGTTGATGTGAAGTTCGTCCCATTGTCCGTGATGATGCCGTGGTACTCCGATAGACGGCGGACTCAAGAACTTCCTACGCTGTATCCTGACTGGTTAGTCACTGGCATGGCCTCTATCCACTTGGTGAATTTGTCGACTGCGAGCAGGAGGTAGATGTAGCCTCCTCGTCAGGACTTTGGGAGCTTGCCGACCATGTCGAGTCCCCATTGTGCGAAGGGCCAGCCAATGGAATTGGCCGAGTTCGCGCCCAGTGTGGTTTGTCCATGAATCACCGACAAGCGCTGCACTTTTGGACGATGTCCTTGGTGTCACGATGGTCGAGGGCTAGTAGAATCCATCTCGTAGAGCTTTGGCAACGAGGGCTCTACTTCCAGCGTGGTGCCCGCAAGTCCTCTCCATGGATGTCGAGTAGAACAGCTCTTCCATCGGCATTGGAGACGATCGTTGAGTATCGCTGTGATGTCAGAGCCAGGCTGGGCCGTTGATAACAAAATAATGCTTTGATCGCCGGGCAATGTGCCGTAAGGCCACCGGTCGCTCGTACCATTTTGCTGAGAAGGTACGTGATGTACGGTTGTGTCCAAGATGGCTCGACCATCATGACGCCATTGGTCCCTCGAGTCCTATGTCAAGCCCTGTGTCGCCGAAAGTGTTGTTGGCTCATTGGGCGCCAGAGCCCCGAGTCTGTTGTTGCGCTTTGTTTTCTTCTACGGCCTTTGGCTTGATGGAGAGTTCACAGATGCGCCAAGAAATACCCTGTGGTATGGGGGCACGTAGAGTTAATTTTGGCGAAAAGGCCCGCTTCTTCATTGCTTTCGCGGCCTATGTGCCGAAACTGCAGCCGTCAAGTCCCTTCGAGTGTGTCGAGATGTCACCAGAGGGCGTATCATATTGTCGCTTAGTTGGCCACACTCATTCATTGTCCGTTGACGCACCATCTTGGAGTCGCCAGATATTATGAGCCTCTTGGCACCGCTGGCTTTTGTCATCCTCATCCCGTAGCAGGCCTTGTATTCAACTTGATTGTTGAGGCGGTGAATCGCGTCACAGGATATATTTCAGTTTGTCTCCGGGCGATGTCAAGATGACACCACGCCAGTCCGGCCTTTCACTTGGATCCACAAGCACATTGTCTAGAGGTAGGACATATCCGGTTTTTCAGGAGCTAGTTTGCCATCCAAAGCACGAGGAAGTCGTAGACTTGGCGACTTGATTGCATCGCTTTTCATATGTAATGTATTGTGTAGACAGCTCGATTCCCCAAAGCGCGACTCGTCCGGGCGCCGGATTTTTGAGGATATTCCCGCGAGGCGCGCTCACTACCACGATTGGGTGTTCCCGGAAGTAGTGGCGTAGTCGCTGCGTCATGAAGACGCCCATACGCCAGCTTCTTCTAAAGCGGGTACCGCTGCTTTGTTGGCGTGAGTACTACCGAGGTAGTAGATCGGTGTTGCACCCCATGGACCTTGTTTTCTCGCTGCTCCACCACGAAAGTACCGTGTCGACCACTTGATTGGTGGCGGAGATGTACAACAACAATGGTTCCCTTTCACGGGGTCACCAAGATCGGCAAGGTGGATAGTAGGCGCTGAGATCTTCGAATGCTTCCTATGCCTCGTTGGTCCATTCGAACTTGTCAGCATTGCGGAGGAGTTGGTAGAAGGGCAGTGCCTTTTCTCCCATTCGACTAATGAATCGACTGAGCGCCGCAATTCACTCCAGCCACCGCTACGCCTATGTTTTTTCGCTTCTCCATGGCCAGTATGGATTTTATTTTATTCGGTTTGCTTCGATCCTCTCGGAGATGAGGTACCCGAGTAGTTGTTTAGATGGTATCAAGGCGCACTTGTCTGGATTGAGCTTGATCCGGTAGCGGTCGAGGTTGGTGAAGGTTTCACGCAAATCGTCGATTAGTGAAGCTTCCTCTTTGGTCTTGATTACTATGTCGTCAACATAGACTTGGATGTTGCGATCGAGTTGGTTTTTGAGGGAAGCCTGCATGCACCGCCGGTAGGTGGCTCCTCGCTTTTTAGCCCGAAGGGCATTGTGTTGTAACAGAACACACCAAAAGGCGTTGTAAACACCGTTATCTCTTGATCTTCCTCCTTCATTCGAATCTGATTGTAGCCTGAGTAGGCGTCGAGGAAGCAATGGCCCGTACATCCTGTGGTGGAGCCGGCGATCCGGTCGATTCGTGGCAGCGTAAGTGGTCTTGTGGGCGGTGCTTATTTAGAGACGTGAAGTCCATGCACATCTGCAGGATATTCGTGGTCCTTTTTGGTACTAGCACCGTGTTGGCGAGCCAAGCGCTTTCCTTGATCTCGTATGAATTTGGCGCCGAGGAGTCTCTTGATCTCCATTCCACTTCCTTTGCTCTTGGTTCGGACAGTCTCCGGATTGTTTATTTGACGGCCTTTGCGTCTGGGTTGACATTGAGTGTGTGCTTGGAGAATTTTAGAACTTCCTGCATGTCCGCTGGACACCAGAGAAAATTTCCAAGGTCACGGAGGAATTCGACGAGCGCGAAGTTCCTATGCGTAGACTCAACTTGTTGGTGATGAGGGCCGCCTTGGCGGATCCAAGGGTGGACCTGCACTTTCTTCGTGCACCATTGGCGAGTCAAGGATAGGTCGGTGAGCTTGGCTGCCTGGGGAGGTGATCGTTGTTCATCGACTTTTAGTCTCGCGAAGTTCTTCCTACATGACGTAAGGATCGGAAATTTATTGAACTCCCTATCGCAATCGTTTAACCTTTCAATCTCCCATTGATTTTGATGACATGATTAGGCCTCGCATTTTCATCTCGACATAGTTGGTAGTGCGCACCGCCATGAACTCAGCGAACGCGACACGCCCGAGGATGCAGTGGTACCGTGAGGGCCAATCGACGCACTTCAAAGTCGACGCGCCACCAAAAGTTTTTCGCGTACAAAGATGACGCCGAGGTTGATTTTGCCAAGGGGTATACGCCTTGACTAGGACGATGCCGCGGAATGTCGTGTCCGAGGCCTCTAGGCAGGTCAAAGGGATCCTCATTGCTCGTAAGGTACTCGCGAACATAAGGTTGATGCCGCTTCCACCATCCATGAAGACACAGCTCATGTCAAAACCTCCAATTTGTGCCTCGAGTACGAGGGGGCGGTGGCTTGGACGAGGTACTTGGCTGTGATGGTCGCTATTGTCAAGGTGACGACGAGTCGCCCACCGAGGTACCCTGGTGGATGGTGGTAGTTTGTCGCCAGATTGACTTGGCAGTGATGGCCTTTTGCACCAGCTTGAGGGGCGAATTTTTGGATCATCATGGTGCCCATGGCTCACAGCTGCCTTCGGCCTTCGTGATGCTGGTCAGTGCAGCTGCTTACGGTGGTCCGTGGTGGTGGAGGAGCTCCATGTTCCACAAATGGGCGGATCCAGAGTTCTCGCTGATCACGCCACATTCATCCGAGCGAGGCCCTCATGGAGTTTGAGTAACTTGCGCTTTGAGGAGGTGGCTGGATTTCTTTTTGACATCATGCTTGTCAATGTAGAAGTGCACTTGCATGGCCCTGACAGCTTGTTCAATGGATGCGGCGGTGCCTTGTCGCCGGATTGAGGACAAGCACGCCATGAGGGGTCTCGAGGCGCAAGCAAGAGAGGTGTGAGACGACAAGATTCCGGGACTATGAGCACTCAAGGAGAGATCTATCCGCCACGACTAAGAGTCGGTTACATGCAGTACATCTTGATCTACAAGTAACATTATGGGCCTAAGTCTAAGTCTTCCGGCTTTCTCAGAGTCAGATTGACTCCGTCTTTTCTCCCTCGACCGTCCGGCTGCGGAAGCAGTAGCACTAACTCAAGTGGGCCACCTCGTTTGCGAGGAACTATGAGGATACCCGTAAAGTATATCCCCAACAAAGAGTTTCTCGGAGGCCTGCAAGTATCCAAAGTCGGATTTATCATCGCTTCAACTGATCTTCTTGCTTGCAATCTGAAGGGTTCTCAAACTTCACAACAAAAATAATGATCCAGGTCTTAAAAATAAGCCTGACCTATCAATAGGTTACTCGGATTTTCTAGCTCGATTTCAAACTAAGCCGGAACTTGGTTCTCATAGCCACCGACACAAGTCATGGTCAAGTCACGCCATCCATGTATATTCCATCAAAGACGCATCACAGGGTCCGTGGTTCATGGAACCGAAGTCGCCGCTTCAATGCGCAAGGCGGAGATCGAGGCGACGCAATCATCGTGTGGGTCCTTCCTAGCTTCCTTCCACGATGCGCGGTGTTATAATCGTAGTATTTGCATGAATCTTGCAGCTTAGTGGATATAAGGGGTTTGGATTTTTCTCTTCTCCTTTCCACCAGTCCTTTGCTGCCTTCCTTTCCTCCCAATCCTCCTGCACGATAGAGCTTCCTCGTTTTTCCCTACGTAACTCCTAGCGCCTTTTTAGGTCATCTTTCACCGAGAAATGGCTTCATCTTCTTCCCTCCGGCCATGGCGGACAAGCGGTGATGGGTATAACAGGAGAAAGAGAGCTCTCGGGAATCTGGATCCCCAAGGCCTCAATGAGGAGGGCCTCAAGAATGTGGAGGAGGAGGGCTTCTCATCACGGCCATCGGCCGAGCTGCCACGGTGAAACTGCCCCAACCCACGCTGGACGGGCGAGCGGGTCCACTGCACCCACCTCGATAGAGGTCTGTTTTTCTTCCCTGAGTTCTTCTCCGAGGTGATAGATCATTAAGGAGTTCAACTCATAACCTTCCTCCCAACTCTCTCTTAGAGATGAGTCCTATACTTGGCTTAGAGGGCTTTCTCGCATTAGGCCGAGCCTGACTCTTCCCAGATTATTTCCATGTCCGAGAAATTCTATTACCGCCGTCTTCCTTACATCACCCAGACTATCAGCTTTTCACTTAGACATGACCGCTTATCCCAAAATTCCCAGCCAGTTGACTCACCAAACAATGGCCAGCCACATTTTTCTATCATAGGGATATTCCAGCTCCCAACAAAGTTACCGCTTTGCAGTTTTTTGTCGACGGAGTTGCCACGCCCAGCCTTCCGAAGAGGCTGCCCGGCTCTTTCCGGGAATCTGATCTCGCTAAGAGGCGATCAATACTTGATTAAGCACAATGGTCTCAAGGATCCGACTTGGTCCAGGTTGGGTGTCACGTCGATCCAGCCACTTTAGTTCCACGGAACCCGGATCGATGCATTCTGCTATGTCGCTCCGAAGACTCCTCTCAGTATTAGCTCCAAAGCCTACACCACTTGGTTACATAAGCCGATCATGTGGCTGATCAAGGAGGATCGAGAGGAGAAATCCGGAGATTTCTTCCGACATGCACACGGCGGATAACCCCGTAGTGGCTGTAAGCTTCTATCAATATACCTTTTTATGTGTTCTAATCTTGAGTTATATCGCAATACTGATATGTTTTCTTCTTTTCATCTTGTCGACCTCCCTGTTGGAACTTGTTCGCCAAGGATATCCTCCGAGTCTTCCTCTGTGGAGGTGGATAGTAGTTCCATTCAATGGATCTTTGCGCCTCAAGAAGCTTAAAGTCTTCGACAGTTAGCTATCGTAGAGGCACAAAAAGAGGTGCCTGTCGCCGTGGAAGAGGTACATTCCAATCACAACTTCCGTGAGATTTGTAATCCTTATTCAAATTTCTTTTCCGAGATCGAATGTTTTCCGGGACTTTACTACATTCCTCATAGCAAAACCGCCATTGGCGCTAAGGGGAAAAGGGATTTCTTCAAAGTCGGTATTTGCACGATTTGTGCATTTAAGCTTACTATAGCTTCCCTCTCGGCCAAGTGGTCTTCCTTGCTTCGCCGCCTCAACCTCTTCGTAACGCTGGTTATCTCAACAGATGACCGCAGAAGATCCGGCCTCCTTCAATCGTGGCCTCGTCTCTGGATCGCAAAACCGACGCCACCACTTGAAAGTGCGTGATCTAGTTAAGGGTGAACCCTCTTTGGGTAATGATCCGGCAAGGTAAACCCTTCACTGAAAACCTCATCATGCAATCCGACTTCAAGCAAGTTTCAGGCATGTCTCGTAAATCTGGTCAAGAAATCTGATGCTTACCAGCAATGCCCTCGAGAAAAGCCATTTACGACTCCCAAGAAGAAGCGCAAGAAGCTAGAGGACGCTGAAGTTCTCTCGGACCTTCTCTTCTTAAGTCTCTCGCCACGGACAGAGGGATTAGGACCGGTGAGTTTCCAACAGCCTTCCGAAGTGATTCCTCCTGGACTCTCAGCTGTAGAAGGTGGTTGTTCAAGGAACGTGGCTTTGATAACCCACTCATGCCACAACAATAGTGTAAGTGTCGGAATTCCAACTCATGTTTTTCCTTTTATTGTATTCTTTATATCATATCCTCTATCCCCCAAGCAATACGAAGGCAGGATAAATAATCCGTGTTTATGCTTTTATTAGGGATACGCCAAAGAATCTAACCAGTAGTAGTTTCAAGGCTCGTAAATTGATATTTAAAGCAAAAATATTAGCC
>JAJUPC010000517.1:0-243684 GCA_023614405.1 Avena insularis | reverse complement strand
TACTAAACAGCACTTAGTCCCCAACTTAGCCCTATAAACATCTCCAAAAGTGGCTAAGAAATTTAGTATCACGATCAAAGACAATAGTATTTGGCACACCATGTAAACAAAGAATTTCACGAAAGAACAAATCAGCAATATGCGCAGCATCATCCGTTTTATGACAAGGAATAAAGTGTGCCATCTTAGAAAACCGATCCACAACAACAAAAATACTATCCCCCCTTCTGTGTACGTGGCAATCTCAAAACAAAGTCCATAGAAATATCCTCCCAAGGAACACTAGGAACAGGAAGAGGCATATATAAACCATGTGGATTAAGGCAAGACTTAGCTTTTTGACAAGTAGTGCAGTGCACAAATCTCTCAACATCTCGACGCATACGTGGCCAAAAGAAGTGTGCAAAGAAGAACATCCTCCGCTTTCTTGACACCAAAGTGTCCCATCAATCCTCCTCCATGCCTCCGTAACAAAAGACGAATGTAACTATATCCGGAATGCATAGTTTGTTAGCACGGAACCCAGATCCATCATTGAAGACGAACTTGTTCCATGTTCTACCTTCTCTACAATTCTACAACACATCTTTAAATTCAGCATCATGCACATATTGTTCCTTAATAGTTTCCAATCCAAATTTTTTGAAGTCATGTTGAGATAACAAAGTATAATGGCGACAAAGCATCAGCAATAATATTATATTTACCCTTTCGTGTGTTTGATAACATAAGAAAACACTCAATAAATTCAATCCACTTGGCATGACGACATTCAACTTAGCTTGACTACGAATATATGCTCTCCGGCGTTGTATCTCCTTTGTCTCCTCTGATTGTTTCTATATGGCGCTGTTGGGCAACGAGCACCAGGAATTAGATCAATTTGGTGCTCAATTCCTCTAATAGGAGGTAGTCCCGTGGCAGCTCAACGGAAAAACGCCCTCATATTCCTGCAAAAGGTTAGCAATAGCGGTGGCAAAGGAGGCATATCCTCAAATGAAAACAAAACCTCTTTGAAGATAATTGCATATCATTGAGTATTGTTTACATCTAGTTCAGCAATATCAATTTTATTTGCAAGCATACATGGACTCTTCAAAGGAATTTCAGTAGCATGTTTAGAATCATATTTAGTGTTCTTTGGTGGTACAAAATCTGCAGCAACAATCTGATTCTCACTTTTATTTTTCTCCTCAGTTTTAGCTCTAGTAGCTCTAGCAAGATCATCTTTTAAAATCTGTTCGGGAGTCATAGGTTTTAGACCAATTTTATTTCCATCATGCATAAGAGAATAGTGATTAGTTTTGCCATTATGAACATATTCTCTATCAAATTGCCATGGTCTACCAAGTAACAAAGAACAAGCTTGCATAGGTACAACATCACAATCAACAATATCAAAATATGTACCAATAGTAAAATGCACGCGTACCGTTCTTGTTACCATGATCTTGCGAGAACTCTCAAACCATTGGATGTAATATGAATGTGTGCGTTGTCTTGTTGGAAGTGCAAGCTTCTCTACCATGTCAACACTAGCCAGATTATTACAACTCCCTCCATCAATGATGATCCTTATACCTCTTTCCTTGACAAAACCACGTGTTTGGAACAGGTTGTGGTGTTGATCATGCTCAGATTTGCTCAATTGCACACTCAACACACGTTGTATAATTAAGCTCTTGTATTGATCAGCAGTTTCAGCTCCCATTACCTCTGTCTCTTCATCATAATCACAATTGTCTCCATCTCGAGCAGAAATAAGAGCTAATGTATCTTCATCAAAGTCACTCGCTGAATCATATTGACCATCCTCACGCACCATCATAACACGCCAGTTGTGCATCGTCTCTCAATATGACCAAAACCCCAGCACTTGGCATTGTATATCCTTTGTTTTACCCGTGGAAGCCATAGAAGATGCACCACGAGCATTGGATGACGGTGGAGGAGCAGTGACGGAAATCTTGTGGTGGCCTTGGATGTGGTAGTAGCTGGTGGAGAATCATGAGAAGGAGGCGTTGATTGGGATGTCCAAGTGGATGTACGACTGCAGAATTATTAGTCCTCCTCCATGGTGTTTGGCGATCCTGCACTTCACATTCAGCTTTGCAAGCAAGATGAAACAAACGAGTGATGGAATTATATTCCTTATAGTCTAATATGTGTTGAATGTCCTTGTTTAATCCACCAAAGAAACGTGCAAGCATTTGTTCAGTAGATTCAACAAGATCACAATCAACCATCCCCGCTTGCAATTCCTGATAATACTCTTCTACATAATTTTTCCCTTGTTCCAAACGTGTCAGATTCTTGAGTAAATCACGTTGATAAGTGGGAGGCACAAAACAAACATGCATAGAAGTTTTTAAAGCAGTCTAAGTACGAGGACTAGTAGTAGGATTTAAACGACAATACTCAGACCACTAAAGGGAAGCAAATTTAGTAAATTCACATGTAGCAGCACTAACACGCATATTCTCGGATATTTTAAACATGCAAAACGTTGTTCTACTTCCATCTCCCATGTAAGATATGCATCGTGATTATATTTACCTCAAAAGATGGAATATTTAATTTAAACTTTGCAACATGATCATCATCACGCATTAGTGGTCGAGCGTTGTGGTGGTAATGTCTTGGCTACCGTGGTGTGGAGGTTGTTCACCCTCCTCGTCAAACAGATCATCGTCTGCCGAGGTCGTAGTATCATCTTCCCCAATGTCGCAGCAGCACAGGTGGAAGCTCGAGGTGCCTCACAGCTGCGTAGTCACCGAGGTGCGCCGGTAGCTAAACCAGCAAGATGACCAGGATCGAATGCGCGCCAGGCGCCATGCCGAGGTGCCGCAATTTGTCCCAAACCTCCTTAAACCGAGCCAAGCTTGTCGTTGAAGGTTTTTCGAGTCCATCGATCTTGTCCATGGCTTGGTGAGCTTGGTGTCAACCTCCTATAGTCGTGCATCCACATCTTCAGCGACCTACCAATATCTCGGAGAAGTGGGCATGTATGATGTGATCCCTTATTGGGATTTGACCTAGGGTGTCATCTTCAAGGAGGTGGGTGATGAGGATATCTCTAGCCTTACCATTATCTCCCAATGATGATGATGTTCTTGCACAAGACAAGTCAATGAAATCAGAATTGGACCAATGACAAGAACGTGCAAAGCTACTCAATAGGTGAATTCACTCAATTGAATCATCAATTGATGAGAACTTTATCTTTGCCCAAAATCTTGCATCTTTGTATGTGGTTTGTTGATAACCAAGCGTTGTGGAGAAGGAGATTTGCAACAAGAAGAACAAGCACATTTCCAATATCAAGAGTCTTCAAGGAGAGGACCCACTAGAACAATGAAATCATATGATCAAGAAAGGGATGAAGCACCCAGAACATGTTTGAGGTGTTCCATGACTTTGGCTGAAGTGTAATTAGCGAACCATCAAGATGGGTATTATGTGATTTGGTCAAGGTCTTTGGCCAAGTTATGGCTGTTTTAGGCCCAATGAGGAGGACGCCCCATACTGATGTGGACATCCTTCTATTGATACAAACTGCTGTACCTACAGCAACACACATACAAGGACCCATCACAAGATCTCGTACAAACAACTTAACTATCGTGTACTTTCGCTTTTGGAACTATTCCTCACATACATGAGAATATGATGCTGCCTAAATCAGATGTATTTCTTACTCTTAGGAATGATGGACCAAGCATGGATGAGAGGTACACATTGGAGCATGGCCATGCATGGAGATGAAGAAGCATGTGGTGATCCAAGAGAAGGCCACGGATGAAGATTTCAGAACTTTGAGGCCACCATAATGAAGACAGAAAGCTTGGACGAAATATTCAAGATCAATACTTTATGAATTCGTCCATAGCTTAATATGGTGTTGCGACACCTTTTATTTTGGGCCAGGCCCATGTAATTTTCACAGGATTTTAATTAGCCACTTTTTAGAGTCCGTATTTGAGGAAAAGGACTTTTAGGGTTGGATTCGCCACCACTTCCATGGCTGGCCGAAACCCCACCTTTTCGCCTTAAATACTCCCCATAGCCGTAATTTCTAGACTCGGATTTTGTTTAGACATTGTTAGCCATAGTTTAACTTCGCCAAGGCTCGAAAGGCCGCAGAGGCCTCTTGTACTTCGACCTATTCAGGATCCCACCTCTTCAATAAAGCTTTCCTCTTAATCCGCAATATCTTGATTGCAATATTGGTTCTACTTGTTCTCGATTTCAGGTAGGAATTAAGACCCTCGTTGGTCGCCGATCGTGTTCTGCAGGATCGGTAACCTCCGTGAGATTGGCCTAGCGATTGCATTGGGCGCTGTCGCGACGCAGTAGTCGGATCGTCAAGCCCGAACTCCACCAAATCGACTATCATCATCTCATCGAAAGATCGGACACCTTTGCCCTATCAAGTGGTATCAGAGCTCAGGTTGCTCGGTGAGATTTTACTGTTTTCGTAGATTAGATCTGTTTTTACCTATAACCCACGAAAAAGCCAAAAACACAGTTAGAGTTTAGATCCATCCCACAACCAATCTACGCCTCGCATTATGTTTTCAGTTTTTGCATTGTTGAATTTGTGTCTACATCGTCGCGTCGAGTTGCTGGTCTTAGTGTCTCGTCCCTTAGAGTTTCGAGTTCTGATCATAGTAGTCACCGCCACACTCGCCGATCACCGCCACCATATTCCGTCGCCATAAACCCTGCCACCATAAACCCTAATACTCCGCCACCGCTTTCCTACCGCGACACAGATCCGATCAGTTTCCTGCTGTGGTACGAGTCCGAGTAGAGTTATTGTTTCCTAGTTATTTCTTTTTACTCTCTTTCTTTGTTGTTTCCGTGTTAAGCTAAAGTCCGTGTCGAGCTCCGAGTCCGGTCGTAAGTCCAGAAGGAGAGCAAAAAGAAAGTCTGGAACCGCCTCCGAAAAAAATTTCTGGCTATACTAGTTTTCGACCACGGGGATCACTTTTCTCCATTGGCCGTTATAGCGATATTTGTTTGGCGCCGGCGCGCTTTCCGGAGCAAAATAAAAAAAAATCGAATTTTTTTTTTGGGGCTAACCTATTTTTCGACCCCGTAGATCAGTTCTAGACACTCGCCATCATAGTGATTTTCTGCATCTCGGTTCGCTTCTCAGGGTGCCATATCATCATACAGTGCTTGTTGTGTCGCGTCGTGACATCGTTGGTGATCTAGGCTCGTGTCTCTAGTACGGTCTAGCCTAGGACCAGCATAGTACCGTCGTTGAGCATTCTTTCAACTTTTGCATTGCTGTTTTGATAATTGCTAACCCCCTTGCTAAGCCTTCCCAGAGCTCCACAGATATTCTCCACGTGCGGTGTCTCGACTCCTGGTAATCGCTTGGTTCAATCTCTGGACCCACTGATCCTCGCAGTTGCACATCGCCTTTTCCTGCTGTTTGGTAAGAATTTGTAAGAGCTTCGTATATTGCTTGACGGATTACGCGTGACTTCCACCATATTCCTGTAGTATATACCTGTGCTTTTAAAGGACTAACCATGACAGATACTTCGCGGAACCCTGCCACCATGACGAACGAAGAACTACATGCCCACTTCTCCGCGCTCTTGGTCGTACCGCTGAAGACGTGGATACGCGCCTAGGGAGTTTGACACCAAGCTCACCAACGCTGGACAAGATCGATGGACTCGAAATCCTTCAACGCCAAGCTTGACGTTGGTTCAAGGAGCTTTTGAACCGATTGCTTCCGCACCCCACACCCACATGGTGCAGCGCATTCGATCACGGGTTGACCGCTGGTTCGGCTACACCACCCCGGCACTTCTGGCTACGCCACGACGCTCCTCGGACTTCCGCCGCGCTGCGACATTGGAGACGACGGTACTACTACGACTACTCGACGACGGCGATCTGTTTGACGAGGAGGTTGAACAACCTCTCCACGGTACCGCCGTCCCGACATTACTACCATGGCGCACGCCGCCCATGCGTGATGATGATCATGTTGAAAAGCTTAAATTATATTTTCCATATTTTGAGGGTAAATATAATCCTGATGCATATCTTACATGGGAGATGGAAGTAGAACAACGTTTTGCATGCTTAAAATATCCTGAGAATATGCGTGTTAGTGCTGCTACATGTGAATTTACTAAATTTGCTTCCCTTTGGTGGTCTGAGTATTATCGTTTAAATCCTACTACTATTCCTAGTATTTGGACTGCTTTAAAAACTGCTATGCGTGTTCGTTTTGTACCTCCCACTTATCAACGTGATTTACTAAAGAATCTGACACGCTTAGAGCAAGGGAAAAATTCTGTAGAAGAGTATTATCAGGAATTGCAAACGGGGATGGTTCGGTGTGATCTTGTTGAATCTAATGAAAAAATGCTTGCACGTTTCTTTGGTGGATTAAACAAGGACATTCAGCACATATTAGATTATATGGAATATAATTCTATCACTCGTTTGTTTCATCTTGCTTGCAAAGCTGAACGTGAAGTGCAGGATCGCCAAACACCATGGAGGAGGACTAATAATTCTGCACGTCGCACATCCTCTTGGACATCCCGATAATCAGCGCCTCCTCGTGATTCGCCACCAGCTACTACCACATCCAAGGCCACCACAAGATTTCCAGCTGCTCCTCCACCATCATCCAATGCTCCTGCTCGTAGTGCATCTTCTATGGCTTCCACGGGTAAGACAAAGGATATACAATGCCGCAAGTGTTGGGGTTTTGGTCATATTGAGAGACAGTGCACAACACAACGTGTGATGATGGTGCGAGAAGATGGTCAATACGATTCAGCAAGTGACTTCGATGAAGATACACTAGCCCTTATTTCTGCTGGAGATGGAGACAATTCTGATGCTGATGAAGAGCCAGAGGTAATGGGAGTTGAAGCTGCTGATCAATACAAGAGCTTAATTACACAACGTGTGTTGAGTGTGCAATTGAGCAAATCTGAGCAAGATCAACGCCACAACCTGTTCCAAACACATGGTGTTGTCAAGGAAAGAGCTATACGGATCATCATTGATGGAGGGAGTTGTAATAATCTGGCCAGTGTTGACATGGTAGAGAAGCTTGCGCTTCCAACAAGACAACGCCCACATTCATATTACATCCAATGGTTTGAGAGTTCTCGCAAGATCAAGGTAACAAGAACGATGCAGCGTGCATTTTACTATTGGTACATATTCTGATTTTGTTGATTGTGATGTTGTACCTATGCAAGCTTGTTCTTTGTTACTTGGTAGACCATGGCAATTTGATAGAGAATCTGTTCATAATGGCAAAACTAATCACTATTCTCTTATGCATGATGGAAAGAAAATTGGTCTAAAACCTATGACTCCCGAACAGATTTTAAAAGATGATCTTGCTAGAGCTAGTAGAGCTAAACGAGGAGAAAAATAAAAGTGAGAATCAGATTGTTGCAGATTTTATACCACCAAAGAACACTAAATCTGATTCTACACATGCTACTGAAATTCGTTTGAAGAGTCCATCTATGCTTGCAAATAAAATTGATATTGCTGAACTAGATGTAAACAATACTCAATGTTATGCAATTGTCTGCAAAGAGGTTTTGTTTTCATTTGAGGATATGCCTCCTTCTTTGCCACCCGTTGTTGCTAACCTTTTGCAGGAATATGAGGACGTCTTTCCCGCTGAGTTGCCACCAGGACTACCTCCTATTAGAGGAATTGAGCACCAAATTGATCTAATTCCTGGTGCCACGTTGCCCAACCGCGCGCCATATAGAACCAATCCAGAGGAGACAAAGGAGATTCAACGCCAAATTCAGGAACTACTCGACAGAGATCATATTCGTGAGTCCCTTAGCCCCTGTGCTGTTCCTATTATTTTGGTACCTAAGAAAGATGGTTCTTCGCGCATGTGTACTGATTGTAGAGCTATCAATAATATTACTATTCGATATCGTCATCCTATTCCACATTTAGATGACATGCTTGATGAATAGAGTGTATCTAAAATGTTATCTAAAGTTGATTTTAGTAGTGGTTACCACCAAATTCGTATGAAATTAGAAGATGAATGGAAAACAGCATTTAAAACTAAGTTCGGTTTATATGAGTGGTTAGTAATGCCGTTTGGTTTAACTAATGCACCTAGCACTTTCATGAGATTAATGAACGAAGTTTTACGTGCTTTCATTGGACGTTTTGTGGTAGTCTACTTTGATGATATTCTGATTTATAGCAAATCTTTAGAGGATCATTTGGACCATTTACGTGCTGTTTTCAATGCTTTACGTGATGCACGTTTGTTTGGTAACCTTGAAAAGTGCACCTTTTGCACCAATCGAGTTGCGTTTCTTGGCTATGTTGTTACATCACAGGGTATTGAAGTGGATCCAGCCAAGATTGAAGCTATTGAGAATTGGCCCCAAAGACGGTCACACAAGTGAGGAGTTTTCTTGGCCTCACTGGTTTTTATAGGCGCTTTGTCAAAGACTTTGGATCAATTGCCGCGCCGCTGAATGAGCTTACCAAGAAGGATGTGCCCTTTGTTTGGGGCGATGCACAACAACAAGCCTTCGTCATATTGAAAGATAAGCTCACACATGCTCCACTCCAACTTCCTGATTTTACTAGGACTTTTGAGCTTGAATGTGATGCTAGTGGAATTGGTTTGGGAGGGGTGTTATTACAAGAGGGGAAACCTGTTGCATATTTTAGTGAGAAATTGAGTGGGGCTAGTCTGAACTATTCTACTTATGATAAAGAATTATATGCGTTGGTTCGGACATTATAAACTTGGCAACATTATCTATGGCCTAAAGAATTTGTTATACATTGTGATCATGAATCTTTGAAGCATATTCGTAGTCAAGCTAAGTTGAATCGTCGTCATGCAAAGTGGGTTGAATTTATTGAGTCTTTTCCTTATGTTATCAAACACAAAAAGGGTAAAGATAATATTATTGCTGATGCTTTGTCGCGCTGTTATACTTTGTTATCTCAACTTGACTTCAAAATATTTGGATTAGAAACTATTAAGGAACAATATGTGCATGATGCTGAATTTAAAGATGTGTTGCAGAATTGTAGAGATGGTAGAACATGGAACAAGTTCGTCTTCAATGATGGATTTGTGTTCCGTGCTAACAAACTATGCATTCCGAATAGTTCTGTTCGTCTTTTGTTGTTACAGGAGGCGCATGGAGGAGGATTGATGGGACACTTTGGTGTCAAGAAGACGGAGGATGTTCTTGCTGCACACTTCTTTTGGCCACGTATGCGTCGAGATGTTGAGAGATTTGTGGCACGCTACACTACTTGTCAAAAAGCTAAGTCTCGCCTTAATCCACACGGTTTATATATGCCTCTTCCTGTTCCTAGTATTCCTTGGGAGGATATTTCTATGGACTTTGTTTTGGGATTGCCACGAACACAGAAGGGGAGGGATAGTATTTTTGTTGTTGTGGATCGGTTTTCTAAGATGGCACACTTTATTCCTTGTCATAAACGGATGATGCTGCATATTGCTGATTTGTTCTTTCGTGAAATTGTTCGTTTGCATGGTGTGCCAAATACTATTGTCTCTGATCGTGATACTAAATTTCTTAGCCACTTTTGGAGATGTTTATGGGCTAAGTTGGGGACTAAATTGCTCTTTAGTACTACATGTCATCCCCAAACTGATGGTCAAACTAAAGTAGTAAATAGAACTTTGTCTACTATGTTGCGGGCTGTTTTAAAGAAGAACTTAAAATTGTGGGAAGAGTGTTTACCTCATATAGAATTTGCTTATAATCGTTCGCTGCATTCTACCACAAAGATGTGCCCATTTGAGATTGTGTATGGTTTTGTTCCTCGTGCACCTATTGATTTATTGCCTGTACCTTCTTCGGTGCAACATAATTTGGATGCTACACAACGCGATGAAATGATATTAAACTTGCATAAGACTACTAAAGATAACATTGAACACATGAATGCTAAGTATAAACTTGCTGGGGATAAAGGGAGAAAGCATGTTGTGTTTGATGTTGGCGATCTTGTTTGGTTACATTTGCGTAAAGATCGTTTTCCTGATTTACGCAAGTCTAAGTTAATGCCACGTGCTGCTGGTCCCTTTAAGGTGTTAGAGAAAATAAATGATAATGCATATAAACTTGAGTTGCCTGCAGACTTTGGTACGGTTAGTCCTACGTTTAACATTGCAGATTTGAAGCCTTACTTTGGTGAGGAAGATGAGATTGCGTCGAGGACGACTTCAATTCAAGAAGGGGAGCATGATGTGGACATCCCTACTATTGATACAACCGTTGTACCTACAGCAACACACATACAAGGACCCATCACAAGATCTCGTGCCAAACAACTTAACTATCAGGTACTTTCGTTTCATGGAACTATTCCTCACATACATGAGAATATGATGCTGCCTAAATCAGATATATTTCTTATTGTTAGGAATGATGGACCAAGCATGGATGAGAGGGACAAGCATTGGAGCATGGCCATGCATGGAGATGGCAGCAAGCATGTGATGATCCAAGAGAAGGCCATGGATGAAGATTTCAGAACTTTGAGGCCACCATAATGAAGAAAGAAGGCTTGGACGAAATATTCAAGATCAATACTTTACGAATTCGTCCATAGCTTAATTTGGTGCTGCGACACCTTTATTTTGGGCCAGGCCCATGTATTTTTTGCAGGATTTTAATTAGCCACTTTTTAGAGTCCGTATTTGAGGGGAAAAGGACTTTTAGGGTTGGATTCGGCCACCACTTCCATGGCTGGCCGAAACCCCACCTTTTCGCCCTTAAATACTCCCCATAGCCGACCCCCTAGACTCGGATTTTGTTTAGACATTAAGTTATGTTATGGGGTAACCCCGGGGTTGGCCCGATCTTTCACGAATTCCACGAGGAACGAGGGGGAAAGCGGTGGTCGGAGGATGAAATCGAGGGAGGAGATGAAAACCACGAACACACGCAAACCAAAACACGATACACGCCTATCCCTCACACCGGTGGCAACCGGTCCAACATAATCCCTAGGATCGGTGTTGGGCGAAGCTCGCTCTCCACGCCAACAACGGGGGATGAGGTGCTTGGTGAGATCTTGACGACTTGGGGGCGAGAAACCGAGAACCCAAGGCCTTGTACAACTTGAACGCACTAGGCAAGATCCAAGAGGAGGGTGGACAATAGGTGCTCCTTATCAAGGAGCATGAGACCAATAGATTAAAAGATCCACAAGGGGTGTCTTAATCTATCATTATCCAAGTCTAGGGTTTACATAAGAGGGGTGGGGCTATTTATAGGCCAACCACATAAACAGGGGTAGTTCTGGAATAAAACTGGAAGTTTGGGCGAAATTGGGGGTTACATGGGCCAGGCCCAAAAGGCTTTAACATGCCTGGCGTCGGTCGGTCCGGAGACTCCGGTCTGTGGTCCGGAGACTCCGGTCTGGGCCGGAGACTCCGGTCAATCTCCGGACCCGTCTCCGGAGGGGGCTTCTGGCTGTCCCGGGCTTGAGTCTCCGGTCTGGACCGGAGGAAGGTCCGGAGACTCCGGTGTAGGGGACCGGAGACTCCGGTCTACACCGGAGACTCCGGTGTGCAGCGCTCCAGCGGCTTCTTCTCCTGGTCCTGCTTCCTTGGTGGCTTGGTGTGGTGGTGTTGCTTCATATCTGAGGATACACAACGTAGATGCATGAAGTAGCAAGCCATCCAAAGGTAGGCCAAAATCACATGAGGAAAGGAGCGAGTTAACCTTGGCTTGTAGGAGCTTGGCACGGGCGCGAGTCATTGGTCCACTTGGGGGACTAGGTGTTGTAGATGGAGGTGCGTCCGTAGGACGGGCTGCATCAGCTCCCCCCCCTTGGGAAAGAGTCGTCCTCGACTCTTCAACCTTCTCAACTTCATCTTCGCCATGGTAGGGTGATAGGTCCTTGACATTGAATGTCGGGCTCACAAGATACTTGGATGTTGGGATATCTATGATGTAGGCATTGTTGTTGATCCTCTTGAGCACTTTGAACGGTCCATCACCTCTTGGCTTTAGTTTGGAGTCGCGGTCCTTGGGGAAGCGGTCTTTACTCAAGTGTATCCATACAAGGTCGCCTTCTTCGAAGATCATCTCTTTCTTGTTCTTGTTTAGCCTTGATGCTTGGCGAAGGACTTGTTTCTCGATCGTAGCTCTTGTGCCTTCATGGAGTTTCTTCATTGTTTGGGCACGCTTGACCACGTCCATATTGGCACGTTCATGAAGAGGTAGAGGAAGGATATCGAGCGGTGAGGGGCTCGAGCCATAGACGATCATGAACGGGCTCCTCATGGTGGTGGAGTGCTTGGCGCGGTTGTAGGCGAACTCGGCATGTGGAATACATTCCTCCCAGTCTTTAAGGTTCTTCTTTATCAACACCCGGAGGAGTGTGCCAAGACTTCGATTGACGACCTCGGTTTGTCCATCGGTTTGAGGATGCGAGGCGGACGAGAAGAGGAGCTTGATGCCGAGCTTTGCCATGAGAGTCTTCCAGAAGTAGCTCATGAATTTTACGTCGCGGTCGGAGACGATTGTTCTTGGTACACCGTGTAGCCGAATTATTTCCCTAAAAAACAAATTTGCTACATGTGAAGCATCATCGGTCTTATGGCACGGAATGAAATGTGCCATTTTGGAAAAGCGATCCACTACTACAAATATAGAATCATGACCATGTTTAGATCTAGGCAAGCCTAACACAAAGTCCATGCTAATGTCCGACCAAGGTGCATGAGGAATAGGCAATGGCATATAAAGACCAAAGGGGTTGGACTTAGACTTAGCTTGGATACATGTAGTGCATCGTTGGACGTGGCTCTCCACGTCGCGCTTCATCTTTGGCCAAAAGTAGTGAGTGGAGAGCATGTCATAAGTCTTGTCACGGCCAAAGTGACCCATAAGGCCTCCACCATGGGACTCTTGAAGAAGCAAAAGTTGGAGAGACGATTTCGGAATGCAAAGTTTGTTTTGTTTGAAAAGAAAACCCTTATGCAAATAGAAATCATCAATCCCTTTGTCTATTGAACATGTTGCAAAAATTGGTCCAAAGAAAGGATCGGACACGTACAAAGATTTGATGTCATCAAGACCCAAGACATTTACTTCGAGTCGTGTAAGAAGGCTTGTGTTTTCGCGAGACAAGGCGTCCGCTACAACATTTTCTTTGCCCTTCTTGTATTTGACAATGTAAGGAAACGACTCCATGAACTCAACCCATTTTGCGTGCCTTTTACTCAAGTTGGCTTGGCCCTTAAGATACTTCAACGACTCATGGTCGGAATGGATGATAAATTCTTTGGGCCAAAGATAGTGTTGCCACACTTGAAGAACTCGAACCAAAGCAAAAAGTTCTTTGTCATAAATAGGATAGTTGAGGCGTGCGCCATTTTGCATAAGGACGCCTCCAATGCCAATTCCACTAGCGTCACATTCAACCTCAAAAGTTTTTGTGAAATCTGGTAATGCAAGGAGTGGTGCTTCGGTGAGCCTCTTTTTGAGCTCATCAAAAGCCTTTTGTTGTGCTTTTCCCCAAACGAACGTGACATTTTTCTTGGTCAATTCGTTGAGGGGGCAAGCAATGGTAGAAAAGTCTTTCACAAAGCGACGGTAAAAGCCAGCCAACCCATGAAAACTACGAAGTTCACTAACATTTGTAGGGATGGGCCAATCTCGTATGTCCTTGACTTTTGAGACATCAACTTCAATGCCATTGGAAGACACAACAAAACCAAGGAAAATCAGCTTGTCTTTTGCAAAACTGCACTTTGGGAGATTAGCATAAAGCTTTTCATGACGGAGGATTTGAAGGACCTCCTTAACATGAGTAACATGCTCCTCTAGTGACTTGCTATAGACAAGGATGTCATCAAAGTAAACAACTACACTCTTCCCAATGAGAGATCTCAAAATATGGTTCATGAGACGCATGAAGGTAGATGGGGCATTGGATAAGCCAAAAGGCATAACCAACCATTCATAGAGACCAAGCTTGGTCTTGAAGGCGGTTTTCCACTCATCACCTTTGGCCATGCGAATTTGATGGTAACCACTACGAAGATCAATTTTCGAAAATATAGTGGCTCCACATAACTCATCAAGCATGTCATCAAGACGCGGTATAGGATGTCGATAACGCATGGTGATAGCATTGATTGGACGGCAGTCCATGCATAACCGCAACGTATCATCCGTTTTTGGAACTAGAATCACGGGGACCGCGCTTGGGCTAGTGCTTACTTGGATCAAACCTTTGGAGACGAGTTGGTTGATTTGTCGTTCTATATCCTTCGTCTCTTCCGGGTTCAATGCGTCTGCCTTGTTTGGGAGTGGGGCGCCGGGTATGAGGTCGATGCGGTGCTCGATTCCACGAAGAGGAGGTAGTCCATGAGGAAGCTCTTCGGGAAATACATCTTGGAATTCCTGCAAAACAGCCAACAAAGAAGGAGGGACATTTGTCAAGTCATTAGTTCCTTGCGTTAGTCCCTTGCATACAAGGACAGAGTGCAAAATGGATGGGTTGTTCCACACTTCTCTCATCTAACTTTTGGTGGCAAGAAGAACACTCTTAGTTTTTCCACTCGAGTTTGGCTTGTGGCACTCACTCGCTATAGTGTGGTTCTCTCGCTCACCACTCTTCTCACAAGATGGTTTTGTGTATTGCGCCCTCGCTAAAGCCTTTGCATTGTCCGCAATTATTTGGCTAGGAGTCATTGGTTGCAACACACAAGTTTTGTCAAGCCATTTGAAGGTATAAGTGTTTGAGTGACCATCATGCAAAGAACGCTTGTCATATTGCCACGGCCTTCCGAGCAACATATGGCAAACCGTCATTGGGACCACGTCACATTCCACCGTGTCCTTGTAGGGCCCAATTGAGAACGTTACCGAGACGGTGTGCTTGATCTTGACGGATCCTTGGTCACTTAGCCATTGGATATGGTAGGGGTGTTTATGCGGATGGAGGGTGAGGTTGAGTTTCTCACACAATTCCGTGCTTGCAAGATTGTGGCAACTCCTCCATCGATGACAACTTTGATGGACCTCCGTTGATCTGCACGAGTTTGGAAGATGTTTGATCGTTGGTCTTCATTCTCATTGGCTTGAGTAGTTAAGACCCTTGTGACCACAAGCGATGGACTTGCGTCATGCTCACACATGAGTAGCTCTTGGTCCTCTTCCCAATGTTGCCTTGCCATGGCTTCCTTGACCCTTGCATCAAACTCTTCTTCACTCAAGTATTCTTCATCGCCGTTGTCATGGATGAACAAAACTTTCTTGTTCCCACATGCGGCCGACTTGTGTCCTTTGCCTCCACACTTGTAGCACTCACCATTGAATGGTTGTTCATCTCTTGTGTACTTGCCACTTGGGGCGGTTTTCCTTGAGGAAGGGTTGGCTTGAATGGAAGCTTGGTGGTATTTGAGGAGCTTCCACTTGGTGTTGTCGAAGTAGTGGTTGGAGCTTGCTTGTATGTGAAGTATGTCTTTGGCTTGTTGAACTTGATGTCCTCTTGCACTTGACGTTCGGCCTTTGATGCAATGTGCACAAGCTCAACCATGTTGTTGTACCGTTGGAACTCGGTGATGCGCTTGATAGGATGGTTCAAGCCATTGAGGAAACGTGCCATTGTTTGTTCATCCCGCTCTTCGATGTTGGCACGGATCATGTTGAGCTCCATTTGCTTGAAGTACTCTTCCACGGTCTTTGTTCCTTGACTAAGCGTTTGAAGCTTGTTGAAGAGGTCATGCGTGTAGTGTGAAGGAACAAAGCAGGATCTCATATGAGCCTTCATATCTTGCCAAGTTGAGATTGGAGGCTCTTCTTTTGATTCACGAGCGAGTTGGACTTGTTCCCACCAAAGGTTGGCATATTCATCAAACTCGAGGGATGCCATGGCCATCATCTTCTCATTGCTAAAGTTGTGCATGCGGAAGATCTTGTCAACCTTGAGTTCCCATGAGAGGTATTCTTCGGGATCATTGGAACCGGTGAACTTGGGCATGGTGAACTTGAGCTTGCCGAAAGTTTCTTCCTCATTGCGGTTCCGGTTGCGACGGTTGCCATGATTTTGGCGGCCATCTTCATCATCCGAGCTCTCATGTCTTGCTTGTTGATGGTGGCGTTGCTCTTGCGGTTGTTGAGGTGCCGCGTTTGGTGGTGGAACTTGGTTTGGACGACGAGCTTGGGGAGCTTGCTCTTGTTGTTGTCGCGGTTGAGGACGAGGAGGAGGTTGTTGGTCCTCACGGTGAGCTTGGGGAGCTTGCTCTTGTTCTTGTCGTGGTTGATGCCGAGGAGCATTATCTTGCGTCATGTGGCGAGGAGGACGTCGAGCCACCTGCGCAATGGGCTGTTCTCTTTCTTCTTGACGTGGAGGAGGCTCGTCGTTTAAATCATGTTGACGGCGATGATGTTCATGTCGAGGAGGACGCCTTGGTGGATCTTCTAGTGCTTCACGTCGACAGTGATCTTGTTCGTCCTCTTCGGATGCTTCACTTGTTGTTGAAGGGACATGTCGACGGCGATGGGCTTGGTGGTCCATGTGAGGTTGTTCTTGTTGAAGCACAAGTGCCCTTTGTTGTGACCGGTCCGCTTCACGTCTTGGAGGTCTTGCGGAGAGTTCACCATCATAGCTTGACGTTGCGGCGTGTCGCGGCGATGGTACCGCTTGAGAAGAGCTCATGGAGTGAAGGACGGGTCCATCCCGGTGCCTTGAAGCGTGACGGCGAGGAGCACTTGATTCGCTTGAGGAGTGTCGTGATGAGCTTGAGTCACGCGAGCGTGGCCTTGCTAACCCATCAATGAGGCGTTGAAGCTTCCCATCCGTTGAGGCGAGGGCACGACCAAGAGCTTCATTTTGATGACCGAGGTTGTGTTGCATGGCATGCATTTGGCCTCGGACTTCCTCGAAGCGGTTGTCGATGTTCTTGAACTCCACTCGGGCTTCGCTAAATTGTTCATCTTGGCGCCGCTCAAGGGCTTCACAATGGTAGTTGAATTCTCCTCGAACCTTCCAATGGTCCCATCTTGTCATGTATGGATTGTCGTCCTCCGGAGGTGGTGGTGGTGGTTGGGACGGCTCGCCATTCCTGTCCATGATGCAAAGCCGACAAGGGTTGTATATGGAGAGTAAAGGTGCTTAGAGTTAGCCTTTTACCTCACCTTGGAGATTATATCAAACCAATTGCCACACAAAGGAGCGAACAGCGTGCAAAGTGAAATGGTAAAGAAACTCACACACAGCTACAACTCTCAAAAGCTTTTGGTGGATGGGTAGGATTGTGGGAAAGCCAAAGAACCAACCGAGCAAAGGAGAGTCAAAAGTGGAGAAAATCCAACAAAGCATAAGTCAAAAGGAAATGGTCAACTCAAAAGGTGGCGAGAACCTACGACTACACACATGCGTGGAGAAAAATGGGGTTAGCACGACTATGAAAGTGAGCGAAATGGCCTAACGAAGACTACGCCAGTGTCGTGCCAACGCAAGGAGAGACCACAACTCGTTTGCCAAAAGAGGGTAAGCAACGGATTCGTGCACTTGCCTTGGCGCGCTTCTTCCTCTCTCTTTTGCTTACAAGCTTGATGCTCTCTTTGTATTGGGAGCCTATGTATCTTTCTATTTTTCTTTTTCTTTTTCTCTTTTTTTTGATTCTTTTTCTTTTTCTCCCTTGCTATGCTACTATGTTAACTTTTGTATTTGCCCTCACACTCTCACTTTCCAATGGCAAGTGCACAATGCTTAGACAAACACAAAATGATTTGCTCTCATAGGATAGGTACACACAAAGGAAGATATGGCTACAAGGGTTGACACAAGTTATACCTTAGTTGATGGTGATGATCTTGTGTCGATGGAGCGGGGAAGAGTTTTGGGGTCCGTGGTGTCGAAGAGCGCGGTGATGTTGCGGAAGCTATCTGTTAGTTGGTGACACGCACACGGAACACAAACAACAAGTGGACAGATTAGCCAATGCAGAAAAGAGGAAAAATTGGCAAAACTGGCGTCCAGGGCCGGAGACTCCGGTCTTGGGCCGGAGACTCCGGTGTAGACCGGAGACTCCGGTGTGCAGGCCGGAGACTCCGGTGTGGGAGGTCTGCTCGTGTTCTTGAGTCTCCGGTCTGGACCGGAGGAAGGTCCAGAGACTCCGGTGTAGGGGACCGGAGACTCCGGTCTACACCGGAGACTCCGGTGTGCAGCGCTCCAGCGGCTTCTTCTCCTGGTCCTGCTTCCTTGGTGGCTTGGTGTGGTGGTGTTGCTTCATATCTGAGGATACACAACGTAGATGCATGAAGTAGCAAGCCATCCAAAGGTAGGCCAAAATCACATGAGGAAAGGAGCGAGTTAACCTTGGCTTGTAGGAGCTTGGCATGGGCGCGAGTCATTGGTCCACATGGGGGACTAGGTGTTGTAGATGGAGGTGCGTCCGTAGGACGGGCTGCATCAAGTTAGGCATCATAGCAACTTCGCCAAGGCTCGAGCGTCGCAGAGGCCTCTTGTACTTCGCACCTATTCAGGATCCCACCTCTTCAATAAAGCTTTCTTCTTAATCCGCAGTATCTTGATTGCAATATTAGTTCTTACTTGTTCTCGATTTCAGGTAGGAATTAAGACCCTCGTTGGTCAGGCTGATCGTGTTCACGCAGGATCGGTAACCTCCAGGAGATTGGCCTAGCGATTGCATTGGCGCTCGTGCTCGCACGTGTAGTCGAATCGTCAAGCCCGAACTCCACCAAATCGACTATCATCTTCTCATCGAAAGATCGGACACCTTTGCCCTATCAAGCTTGGCGTTGAAGGATTTCTCGAGTCCATCGATCTTGTCCACGGCGTTGGTGAGCTTGGTGTCAAACTCCCCTAGGCGTGTATCCACGTCTTGGTAATCGACCAAGAGCTCGGAGAAGTGGGCATGTAGTTCTTCGTTCGTCATTGTGGCAGGGTTCCGCGAAGTATCTGTCATGGTTATTCCTTTAAAAGGCACAGGTATATACTACGGAAAGATGGTGGAAGTCACGCGTAATCCGTCAAGCAATATACGAAGCTCTTACAAGTTCTTACCAAACAGCAGGAAAAGGCGATGTGCAACCGCGAGGATCAGTGGGTCCAGAGATTCAGCCAAGCTATTAGCAGGAGTCGAGACACCGCACGTGGAGAATATCTGTGGAGCTCTGGGAAGGCTTAGCAAAGGGGGTTAGCAATTATCAAAACAGCAATGCAAAAGTTGAAAGAATGCTCAACGATGCATCTTGTCTGGTCCTAGGCTAGACCGTACTAGAGACGCGAGCCTAGATCACCAACGATGTCACGACGCGACACAACAAGCAATGTATGATGATATGGCACCCTGAAAAGCGAACCGAGAGGTGGAAAATCATTATGATGGCGAATGTCTAGAACTGATCTACGGGGTCTAAAAATAGGTTAGCCCCAAAAAAAATTTCGAAATTTTTTTAGTTTGCTCCGGAAAGCACGCAGACGCCAAAGAAAATATTGCAATAACGGCCGATGGAGAAAAGTGATCCCCGGGGTCGAAAACTAGTATAGCCAGAAACAAATTTCGGAGGCGGTTCCAGACTTTTTTTTGCTCTCCTTCTGGACTTACAACCGGACTCTTAGCTCGACACGGACTTTAGCTTAACACGGAAACAACAAAGAAGGAAAGTAAAAAGAAATAACTAGGAAACAATAACTCTACTCGGACTCGTATCGCGGCAGGAAAACTGATCGGATCTATGTCGCGGTAGGAAGGCGGTGGCGGAGTATTAGGGTTTATGGTGGCTGGGTATATGGCGGCGAAATATGGTGGCAGAATATGGTGGCGGTGATCGGCGAGTGTGGCGGTGACTACTATGATCAGAACTCGAAACTCTGAGGGACGAGACACTAAGACCAGCAACTCGACGCGACGATGTAGACACAAATTCAACAATGCAAAAACTGAGAAGATAATGCGAGGCATAGATTGGTTATGGGATGGATCTAAACTCTAACTGTGTTTTTGGCTTTTTCGTGGGTTATAGGTAAAAACAGATCTAATCTACGAAAACAGTAAAATCTCACCGAGCAACCTGAAATCTGATACCACTTGATAGGGCAAAGGTGTCCGATCTTTCGATGAGATGATGATAATTGATTTGGTGGAGTTCGGGCTTGACGATCCGACTACACGTGTGAGCACGAGCGCCAATGCAATCGCTAGGCCAATCTCCTGGAGGTTACCGATCCTGCGGGAACACGATCAGCCTGACCAGCGAGGGTCTTAATTCCTACCTGAAATTGAGAACAAGTAAGAACTAATATTGCAATCAAGATACTGCGGATTAAGAAGAAAGCTTTATTGAAGAGGTGGGATCCTGAATAGGTGCGAAGTACAAGAGGCCTCTGCGACCCTCGAGCCTTGGCGAAGTTGCTATGATGGCTAACTTAATGTCTAAACAAAATCCGAGTCTAGGGGGTCGGCTATGGGGAGTATTTAAGGGCGAAAAGGTGGGGTTTCGTCCAGCCATGGAAGTGGTGGCCGAATCCAACCCTAAAAGTCCTTTTCCCCTCAAATACGGACTCTAAAAAGTGGCCAATTAAAATCCTGCGAAAATTACATGGGCCTGGCCCAAAATAAAGGTGTCGCAGCACCATATTAAGCTATGGACGAATTCGTAAAGTATTGATCTTGAATATTTCGTCCAAGCCTTCTTTCTTCATTATGGTGGCCTCAAAGTTCTGAAATCTTCATCCGTGGCCTTCTCTTGGATCATCACATGCTTGCTGCCATCTCCATGCATGGCCATGCTCCAATGCTTGTCCCTCTCATCCATGCTTGGTCCATCATTCCTAAGAGTAAGAAATACATCTGATTTAGGCAGCATCATATTCTCATGTATGTGAGGAATAGTTCCAAGAAACGAAAGTACCTGATAGTTAAGTTGTTTGGCACGAGATCTTGTGATGGGTCCTTGTATGTGTGTTGCTGTAGGTACAACGGGTGTATCAATAGAAGGGATGTCCACATCAGATTGAGCTTGTCAACTGGTGGGAATATGAAGCATTGAAGTCCCATTTGACATGTGTGTTCAACCACACAACAGATGCCATTGACAAGAATATTCAGGACGTGCAAGTGACTTTGGAAGCAAATGTTGAGGCAGTTGCTACCATACAGACACAAGTAACAGCTATCAACACCAATATCACCGCTTTGCAACGTTCTCTTGATGCTCTCACAATAGAAATTGGATAAAGGCAGCAATATGATGATGCCCATGAAGATGAAGAAGCAAGTAATGCAGGTGGTGAACACCCAAATCAGGTTGGCCGTGGTCGGGCTCCTCAACTTGTTCATGGACGTGGCTTTGCTCCAATTGGGCGTGCTCAGTGTATACCTTACCAGCTGGTTGATGATGGATTGGGCAAGCCCATGTTCTCAATTCTCAAGTTTGATGGCTCCATTGATCCTGAAGATTACCTCACATGAGAGTTGAAGATTGAGAAGCTATGGCGCTTGTATGAGTACACTGAAGATAAGAAGGTTAAACTTGCAGCGTCAGAATTTGATGGTTATGCTTTGCGTTGGTGGGATGCCCTTGTGCAGAATAGAAGGGATGACAATGACCTTCCAGTGATGACTTGGCGAGAGATGAAGCATATCATGAAGGAACGCTTTGTACCTACCAACTACATGTGCTCAGTTTTTGATAAGTTGACAAACTTGAGACAAGGAACCATGTCGGTTGATGAGTACTACATGGAGATGGAGATGCTTATGCAGCGTGCTAGAGTTCGTGCATCTCTTGAGATGACCATCCAGCGATTTATTAATAATTTGAAGCTACCAATCAAGAGCATTGTTCGTCATCATAGGTACGAGACTATGAATGAATTGCTGCATCATGCAAGGGAGGCCGAATCACAGCTTGCTGAAAAGGCAAAGGCGCGTGCAAGATACCCTTCCACAAGCCGCTTTTCAGCAAGGTCTACACCGTCGCCACATGTTCCTACACCTAATGCGGCTGCTGGTCACACTACTACACCATCTTCCAAGACTACACCTCAGTCATCCTATGGTTCCCAAGCTAGGAAACCTGTTTCTCCTGTTGCTAGCACGGGTTCCAATGTGTCAACAAGTCGTACTCGAGATGTGGAGTGCCATACTTGTGGAGGAAGGGGACATTTCAAGAAGGATTGCCCAAACCGCAAGGTGATGTTTGTTAATGATCAAGGCGAGTATGAGAGTGGAGATGATGTTGATCCTGATGATCATGGCGCTGATTATGAGGAGGAAGGTATGGATGCCTTTCCTGAGCATGCGCCTACTATAGTGGTATCTCCACGTATTCTTAGTGTGCAACCCGTTGTTGACTCTCAGCGCTGCAACTTGTTCCAAACAAAATCTCTAGTTGGCCCAAACAAAGCTTGCAAAGTGATTATTGATGGAGGTAGCTGCAGAAATCTTGCAAGCAAGGAGTTGTGTGCCAAGCTGAATTTGACATATTTACCTCATCCCAAGCCATACTACATACAATGGTTGAGTGACAATGGTGAGATGAAGGTAAACCATATGGTACGTGTAAACTTTGAAATAGGGCCATACAAGGATTCTATTGACTTTGATGTGGTTCCTATGACTGTGTGCCATTTACTATTGGGTCGGCCTTGGCTTTATGATCGTCATGTGCAACACAATGGCCGAGCCAATACATATCATTTGGAGTTCAAGGGCAAGAAAATCAATTTGCAGCCTATGAAACCATAGCAGATTGTCAATCAGTCTCATCAGAAGATTGAAGTGAACTTACAAGATGCACCTAGGCGAGAGAGTGTTGAAACTGTGAGTGTTGTAAATGAGCCCCAAAAGAATAATATAACGAAAAGTGAGATAATGCCTAATCTAGTAATACTAGCCACCAAAGAGGATATGAGAGAATTTAGTGAGGATCCTACAGCCATGCCACTTGTGCTCATGTATAAGGGCGAGGTTTTGGTTTCTAACGACATGACCCCTATTTCTCTTGGTGTATCTACTATTTTGCAGGATTTTGGTGATGTGTTTCCAGAAGATGTGCCAGCTGGATTGCCTCCATTGCGTGGCATTGAGCATCAGATAAACTTGATCCCTGGCACTACATTACCAAACCGGGCACCATACCCAACCAACATGTTGCAGCCCAACACATGGCATTCACCATTGGTCCACACCATGCTACATCAACCACACCCTCAAAGGTGAACTCATTCCAAACCCCACCCTCCTTTGGCTATCATGTGAATGGAATCCTACTTGACACACGTGCCAATGCTATGACCAGGACCATGACCATGACACCAAGAGGAGATGACAAGAGTACCCCAGAGATCAAGACCCCCAAGCAAGAGGCCTGGAAGAGAATACGCAAGAAGCTGCTGAAACTAGACCGGAGTCTCCGGACTACCACACCGGAGTCTCCGGCCCACCTCCGGTCCGACCCCCAAACCAGCGCCCAGACGGTGGAAGGCCCCTCGGAGAGGCGACAGGAGACCCGGAGTCGCCGGCCAGCACATCGGAGTCTCCGGACCAAGCGTATCGGGCCTGCGTGCCTCGGGTTGGGCCTGGCCTATGTAACGCCTAGAACTTCCTATTTATGCCTATTTTACCCCTAGCTCGTGGCTGGCCTATATATAAGCCCCCACCCCCTCCTTGAAACCCTGGAGTTGATGATGAAAGAAGGCTTGTGCCTAACCCTAGATGGGAACCCCTCTCTATAGTTAATCTATGAGTTGTACAAGGCCTTGGAGTTCGGTTGTTCGTCTCCAAGTCGTCAAGACCGTCCTCAAGTGTTTGGTCTCTCCTCATCAAGGATTCTAGTAGTGCTAGGTCTCTCCCTTTGGGATTCTACTTGGTTGCTACTCTCTCCTTTTGATTTGGATTCTATCATCCGCTTGCCGATCTCTCCTTTGGTGATTCTACCTAACGGTCTCTCGCCGAGGATTCTATTGGATTGGTTGTTCGAACCAACGGGAGCAAATCGAATCGGGTTGTGTTTGCGTGTGTTTGTATCTTTACCTTGCGTTTGTGTTGCGTTCATCGTGTTCGTCGGGTATTCCCTCACTCCCCGCATCAAATCCGTGAAGATCGGGCCACCCTAGGGTCAATCCCACAAGGGATTGATGCAGCCCGTCCTATGACCGCTACTACATCTACTCCCACGAGCTCCCCAAGTGGACCCATGACTCGCGCCCGAGCCAAACTCCTTCAAGCTAAGGTGAACTAGCTCCTCTCCTTGTGTGACTTCGACACACCCTTGGATGGCTTGCTACGTCGTACACATACACTGTGCATCATCAGGTACGAAGAGAAGGACCCAAGGAGCGGAGGGAAAGAAACCAGTCGCTGCCAGACGCAAGCGGTACTACCGGTTGAGCCGACCGGTACTACCGCTCCAAGCGGTACTACCGGCCCCAGCTACCGGACGCTCCAGGAAGCACCAATCCACGCTCCAGACGCAAGCGGTACTACCGGCGCCAAGCCGGGTACTACCGGACAGCGGTACTACCGCCCCTCCTACCGCTCGCCACAGGCGCCTCCGACGGAAGCTCCAGGCCCTCAAGCGGTACTACCGCTCCCGGAGCGGTACTACCGGTCACCACCGGTTGCCGGACCAGTACTACCGGTCCTGTCTGAACCTGAACGCCTAAGTTCGGCCCTGTGCCTTGTAACCCTACCTATAATTTACCCTTTCGTTCCGAAACTACCCCTGTTTTGTGGCTGGACTATATATAGCCCCCACCCTCCATTGTAAACCCTAGACTTGGATAATAATAGATATTAAGGAAACCCTTTGAGGAACTTATATCTATTGGTCTCATGCTCCTACCAAGGAGCACCGGATTATCCACCCCCCTCTTGGATCTTGCCTAGTGCGTTCAAGTTGTACAAGGCCTTGGGTTCTCGGTTTCTCGCCCCCAAGTCGTCAAGATCTCACCAAGCACCTCGTCCCCCGTTGTTGGCATGGAGAGCGAGCTTCGCCCAACACCGATCCTAGGGATTATGTTGGACCGGTTGCCACCGGCGTGAGGAGTAGGCGTGTATCGTGTTTTGGTGTGTGTGTTCGTGGTTTTCATCGTCTTCCTCGATTTCACCTCCGACCACCACTTTCCCCTCGTTTCTCGTGGAATTCGTGAAAGATCGGGCCAACCCCAGGGTTACCCCTTTAACATATTTGTATCAAGAGCACGGTTGATCACGAATTTCCCCCCAATTTTTTCTTTTATCCACCTTAAAATCGAAAATCCCACCAAAAAGAGCCCCAATTTGCCTTCGGATCGATCTCTGGATTTGGTGAGTTTTTCGTGGTTTTGGTCCATAGATCTGTTGCTTTGGGAGTCGATCTATAGCCCCTGTTGTTCCTATCCCAGCCTTTCGGTCAGATTTCCCATGAATTTGAGGTTTTTGGCAAGTTCTTCTCGTTCCAGTTCTGGGCCAAGCGGTACTACCGGCCGAGCAAGCGGTACTACCGTAAGTAACCGGTAGTACAAGCGGTACTACCGCTCACCGGTACTACCGGTCATTTCAAGCGGTACTACCGCTTGACTCTGACCGTGCCTCTTTGCCCTTTATCGCCTCAGTTTCGTTTGCTGACCTTTCCACCTCGCTTGTTCGTGTTTCGCGTGTTTGTCGCCATTTTCACAACAGCTTCCGCATTAAAGTCATTCCGCGCTCAACGACACCGCGACACTCGAACATCATTCCCCACAAACGGTTGCAAGTCGTCAACAATACCAAAGGTATAACTTGCACCACCTTGACAGCCCCATATCTTCCTTTGTGTGTATCTATCCTACGAGAGCAACTCATTTTGTGTTTGTCTAAGCATTGTGCACTTGCCTTCGGAAAGTGAGAGTGTGAGGCCAAATACAAAAGCTAACATAGTAGTATAGAGAGGGAGAAAAAGAATAAAAAAAACAGAAAAGGAAAAGAAAAAGATAGAATAGAAAGATACATAGTCTCCCAATACAAAGAGAATACCAAGCTTGTAAGCCAACAAGAGAAAAAAAAGAGCGCACCGAGGCAAGTGCACAAATCTATTGCTTATCCTCTTTTGGCAAACGAGTTGTGGTCTCTCCTTGTGTTGGCAAGACAACCGAGCGTAGTCTTCGTTAGGACCTTTTGTGCTCATTTTCATAGTCGTGCTAACCCCGTTTTTCTCCACGTGTGTGTTTTTCGTGTTTTTGGTAGATCGTATCCTTTTGCTTTTGATCTTTGGTTCTTTACCACGTAGGACAATAACCTTTTGCTTGGATCGTTTCGTTTGGTTTTCCACAATCCTAACCTTCCACCAAAAGCTTTTGAGAGTTCTAGCATAGTTGTGTGTGAGTTTCTTGCCCATTTCACTTTGCACGCTTTTCGCTCACTTGTGTGGCAATTGGTTTGATATAATCTCCAAGGTGAGGTAAAAGGCTAACTCTCCGCACCCTTTCTCTCCATATACAACCCTTGTTGGCTTTGCATCATGGACAGGCATGGAGAGCCATCCCAACCACCACCACCTCCGGAGGATGACACACAATTCATGACAAGATGGGACGATTGGAAGGTCCGAGGAGAATTCAACTATCGTTGTGAAGCTCTCGAGCGGAGCCAAGATGAACAATTTAGCGAGGCCCGTGTGGAATTCAAGAACATCGACAACCGCTTCGAAGAAGTCCGTGGCCAAATGCATGCCATGCAACACAACCTCGGGCATCAAAATGAAGCTCTTGGTCGTGCACTCGCCTCAACGGATGAGAAGCTTCAACAGCTCATTGATGGACTAGCAAGGCCACACTCGCGCGAATCAAGCTCATCTCGGCACTCCTCAAGTGAATCAAGTGCACCTCGCCGTCACGCTTCAAGGCACCGGCATGGACCCGTTCTTCAATCCATGAGCTCTTCGCAAGCGGTACCATCTCCGCGTCACGCCGCAACGTCAAGCTATGAGGGTGACCTCTCCGCAAGACCTCCAAGACGTGAAGCGAACCGGCCACAACCAAGGGCACTTGTGATTCAACAAGAGCAACCTCGCATGGACCACCAAGCCCATCGTCGTCGACATGTTCTTTCAACAACAAGTGAAGCATCCGAAGAGGACGAACAAGATCACCGTCGCCGTGAAGCACTAGAAGATCCTCCAAGGCGTCATCATCGACATGATCGTCCACGTCGGCAACATGATGGTCATGACGAGCCTCCTCCACATCAAGAAGAAGAAGAGCAGCCCATGGCGCATGCGGCTCGACGTCCTCCTCGCCACAGAGCGCAAGACAATGCTCCTCGGCACCACCCACGACAAGAACAAGAGCAAGCTCCCCAAGCTCGTCGTGAGGACCATCAACCCCCTCCTCGTCCTCAACCGCGCCAACAAAACGAGCAAACTCCCCAAGCTCGTCGCCAAAACCAAGTTCCACAACCAAACGCGGGCACCTCAACAACCGCAAACAACGCAACCATCACCAAGCAAGACATGAGAGCTCGGATGATGATGATGACCGCCCAAATCATGGCAACCGCCGCAACCGGAACCGCAATGGAGAAGAAACTTTTGGCAAGCTCAAATTCACCATGCCCAAGTTCACCGGTTCCAATGAGCCCGAGGAATATCTCTCTTGGGAACTCAAGGTCGACAAGATCTTCCGCATGCACAACTATAGCAATGAGAAGATGATGGCCATGGCATCCCTCGAGTTTGATGAGTATGCCAACCTTTGGTGGGAACAAGTCCAACTTTCGTGAAGCAAAGAAGAGCCTCAATCGCAACTTGGCAAGATATGAAGGCTCATATGAGATCCCGCTTTGTTCCTTCACACTACACGCGTGACCTCTTCAACAAGCTTCAAACGCTTAGTCAAGGAACAAAGACCGTGGAAGAGTACTTCAAGCAAATGGAGCTCAACATGATCCGTGCCAACATTGAAGAGCGAGATGAACAAACAATGGCACGCTTCCTCAATGGCTTGAACCATCCAATCAAGCGCATCACCGAGTTCCAAAAGTACAACAACATGGTTGAGCTTGTGCACATCGCTTCAAAGGCCGAGCGTCAAGTGCAAGAGGACATCAAGTACAACAAGCCAAAGACGTACTTCACCTACAAGCAAGCGCCAACCACTACTCCAACAACACCAAGTGGAAGCTCCTCAAGTACCACCAAGCTTCCCTTCAAGCCGACTCTCTCAAGGAAAACAACCCCCAAGTGGCAAAAACACAAGGGATGATCAACCATTCAATGGTGAATGCTACAAGTGTGGAGGCAAAGGGCACAAGTCGAACGCATGTGGAAACAAGAAAGTTTTGTTCATCCATGACAATGGCGATGAAGAATACTTGAGTGAAGAAGAGTTTGATGCAAGGGTCAAGGAAGCCATGGCAAGGCAACATTTGGAAGAGGACCAAGAACTTCTTGTGTGTGAGCATGACGCAAGTCCATCGCTTGTGGTCACAAGGGTCTTGACTACCCAAGTCAATGAAAATGAAGACCAACGCTCAAACATCTTCCAAACTCGTGCCGGCATCAATGGGAAGTCCATCAAAGTTGTCATCGAGGGAGGAAGCTGCCACAACCTTGCGAGCACGGAATTGTGTGAGAAACTCAACCTCACCCTTCACCCGCATAAACACCCCTACCATATCCAATAGCTAAGTGACCAAGGATCCGTCAAAATCAAGCACACCGTCTCGGTGACGTTCTCTATTGGGCACTACAAGGACACCGTGGAATGTGACGTGGTCCCAATGACGGTTTGTCACATGTTGCTCGGAAGACCGTGGCAATATGACAAACGTGCTTTGCATAATGGTCACTCAAACACTTACACCTTCAAATGGCTTGATAAAACTTGTGTGTTGCAACCAATGACTCCTAGCCAAATAATTGCGGATAATGCAAAGGCATTAGCGAGGGCGCAATACACAAAAACAACTTGTGAGAAGAGTGGTGAGCGAGAGAACCACACCATAGTGAGTGAGAGCTACAAGCCAAACTCGAGTGGAAAAACTAAGAGTGTTCTTGCCACCAAAAGTGAGATGAGAGAAGTGCGGAACAACCCATCCATCTTGCACTATGTCCTTGTATGCAAGGGACTAGCGCAAGGAACTAACGACTTGACAAATATTCCTCCTTCTTTGATGGCTATTTTGCAGGAATTCCAAGATGTATTTCCCGAAGAGCTTCCTCATGGCCTTCCTCCTCTTCGTGGAATAGAGCACCGCATCGACCTCATACCCGGCGCACCACTCCCAAACCGCGGCCAGATCGCATTTAACCCGGAAGAGACGAAGGAGATCGAATGTCAAATCAACCAACTCGTCTCCAAAGGTTTGATCCAAGTAAGCACTAGCCCAAGCGCGGTCCCCATGATTCTAGTCCCAAAAACGGATGATACGTTGTGGTTATGCATGGACTGCCGTCCAATCAATGCTATCACCGTGCGTTATCGACATCCTATACCGCGTCTTGATGACATGCTTGATGAATTATGTGGAGCCACTATATTTTCAAAAATTGATCTTCGTAGTGGTTACCATCAAATTCGCATGGCTGAAGGTGATGAGTGGAAAACCGCCTTCAAGACCAAGCTTGGTCTCTATGAATGGTTGGTTATGCCTTTTGGCTTATCTAATGCCCCATCTACCTTCATGCGTCTCATGAACCATATTTTGAGATCTCTCAATGGGAAGAGTGTAGTTGTTTACTTTGATGACATTCTTGTCTATAGCAAGTCACTAGAGGAGCATGTTACTCATGTTAAGGAGGTACTTCAAATCCTTCGTCATGAAAAGCTTTATGCTAATCTCCCAAAGTGCACTTTTGCAAAAGACAAGCTGATTTTCCTTGGTTTTGCCGTGTCTTCTAATGGCATTGAAGTTGATGACTCAAAAGTCAAGGACATACGGGATTGGCCCATCCCTACAAATGTTAGTGAACTTCGTAGTTTTCATGGGTTGGATGGCTTTTATCGTCGTTTTGTCAAAGACTTTTCTACAATTGCTTGCCCCCTCAACGAATTGACCAAGAAAAATGTCACGTTCGTTTGGGGAAAAGCACAACAAAAGGCTTTTGATGAGCTCAAAAAGAGGCTCACTGAAGCACCACTTCTTGCATTGCCGGATTTCACAAAAACCTTTGAGATTGAGTGTGACGCTAGCGGTGTTGGCATTAGTGGCGTCCTTATGCAAAATGGGCGTCCTATTGCTTACCATAGTGAGAAACTTGATGGCGCACGCCTCAATTATCCCATTTATGACAAAGAACTTTTTGCCTTGGTTCGAGTTCTTCAAATTTGGCAACACTATCTTTGGCCCAAAGAATTTATCATCCATTCTGACCATGAGTCGTTGAAGTATATTAAGGGCCAAGCCAACTTGAGTAAAAGGCACGCAAAATGGGTTGAGTTCATGGAGTCTTTTCCTTACATTGTCAAATACAAGAAGGGCAAAGAAAATGTGGTAGCGGACGCCTTGTCTCGCAAAAACACAAGCCTTCTTACACGACTCGAAGTCAATGTCTTGGGTCTTGATGACATCAAATCTTTGTACACGTCCGACTCTTTCTTTGGACCAATATTTGCACAATGTTCAATAGATAAAGGGATTGATGATTTCTATTTGCATAAGGGTTTTCTTTTCAAACAAAACAAGCTTTGCATTCCGAAATCGTCTCTCCAACTTTTGCTTCTTCAAGAGTCCCATGGTGGAGGCCTTATGGGTCACTTTGGCCGTGACAAGACATATGACATGCTCTCCACTCACTACTTTTGGCCAAAGATGAAGCGTGACGTGAGCGCCACGTCCAACGATGCACTACATGTATCCAAGCTAAGTCTAAGTCCAACCCCTTTGGTCTTTATATGCCATTGCCTATTCCTCATACACCTTGGTCGGACATTAGCATGGACTTTGTGTTAGGCTTGCCTAGATCTAAACATGGTCATGATTCCATATTTGTAGTCGTGGATCGCTTTTCTAAAATGGCACATTTCATTCCGTGCCATAAGACCGATGATGCTTCACATGTAGCCAATTTGTTTTTCAGGGAAATAATTCGGCTACACGGTGTGCCTAGAACAATCGTCTCCGACCGCGACGTGAAATTCATGAGCTACTTCTAGAAGACTCTCATGGCCAAGCTCGGCATCAAGCTCCTCTTCTCGTCCGCCTCGCATCCTCAAACCGATGGACAAACCGAGGTCGTCAATCGAAGTCTTGGCACACTCCTCCGGGTGTTGATAAGGAAGAACCTTAAAGACTGGGAGGAATGTATTGCACACGCCGAGTTCGCCTACAACCGCGCCAAGCACTCCACCACCATGAGAAGCCCGTTCATGATCGCCTATGGCTTCGAGCCTCTCACCGCGCTCGATATCCTTCCACTTCCACTTCATGAACGTGCCAAATGGACGTTGTCAAGCGTGCCCAAACAATGAAGAAACTCCATGAAGACACACGAGCTACTATCGAGCAACAAGTCCTTCACCAAGCATCATGGCTAAACAAGACCAAGAAAGAGATGATCTTTGATGAGGGCGACCTTGTGTGGATATACTTGAGTAAAGACCGCTTCCCCAAGGAACGCGACTCCAAGCTAAAACCAAGAGGCGATGGACCATTCAAGGTGCTAAAGCGGATCAACAACAACACCTACGTCATCGATATACCAACATCGAAGTATCTTGTGAGCTCGACATTCAATGTCAAGGACCTCTCACCCTACCATGGCGAAGAGGAAGTTGTGACGGTTGAAGAGTCGAGGACGACTCTTTCCCAAGGGGGGGGAGCTGATGCAGCCCGTCCTACGACCGCTACTACATCTACTCCCACGAGCTCCCCAAGTGGACCCATGACTCGCGCCCGAGCCAAACTCCTTCAAGCTAAGGTGAACTCGCTCCTCTCCTTGTGTGACTTCGACACACCCTTGGATGGCTTGCTACTTCATACGCATACACTGTGCATCATCAGGTACGAAGAGAAGGACCCAAGGAGCGGAGGGAAAGAAACCAGTCACTGCCAGACGCAAGCGGTACTACCGGTTGAGCCGACCGGTACTACCGCTCCAAGCGGTACTACCGGCCCCAGCTACCGGACGCTCCAGGAAGCACCAATCCACGCTCCAGACGCAAGCGGTACTACCGGCCCCGCAACCGGTACTACCGGACAGCGGTACTACCGCCCCCTCCTACCGCTCGCCACAGGCGCCTCCGACGGAAGCTCCAGGCCCTCTAGCGGTACTACCGCTCCCGGCGGTTACCGTCACCACCGGTACTACCAGTTGCCGGACCGGTACTACCGGTCCTGTCTGATCCTGAACGCCTAAGTTCGGCCCTGTGCCTTGTAACCCTACCTATAATTTACCCTTTCGTTCCGAAACTACCCCTGTTTTGTGGCTGGACTATATATAGCCCCCACCCTCCATTGTAAACCCTAGACTTGGATAATAATAGATATTAAGGAAACCCTTTGAGGAACTTATATCTATTGGTCTCATGCTCCTACCAAGGAGCACCGGATTATCCACCCCCCTCTTGGATCTTGCCTAGTGCGTTCAAGTTGTACAAGGCCTTGGGTTCTCGGTTTCTCGCCCCCAAGTCGTCAAGATCTCACCAAGCACCTCGTCCCCCGTTGTTGGCGTGGAGAGCGAGCTTCGCCCAACACCGATCCTAGGGATTATGTTGGACCGGTTGCCACCGGCGTGAGGAGTAGGCGTGTATCGTGTTTTGGTGTGTGTGTGTTCGTGGTTTTCATCGTCTTCCTCGATTTCATCCTCCGACCACCACTTTCCCCTCGTTTCTCGTGGAATTCGTGAAAGATCGGGCCAACCCCAGGGTTACCCCTTTAACAGGGATCCCATATCAACTGGTATCAGAGCTTTTGGTTGCCACGGATTTGACTTCATTCCCCCATGTCCACCATAAATTCGAAAATACCAAAAATTTTAGCCCCAATTTGCTTTTGGATCGATCTCTTGATTTGGTGAGTTGATTGTGGTTTTGATCCATTAGAAACTTGTCCTTGGATTTGGTCTACCTTTGCCCTGCGTTTCCTAGCCCAATTTGGTCGAAATTTTCTGGATTTGAGGGTTAAAGGGCCAAATTTCCGCTCACGAACTCGAAATTCGTCATTATGTGGAACCAGACCGGAGTCTCCGGTCATCACACCGGAGTCTCCGGACCACACCGGAATCTCCGGCCCCAACACACCGGAGTCTCCGGCCCTGAACAAAAATTTGACCCCTTTTCCTTTTTCGACTAACTCCCCTTGTGTGTTTGTGTTTCGCCTGAGTGTCTATCAACTAACAAGCTTCCGCAACGCCAACAACACCTCGTGCTCGACATCGACACCGCGGAACTCGAACCATCCCTTCACCAACGATTGCATGTTCAACATCACCAAAAGGTATAACTTGCACAAACATTGTTAACCCCCTTCTTCCTGTGTGTGTTACCTAACCTATCAAGAGTAGCCCTCCTATGTTTGCCGAAGCATTGTGCGCTTTCTCTTGCATAGTCATGATATAGAGGCAATAACAAAATTGACTCCATAGTGAACAAAAAAAAAGCTTCTAAGCAAAAGAAACAAAAGAAAAGATACCAATAGCTAAAGAGAGTCCAAAGCTTCTAAGCTAAAGTGCGAGCAAGAGCAAGGCAAGCGTACAAATCCGTTGCTTCTCAACCTTGTGCGAACGGGCTACGGTCTCTCCTAGCGTTGGCACGACACCGAGCATTAGTCTTCGTTAGGTCCAATTTTGTTCTTTGCTCATTTTCTATAGTCGTGCTAGCCACATTAATCTCCACCGTGTGTGTATAGTCGTAGGTTCTCGTCACCCTTTTTGACCGTTTCCTTTGACTTTGTTTTTGTTGGATTTTACCCACTTTTGACAATATACTTTTCTTTTGATTGTTCCATTTGCTTTCCACCTTTCTAACCTACCACCATAGGCCTTTGTGTGTGTGTGTCTTGTGTACCCGCTATTCGCTTTGCTCTCGGCAACAACAATCTTTCCAATCGTTGACTCCGGTGAGGCAAGGTAGCAATTACCATTCCACCAATCTCACCATATCTATCAAGTGTGTTTGTGCACCATGTCTAGGGCAAGTGGAGCTAGCGGAGATAGCAATTTCAATAACCAAGATGGCTTTGCCACGCGCCACAACTTATGGGCGCAACGCCAAGAAATCAACAATCAATTTGAGCGACTCGAGCACCGTCTTGATGATACTTTCCGAGAATTTGAGTACCGTGAGCGGCAACGTCAAGAGGAGCACCATGCTCAATTCCAAGCTCTTCACCAAGCTATCGCCAATCTTGGCAACCGACACGGTCATCGCTAAAGCTCGTCAAGTTCCTCCCGCACGCGCTCCTCAAGTCGACATGGCGAGTCATCAAGGTCACACTCCCGCCGCGGAGAACCCCACCACCATAATGGGGACCCACAAGCTCGTCATCATCGCCCTCAAGCGGTGGACCCAAATGCTCCCCAACCTCAACAACAACGACAAGAGCATGGTCCACCACCACACCAAGCAATCATCAACGTGCACCAACCTCAAGAACGCCAAGATGAAGCTAACCATAATGATCGGCGTCGTCATCCTCCTCATGACCACCACGAGCAACGTCAACAACATCAAGAACCGGTATGGGACACAAGTGATGATGATGAGGATGCACGCCAAGCTCGACGCAATAACCGACATGCACAACAACACCACCGACACCGTCAAGAAATGAACGTCAATGATGCCGACCAACGGCGAAGAAGAGACTTCGAGCATCATCAAGAAAACCCCCCACAACAACCTCAAGGCAATCAAGAGCCTCCTCCTCCTCCGCCTCCACGCCCTCCAAGTGACGCAAGTATGCACCAAGAACGTCGCAACAACCACCATGAGCGTGATGATGGCAAGTTTGGGAAGCTCAAGTTCGTGATGCCCAAGTTGAAAGGAGAAGAAAATGTCGATGCATATCTTGAATGGGAGCTCAAAGTCGACAAGATCTTCCGAGTCCACAACTTTTCCGAAGAGAAGAAAGTGGCAATGGCATCTCTTGAGTTTGAGGACTACGCCAATGTTTGGTGGGAAGACTACCAAAGCAATCGTGAGAAGCAAGAAGAGCCACCGGTCACCACTTGGACCGAGATGAAGAATGTGATGTATGCAAGATTCGTCCCCGAGCACTACCGCCAAGACCTCTTCGACACGCTACAAAACTTGAAGCAAGGCACAAAGACAATTGAAGAGTTCTATAAGGAAATGGAGATGACTATGATGAGAGCCGATGTGAAGGAACTCGAGGAGCAAACAATAGCACGGTTCCTCAATGGTTTGAGCCGCCCAATACGCAAGATAGTCGATTTCGAACCTTACAAGACTCTCGTGAACCTTCTTCACCAAGCAACAAAGGCCGAGCGCCACTTACAAAAGGAACATGCTTATGAGAAGCAAAAGGCGTACTACGCTTCACTCAACTCGAGTAACCCCTCCAAGCCAACAAACCAAACAACAAGCTCCTCCAAGCAACCCAAGACACCTATGGAATCCACCTCCCACACATCAACGGAAAGTCAAGTAGTTTGCTACAAGTGTGGAGGAAAGGGCCACAAGTCTTATGAGTGCATCAACACAAGAGTCATGCTAACGGATGAGAACGGCGCAACATATTCTGTGAGCGAAGACGAATTCGAAGCTATGAACCAAGCCGCTATAACAAAGGATGCCGCAATGCAAGATGAGGACACACTTCTATGTGAACATGATCCAAGCCCCTCACTTGTCATTGCCCAAGTTTTGACGACCAACTCCATCCCTAGAGTGGTTCAACGCCTCAATATCTTCCAAACCCGAGCCGGAATTGATGGCAAGTCCATAAAAGTTATCATTGATGGAGGAAGTTGTCACAACCTTGCGAGCATCGACCTTTGTGAGAAACTCAAGTTACCATACATGGAGCACCCTCAGCCCTATCATGTCAAGTGGCTTGATGACAATGGCACCATTCAAATCAAACACAAGGTCAACGTCTCCTTCAAGATTGGTCCATATCAAGACACCGTCGAGTGTGATGTCGTGCCTATGACCGTGTGTCACATGCTCCTTGGAAGACCATGGCAATACGACAAGGGTGCACTACATGATGGTACCTCCAACCAATACTCCTTTAAGTGGAAAGACAAGACATTGGTGCTACAACCTATGATGCCAAGCCAAATTATCACTTCCAACATGACGTCGCTGCCCAAGATAAAGCAAGCTAAGGACCCTTGTGAGATGAGTGGTGAGAGAGTGATCCACCAACACGTGAGTGAGTGCTACCAGCCCCAAATGAGTGGAAAAATCATGAGTGCCACGTCGCAAGCCACCACACGTGAGAAGAGTGATTTGAGCGTACCCAATACTAACAATCCTTCATACAACTCTCTCTCCTTGTTGTCGATTTTGCAGGATACACAACCTCACCTACCACCTACAAGGAACACGCTACAAGATCTCCAACCACACCTTGATGACAAGCACAACTTCAAGATCTTCGACCAATTTGAACAAGGCTACGACACCGGAGATCCCACAACATACAAGATCAAGACCTTGCACACACCTTCCTCCATATATGATGATGGAACTTCGTCGAGGACGACTCGTTTTGAAGCGGGGGGAGATGTTGCAGCCCAACACATGGCATTCACCATTGGTCCACACCATGCTACATCAACCACACCCTCAAAGGTGAACTCATTCCAAACCCCACCCTCCTTTGGCTATCATGTGAATGGAATCCTACTTGACACACGTGCCAATGCTATGACCAGGACCATGACCATGACACCAAGAGGAGATGACAAGAGGACCCCAGAGATCAAGACCCCCAAGCAAGAGGCCTGGAAGAGAAGACGCAAGAAGCTGCTGAAGCTAGACCGGAGTCTCCGGTCCAGACCGGAGTCTCCGGACTACCACACCGGAGTCTCCGGCCCACCTCATCCGACCCCAAACCAGCGCCCAGAAGGCCCCTCCGGAGACGACACCGGAGACTGACCGGAGTCTCCGGTCCAGACCGGAGTCTCTGGCCAGCACACCGGAGTCTCCGGACCAAGCGTATCGGGCCTGCGTGCCTCGGGTTGTGATGCAGCCCGACCTACGGTCGTTACTACATCAAGGTCTCCAACTTACGCCAAGTCGTCATGGACTCCAAAGGTGAATCTGTTCCTCTATGCAAGCTCACTTCCTACCCTATTGAATGGTATGCTACTTCATACTCCGTCACATATGCATGATAGGTTCACACCGACCAGTACGGAGGCAAGGGAGGAAGCCCGGAACATCAAGCCCGACAAGACAGAGGCTTGGAAGAGGAGACGGAAGAAGACAGGTCGATAGCTGCTAGGTCCAAGCGGTACTACCGGCCCCTTCTACGCTCGCTACTGACGGCTCTAACGGATGCTCCAAGACCGCAAGCGGTACTACTGGTGCTAGAGCGGTACTACCGGTGATGACCGGTACTACCGGTCCTAAGTCCGGTACTACCGGTCATGTGTGCCTATGCGTACCTGTTGGGCCACAGCCCATGTATTCCCCTTACTTACCTATTCGCCTAGTTTATCCCCAAACTACCCTTGTTTAGTGGTTGGCCTATAAATAGAGCCCCCACCCCTCATGTATCCCTTAGGCATAGATGATAGGCTAAAGAAAACCCCCATTGTGGAATCTCTAGTTTTGCCTCATCCCCTTTACCAAGGGGACCGACTATCGTCACCAACCTCGATTGGACTTTGCATCACGCATCCATCGTTGAACAAGGCCTTGGAGTTCGTCTGCCTCCAAGTTGTCAAGACCTCCCAAGGTGTTCTTCCCTCTCCGATGTGGATTTGAGGGAGCACGTTGACCGATCTTTCCTTGCGAGGATTCTATCGGACCGGTGGCCACCGTTCGGGAGCAATCGGCCTTGTATCGTGTGAGTTTTTGCGTGTGTTCATCGTGTTCTTCGTGAGGTGTGTGTTCGCTTCCGCTACCTTCTCCCTTTCCCCTAGCTTTCCCATCGATTTGACCACGAGATCCGTGAAGATCGGGCACCCAAGAGGTTAACCCCTCCATCATCTGGTATCAACAGCTTTTGGTTGCCACGGATTTCTCATCGATTTGGTCTTTTCCCCATAAATTTCACCAAAAACAGCCCCAATTCGTGTTTTGGATCGATCTGTGATTTGAGTGAGTTTTGGTAGGTTTTGATCCGTGGATTACTTGCTAAACTAGTTGATCTACCTTCCCCTGCGTTCCCATGGCCTAATTCCTTGATTTCCCCCTTCGATTTGGTGTTTTTCTTGAAGATTTTCCGCCCAAATCACCCAAAATCGCCAAAAAAACGCATCAAATCTGGGCGTCCCAGGACCAAGCGGTACTACCGGTCCCAAAATCCGGTACTACCGCTCACAACCGGTACTACCTCTCATCCAAGCGGTACTACCCCCTAGTACAGAAAAAAAACAGATTCCTAGATTTCAGCTCCTCACCGTTTTGAGCATAACTTTTGCATTCGAACTCGGATTTTGGTGTTCTTTAGCTCGTTTCGAAGAGGAGAAGGAGCTCTACATCATAATCCACGTTGTTAATGCTATCTACTCCATCCAAATTCCGTGAGCAAGGCGGAATCCAACAATAAAGGGTGAAGATCGTCGACGAAAGGTATAAACATTCCGCGACTTCTCCCCACTTGCATTCCTTTGTGAACCCCACTATCTTTGCGAGCAACAAACACCTATTGAGACTAGTTCCTCTTATGATTGCTTGGGCTATGCACATTTGATACCTTGTAGATTCCGAGCAAACGTTGTGAGCGCTATCTCATATAGTTATCTTGTATAGTTGTTGGCACAAGGAAGAGGCAAGTGAAAAGAAAAGAAAGAAAAAGAAAAAAAATATATAGAAAAAGAAAAAGAAAAAGAAAAGAAAGAGATATACATGTGCCTTATAGAATAGGAAGCGCAAGCTCGATGAACATCATATAGGTGGTACTTATTGTTCATATCTTGTAGCCCACCAATTTTGTGCAATCGAACTAGCGTCTCTCCTTGTACTTGTGTGGCATGAGCTTATAGTCTTCGCTAGGTAATCATTTGGTTCTTAGCTCACTTTCTCCGTCGCACAAGTCCCATTTATCCCTCCGTGTGTGTTTCCTTGTACATATTTCCTATCTTGTGGATTAACTTGTTGCTTTGTGATCATTGTGGTTCTTTACTTGCCATTACAACATCTTGATTTCGGATTGGTCCTTGACATGCCACTTTCCATACCTATCCACCATAGGCCTTGTGTGTGTGTGTTTTTTGGTTCGTAGTTGGTTTTGGTGTTCCGCGTGAACTTCACTTTGCTTGGTTTATTGCTCTCAAGTGTGGCCACTTGTACGATACGATCTTCCAAGGTAAAGTAAGGTTTGAGGTTGTATCCCTAACACCCTCTACCACTTCCATATACAACACTTTGTCTTGTGAAGCATGTCTAGGGACTCCGGGACCGAGAATGATTTCCATGAAGAATCCATGATGAGCCACCATGCATATGTCTCCACAAGCATGGACAACATGATGGAGCACTACACCGACAATGGCTCCACATGCTTGGGTGATATGGAGTACTACAACAACAATGACTCCCCAAGCATGGACGACTTCAAGAACGACAACGCGAAGCTCCTCACGTCAAGACCGACCAATACGGAGCCTCCAACTCGAGTGCGCCAAGGTCCATCATCAAATGGACAAGTTCCAAAGCGACCTCCACAACTTCAAGAAGGACATGGACAACGACTTCGACAAAAACATGAGCATGGTCGCCAAGACTAATGATGCTTTGTGCTCATTAGAAAAACTTACAAGGAAGAGTGCCAAGGTCAAGGGCCATCGTCGTGAGCATCATATGGATGACCAAGTGCGCCACCTACATCAACCATCGGCAAGGCACGCCAATGACCTCCGTCGACACCATCACAAGGCACCTTCAACTTCTTGTGCCACCACCAAAATGGCACCAAGAGCAAGCCTTCCCCACGCCATCAAGCTTCAACGACGCTTTGCATTTGAAGACCTCATGAACGAGGAAAATGAAGACCTCTACTTCCAAGTTGGATAGCATGAGCCTACCTCCACCACTACTACAAGATGGCCACAAGACTCCGAGCATGGGATTTTCCCTTCGACCATGGAGGCGAGCAATGATGCCCATCTTATGGCATCCAACCTTGAAGGCGACAAGGTCAAGAATGGTGAGCATGGGATTTTCCTTCACCAAAGGAGGCGCATGGAGTTGAGGAAACTGAGCCTACCCCCATATGCTTGAGTGATGATGTGGTACCAATCCCATGTGAGTATGAGAGCCACTTAGCCCACTTGAGTGAGAACAAGAGTGACATGAGTGACTCCACCTTATGTGAGATTGAGTGCTTCCACTTGGAGGGCATGAGCGATACTCCTAGTGAGTTGAGAGTGGTAGTTGATAGGTCAAGTGAGACCATTTCGAATTCTAACAACTTACCCTCTACCTCTAGTGTGTTCTCTTGTGTTGTGCTAGATTCCGTGGATGAAGACGCGCCAAGCCATGAAGCAATGATGCCTCAATTGGAGAAGATGTACATGGTGCACGAAGATGATGCGACGCCATGGCTACATGAAGAAGACGAAGTCGTCCACAAGGAGGCCACTACTTCCACAACACCCACTTCATATGAGAGGTATGAACAAGGTAACAATAAGGGTGTTGATGATGCCATGATCCCACTAGTGGACATGATGAATTGTGAGGATATGCATGCTATGGATGATACTTGTGACATTACATATGCTTCATCCACTTTCCCATGTGATGATTTGCCTTTGCATAATATTGATCATGTGGAATTGTTTGATTGCGATATCATTGCCATAAACATGTCATTCTATGCATCTTGTGTGTATCCTCCAATTGCTTTGGACTTGCCTTGTCATGCTAGTCATTCAATTTCTCCCGTTGCTTGCGATAAGATGAATGCTTGCTATTTCACTTGTTTTGCCTGCAACAATTTTGATCTTATGCGTTATAATGAGATGGCCCCCATAGCTTTCTCAATTTTTGGAGATTTTGATGATGGCCATGATAAGCATGTTCCCCACTTGCATACTCACCATGCATCTATTTCATACTTGAATGACATTAATGGTGATGTGCACAAGAAGAGATACGTCATGATGGATGATGTGTATCTCTACCATGCACACACGTTCTTCCTTTTGTGCTTGATGTGTGTAGGTACCCGCATTATCATGTCAACCTCGGTTGAGCACGAGTTGACAAAAAGAGCTCTTGAGAGCATCCCACAAGTGAGTTCAAGATCGAACCCAGCTCTGATACCTTTTGCATGCTTTGCATCTTTCATGTTGACAAATTGTTCTTTCCTATGGTTTGCTTGCAAGCATGTTAATGGTATTATCTCCCCTTGTGACATTCATGTTTCTTCGCTTCTAGATAATGATGCTTTGTGTGTTGCATCACAAATGTTGAACAATTTACCTTTCCGATGTTTTGTGTGCAACCACAATTCCATTAAGAACATGTATTGTCATAAGAGCTTCCAAGAATCTCGTCTTGTTGTTGCAACAAACATAAGGACCACTTGCTCTTTCATTTGGTTTGTTTGCAAACACGTTACTTTGGCTTCCGCTTGGGATACTCATATTCCCATGATATTTGCGATCGATGATTTATGTGTGACATCCAACATGTCGAACAATTTCTCTTTCCAATGGTTGGTTGGCACACATAATGATGTTGTTTTGGATATTCTTCCTTTTGTGTTTTTGCCAAATTCTCCTAACTTTGCATCAAATATGTTGATCAAATTTCTATTCGATTGCTTTGAGTGCCCCATTACTATGTTATATGGAGTTTTTGAGTTTCCACATTTGGATGATGTTCAAACGATTTCCATGCACATTGTCCTTGCATATGCATCCCGTTTGCTATACTTGAGTTGTGCTAATCGTGTTGTGAACAAGAATGGACATGCCACAAATGACATGCTCCTCTATCACACACAAACATATGTTGCTTGGTCTTTGTTGTGTGAAGGTACAAGTGCATACACGTCAACCTCTATGGACTATATGTTGACAAGAAGAACCGAAGAGAGTTACCTACGGCTACCCTTCATCGAGCTATCTATCCAAGCTAAGGTGACTTCCTTCTACTTGAGGACTCATGATATAATGTTCATGAATTGGCTACGCTTTGAGTGTTGCTTCGCTTTTGTCGTGAGCTTTGTAGGCTTCATGGAAGGTGAAGGAACATTGAAGTGTTGTCAAGTCAATCTTCTCGAGGATGACTATATGGTGAACCCTAGGATCAAGGATGTCCTTCGACCTCTTCTATTTCGTGATGAACATGGAGAGTCGAGGACGACTCTTTTTGAAGGGAGGGGAGATGATGCAGCCCGACCTACGGTCGTTACTACATCAAGGTCTCCAACTTACGCCAAGTCGTCATGGACTCCAAAGGTGAATCCGTTCCTCTATGGAAGCTCACTTCCTACCCTATTGAATGGTATGCTACTTCATACTCCGTCACATATGCATGATAGGTTCACACCGACCAGTACGGAGGCAAGGGAGGAAGCTTAACATCAAGCCCGACAAGACGGAGGCTTGGAAGAGGAGACTAAGAAGACAGTCGATAGCTGCTAGGTCCAAGCGGTACTACCGGTTGTCGGAACCGACATTACGTCACAGATTACTACCTTCTTTCTACCGCCACATCGGCTCTAACGGATGCTCCAAGATCGCAAGCGGTACTACAGTGCTAGAGCGGTACTCAGGTGATGACCGTACTACTGGGTCCTAAGTCCCAGATTACCGGTCATGTGTGCCTATGCGCACCTGTTGGGCCACAGCCCATGTATTCCCCTTACTTACCTATTCGCCTAGTTTATCCCCAAACTACCCTTGTTTAGTGGTTGGCCTATAAATAGAGCCCCCACCCCTCATGTATCCCTTAGGCATAGATGATAGACTAAAGAAAACCCCCATTGTGGAATCTCTAGTTTTGCCTCATCCCCTTTACCAAGGGGACCGACTATCGTCACCAACCTCGATTGGACTTTGCATCACACATCCATCGTTGAACAAGGCCTTGGAGTTCACGCCCTGCCTCCAAGTTGTCAAGACCCTCCCCAAGGTGTTCTTCCCTCTCCGATGTGGATTTGAGGGAGCACGTTGACCGATCTTTCCTTGCGAGGATTCTATCGGACCGGTGGCCACCGTTCGGGAGCAATCGGCCTTGTATCGTGTGAGTTTTTGCGTGTGTTCATCGTGTTCTTCGCGAGGTGTGTGTTCGCTTCCGCTACCTTCTCCCTTTCCCCTGGCTTTCCCATCGATTTGACCACGAGATCCGTGAAGATCGGGCACCCAAGAGGTTAACCCCTCCATCAGGTTGGGCCTGGCCCATGTAACGCCCAGAACTTCATATTTATGCCTGTTTTACCCCTAGCTCGTGGCTGGCCTATATATAAGCCCCCACCCCCTCCTTGAAACCCTGGAGTTGATGATGAAAGAAGGCTTGTGCCTAACCCTAGATGGGAACCCCTCTATAGTTAATCTATGAGTTGTACAAGGCCTTGGAGTTCGGTTGTTCGTCTCCAAGTCGTCAAGACCCTCCTCAAGTGTTTGGTCTCTCCTCATTAAGGATTCTAGTAGTGCTAGGTCTCTCCCTTTGGGATTCTACTTGGTTGCTACTCTCTCCTTTTGATTTGGATTCTATGATCCGCTTGCCGATCTCTCCTTTGGTGATTCTACCTAACGGTCTCTCGCCGAGGATTCTATTGGATTGGTTGTTCGAACCAACGGGAGCAAATCGAATCGGGTTGTGTTTGCGTGTGTTTGTATCTTTACCTTGCGTTTGTGTTGCGTTCATCGTGTTCATCGGGTATTCCCTCACTCCCCGCATCAAATCCGTGAAGATCGGGCCACCCTAGGGTCAATCCCACAAGGGATCCCATATTACAACCCCGAAGAAACTAAGGAAATACAAAAACAAGTACAAGCTCGACAAAGGGTACATTCGTGTCTCTCTTAGCCCTTGTGTTGTTCCTGTTATTTTAGTGCCTAAGAAAGATGGTACATGGTGCATGTGTGTAGATTTTAGAGCTATTAATAACATCACTATTCGATATCGTCATCCTATTCCACGCTTAGAGGATATGTTAGATGAATTGAGTGGTGCTTCTATATTCTCTAAAATTGATTTTCATAGTGGATACCATCAAATTAGGATGAAAGAAGGGGATGAATGGAAAACTTCTTTCAAAACAAAATTTGGTTTGTATGAGTGGTTAGTTATGCCTTTTGGTCTTACTAATGCACCTAGTACATTCCTGAGATTAATGAATCATGTTCTGAGAGAATATATTGGTCGTTTTGTGGTTGTTTATTTTGATGATATACTCATATACAGCCGCAATGAAACTAAACATTATGATCATATTAGACAAGTTTTGCAAGTGTTGCGTGATAATCAATTATATGCTAATCTTGAGAAGTGCACATTTGCAAAAGATAAGGTCATATTTCTTGGATATGTTGTATCTAAGCATGGGGTAGAAGTAGATCAATCTAAACTTGAAGCAATTCAGAATTGGCCTATTCCCATGAATGTTAGTCAAGTGCATAATTTCCATGGCAGCCGGTTTCTATAGGCGCTTTGTGAAAGATTTTAGCACTATTGTTGCACCATTGAATGAATTGACTAAGAAAGGTGTGCCATTTGTATGGGGCGCAACCCAAGATATTGCATTTGATACATTGAAACGTTTGCTTACTACTACACCTTTGCTTGCATTACCTGATTTTTCAAAGCAATTTGAAGTTGAATGTGATGCTAGTGGTATAGGAATTGGAGGCGTTTTGATGCAAGAGGGTCGTCCTATAACATATTTTTCTGAGAAACTTGTTGGTGCTAGACTGAATTATCCTGTTTATGATAAAGAATTTATGCACTTGGTAGAGTTCTTGAGGTTTGGCAACATTATTTGTGGCCAAAAGAATTTATCATAAATTCTGATCATGAAGCATTGAAGTATCTTAAAGCTCAATCAAACTTGCATAGACGCTTAGCTAAATGGGTTGAGTTTATTAAGTCATTTCCTTACATCATTAAATATAAGAAGGAAATGAATATGTGGTTGCTGATGAATTATCTAGGAAGAACATGTTATTGACACATCTTGATGTTAAAATTCCTGGATTAGAGAGTATTTCTTCACTTTATGCAACTGATCATGATTTTTCTCAACCATATCGTTTGTGTGCTTTGAAACATGCTTGGGATAAGTATCATCTACATGATGGCTATTTGTTTAGAGCTAACAAACTATGCATTCCAGAATCGTCTTTGCGTTTGTTTTTAGTGTAGGAATCACATGATGAAGGTTTGATGGGTCACTTTGGGCGTGAGAAGACATTGCTCATGCTAGCTGATCATTTTTATTGGCCCAATATGAGGCGTGATGTCTATCGATTTGTGAGTCGCTGCATTACATGCAACAAGTCCAAATAAAAGCTGAAGCCTCATGGTTTGTATACACCTCTCTCTGCACCTACTACACCTTGGGAAGATATTAGCATGGACTTTGTGCTAGGTTTACCCAAAACTCAGAGAGGTCATGATTCTATATTTTTGGTAGTGGATAGATTTTCTAAGATGGCTCATTTTATTGCCTGCCACAAAAGCGACGATGCGTCGCATATTGCTAACCTGTTTTTCAGGGACATGGTGAGACTACATGGAGTACCAAAGACGATTGTTTCTGACCGTGATGTGAAGTTCATGAGCTACTTTTGGAAGACCTTATGGGGGAAGCTGGGAACGAAGTTGCTGTTCAGTACTACTTGTCATCCCTAAACAGATGGTCAGACGGAGGTGGTGAATAGAACATTGTCACAATTGTTGAGGACTATGATCAAGAAGAATCTATGAGAGTGGGAAGAGTGTTTTCCACATGTTGAGTTTGCATACAACCAGGCTGTGCATTCTACTACTCAGCTTGTCCTTTTGAGGTGGTGTATGGGTTCAAGCCATTAACGCCACTTGATTTGTTGCCTCTACCATTGCATGAGAGAGTTGATATGTGAAGAAAATACACGAGAAGACTCAAGAGGCTATTGAGAAGAAAGGCAAGAACATTTCTGCTACAAGGAATCAAGCAAGGAAGGAGATTTTGTTCAAGACTAGAGACATGGTATGGGTGCATCTGCGCAAGGATAGGTTCCCCAAGCTTAGACAATCCAAATTGAAGCCACATGGTGCTGGTCCTTACAAGGTGTTAGACAAGATTAATGATATTCCTATTGCTCAGTTTGGTGGTGTTAGCAACAGCTTCAACGTTGTTGATTTGTCACCGTATGAGGGAGAAGACCTTGGAGCATCGAGGTCGACGAATTTTGAAGGGGGAGATGATGAGGACATCCCTAAAATTACACCTACCCCAACTACTACTGAAGATGTTCCAGTTGCTACAAAGAAGGTTCAGTCCAATGAGATTAGAATTAGACCTATTACAAGAGCTCGTGCTAAGCTACTAGAACAACAGGTGAATTTGTTTCTTAATGAGCCTGGTGTTTTACTTAATGAGAACTTTATACTGCCTAAGTCATTCTACTATTGTATGATCAGGTACATTGGATAAGAAGGCGTAGCACGGAGCGAGGAGATGAAGCACATGGAGCACAACATGATGATCTCCCAAGGATGCACGAGGGAGGAGCGGTAGGAAGGTGTAACATCCCAGCATTCAGCTCAGAAATAAGCTGAACACAAGAAAATCCGAGGAATTTTCACGCAAAACTAAAGAAGCCATAGAGGGGTCGAGATCTCTCTTGTTCTGATGGAAACATCAGGACAGGTGTGATGGATTTCGACATGACCTCTATTGTACTTTTGTATTTTGAGGGAAGACAATTTGATGCAGCCCGACCTACGGTCGTTACCACATCATGGTCTCCAACTTACGCCAAGTCGTCATGGACTCCAAAGGTGAATCCGTTCCTCTATGCGAGCCCACTTCCTACCCTATTGAATGGTATGCTACTTCATACTCTGTCACATATGCATGATAGGTTCACACCGACAAGTACAGAGGCAAGGGAGGAAGCCCGGAATATCAAGCTCGACAAGACGGAGGCTTGGAAGAGGAGGCGGAAGAAGCCACAGCTGAACCACCGGAGTCTCCGGTCCTGCTACACCGGAGTCTCCGGTCCTCACAAGACTGGAGTCTCCTGACCGACCTGGGACTCGATCACCCGAGGACAGTCAGTACGCCACTCCGGAGACGACACCGGAGTCTCCGGCCTACACCGGAGTCTCCGGACCCTACACTGGAGTCTCCGTCCTACATGATGGGCCTGCGCGCCGCCAGCTGGGCCTTCGGCCCATGTACCCCTCTAACTCGTCCATACCCTAGTTTTATCCCTAAACTACCCCTGTTTATGTGGCTGGCCTATAAATAGAGTCCCCACCCCTTCATGTATCCCTTAGGCATAGATGATAGACTAAAGACAACCCCCTTGTGTGGAATCTCTAGTTTTGCCTCATCCCCTTATCCAAGGGGACCGACTATCGTCACCAACCTCGATTGTACTTTGCATCACGCATCCATCGTTGAACAAGGCCTTGGAGTTAATTGTCTTGTCTCAAGTTGTCTTCAGGTGTTCTTCAAATCGATGGGATTTGAGGAAAGGGAGAAGGTAGATTCTAACGGACCGGTGGCTAAAGAACACGATGAACACACGCAAAACTCACACGATACAAGGCCGATTGTTCTAACGGCGCCACGTCCGATAGAATCCTCGAAGGAAAGATCGTCAACGTGTTCCCTCAAATCCACATCGGAGAGGGAAGAACACTGGGAGGGTCTTGACAACTTGGAGACGAGACATCAAACTCCAAGGCCTTGTTCAAAGATGGATGCGTGATGCAAAGTCCAATCGAGGTTGGTGACGATAGTCGGTCCCCTTGGTCAAGGGGATGAGGCAAAACTAGAGATTCCACAATGGGGTTGTTTTAGTCTATCATCTATGCCTAAGGGATACATGAGGGGTGGGGGCTCTATTTATAGGCCAGCCACTAAACAAGGGTAGTTTGGGGATAAACTAGGCGAATAGGTAAGTAAAGGGGAATACATGGGCTGTGGCCCAACTGGTGCGCGCAGGCAGACATGACCGGTAGTACCGGACTTAGGACCGGTAGTACCGGTCATCACCGGTAGTACCGCTCTGGGACCGGTAGTACCGCTTGCGGTCTTGGAGCATCCGTTGGAGCCGTCAGTAGCGAGCGGTAGAAGGGGCGGTAGTACCGCTGACCGGTAGTACCGGTTCCGACAACCGGTAGTACCGCTTGGACCTGGCAGCTGCCGACCTGTCTTCTTCCGTCTCCTCTTCCAAGCCTCCGTGTTGTCGGGCTTGATGTTTCGGGCTTCCTCCCTTGCCTCCGTACTGGTCGGTGTGAACCTATCATGCATATGTGACGGAGTATGAAGTAGCATACCATTCAATAGGGTAGGAAGTGAGCTTGCATAGTGGAACAAATTCACCTTTGGAGTCCATGGCGACTTGGCGTAAGTTGGAGACCTTGATGTAGTAACGACCGTAGGTCGGGCTGCATCATCTCCCCCCCTTCAAAAAGAGTCGTCCTCGACTCTCCATGTTCATCATGAAGTAGAAGAAGTTGAAGGACATCCTTGATCCTGGGGTTCACCATATAGTCGTCATCAGGAAGATTGACTTGACAACACTTCAATGTTCCTTCACCCTCCATGAAGCCTACAAAGCTCACGACAAAAGCGAAGCAACACTCAAAGCGTAGCCAATTCATGAACATTATAGCATGAGTCCTCAAGTAGAAGGAAGTCACCTTAGCTTGTAGAGATAGCTCGATGAAGGGTAGCCATAGGTAACTCTCTTCGGTTCTTCTTGTCAACATATAGTCCATAGAGGTTGACGTGTATGCATTTGTGCCTTCACACAACAAAGACCAAGCAAAATATTTTTGTGCGTGATAGAGGAGCATGTCAAATGTGGCATGTCCATTCTTGTTCACAATACTATTAGCACAATACAAGGATAGCAAATGGAATGCATATGCAAGGTCAAAGTGCATGGAAATCGTTTGAACATCATCCAAATGTGGAAACTCAAAAACTCCATACAATGTTTTAGTGGGGCACTCAAGGCAATTGACTAGAATTTTGATCAATGTCCTTGATGCGAGAATAGGAGAATTCGGCAAAAACACGCAAGGAAGAATGTCCAAAGCAACATCATTATGTGTGCAAGCCAACCATTGGAAAGAGAAATTGTTCGACATGTTGGATGTCACACACAAATCATCGAATGCAAATATCATGGGAATGTGAGTATCCCAAGTGGAAGCAAAAACAACACGTTTGCAAACAAACCAAATGAAAAAGCAAGTGGTCCTTATGTTTGTTGCAACAACAAGACGAGATACTTGAAAGCTCTCATGACAATACATGCTCTTAAGGGCATTATGGTTGCACACAAAACATCGGAAAGAGAAATTGTTCAACATTTTTGTTGCAACACACAAAGCATCAATATCCAATAGCAAAGAAACATGAATGTCACAAGGAGAGATAATACCATTAACATGCTTGCAAGCAAACCATAGGAAAGAACAATTTGTCAACATGAAAGATGCAAAGCATTCCAAAGGTATCAGAGCTGGCTTCGATCTTGAACTCACTTGTTGGATGCTCTCAAGAGCTCTTTTTGTCAACTCGTGCTCAACCGAGGTTGACATGATAATGCGGGTATCTACACACATCATACACAAAAGGAAGAACGTGTGTGCATGGTAGAGATACACATCATCCATCATGACGTACCTCTTCTTTTGCACATCACCAATAATGTCAATCAAGTATGAAATAGATGCATGGTGAGTATGCAAGTGGGGAACATGCTTATCATGGCAATCATCAAAATCTCCAAAAATTGAGAAAGCTATGGGGGCCATCTCATTATAACGCATATGATCAATGTTGTTGCAAGCAAAACAAGTGATATAGCAAGCATTCATCTTATTGCAAGCAACGGGAGAAATTGAATGACTAGCATGACAAGACAAGTCCGAAGCAATTGGAGGATACACACAAGATGCATAGCATGGCATGTTTATGGCAATGATATCGCAATCAAACAATTCCACATGATCAATATTATGCAAAGGTAAAGCATCGCATGGGAATGTGGACGAAGCATATGTAATGTCACAAGTATCATCCATAGCATGCATATCCTCACAATTCATCATGTCCACTAGTGGGATCATGGCATCATCAACACCCTTATTGTTACCTTGGTCATACCTCTCATATGAAGTGGGTGTTGTGGAAGTAGTGGCCTCCTTGTGGACGACTTCGTCTTCTTGATGTAGCCATGGCGTAGCATCATCTTCGTGCACCATGTACATATTCTCCAATTGAGGCATCATTGCTTCATGGTGTGGCATGTCTTCATCCATGGAACCTAGCACAACATAAGAGAACACACTAGAGGTAGAGGGTAAGTCATTAGAAATAGAAATGGTCTCACTTGACCTATCAACTACCACTCTCAACTCACTAGGTGTATCACTCATTCCCTCCAAGTGGAAGCACTCAATCTCACATAAGGTGGAGTCACTCATCTCACTCTTGTTCTCACTCAAGTGGGATAAGTGGCTCTCATACTCACATGGGATTGGTACCACATCATCACTCAAGCATATGGGGATAGGCTCGGTTTCCTCAACTCCATGCGCCTCCTTTGGTGAAGGGAAAATCCCATGCTCACCATTCTTGACCTTGTCGCCTTCAAGGTTGGATGCCATAAGATGGGCATCATTGCTCGCCTCCATGGTCGAAGGGAAAATCCCATGCTCGACCGTCTTGTGGCCATCTTGTAGTAGTGGTGGAGGTAGGCTCATGCTATCCAACTTGGCGAAGTAGACGTCTACATTTTCCTCATTCGCGAGGTCATGGAAGTCAAGTGTAGGCGTTGAAGCTTGATGGCGTGGAGGAAGGCTTGCTCTTGGTGCCATTGTGGTGGTGGCACGAGTAGTTGAAGGTGCCCTATGATGGTGTCGACGGAGGTCATTGGCGTGCCTTGCCGATGGTTGATGTTGGTGAAGCACTTGGTCATCCACATGACGCTCACGACGGTGATCATTTGCCTTGGCACTCTTCTTGTGGTTGTGGTGCCTTCTTGAGCTTGATTGAGCATTATGGTTGGTGCTCATCATGAATTCTACGTCTTGGTGGCGAAGATGCCTTTGACGATGTCGTGTATCCTCTTTATGGTGGCGATGCTCATGAGGGGATGTTTGTCGATGAAGATTCTTGTTTCTTGGCGCCTCTTGATGTATGTGATGTTTGGACGCCACTCTTCTTTGGATAGGAGGTGGAGCTTGGCGCCTTGGCGGTGATGGAGCTTGGCGCCTTGGAGATGGTGGAGCTTGACGCCTTGGAGGTGATGGAGCTTGGCGCCTTGGAGATGGTGGAGCTTGACGCCATCTAGGTGGTGGCGCTTGTCGCCTTGGAGGTGGATCATTGAAGTAGGTGGTGCCCTTTGGTGTGGCACGCTTGGCCTTGAAGGTCATGGATTCTTGATGATGCGCCTCCTCTTGCTTGGCGTAGTAGTCTTCCATCTCCACACGGTGGAGGAATTCTTCATGGCTCATGGAGGAGCCATCAAAGTCGATAAAGTTCTCCGTGTCCTCCATGCTTGGCGAGGCGTCATCGATGTCGCACTCGAAGTCGTCCATGCTTGGGGAGTAATTGTTGGTGTAGTACTCCATATCGCCCAAGCATGTGGATCCATTGTCGGTGTAGTGCTCCATAGGCTCCATGCATGAGGAGCCATTGTCGACGTAGAGCTCCATGTCTTCCATGCATGTGGAGTCGTCGTAGGTGTAGTGCTCCGGGTCCTCAAAGCATGCGGAGCCATTTTCGGTGTTGTGCTCCGTCATGTCCTTATACTTGTGGAGTCGTAGTCATGGTGGCTCATCATGGATTCTTCATAGATATCATCCTCGGTTCCGGAGTCCCTAGACATGATGCACAAGACCAAGCGGTGTATATGGAAGTGGTAGTGGGAGTTAGGGATACAACGTCAAACCTTACTTTATATTGGAAGATCGTATCGTACAAGTGGCCACACTTCAGAGCAATAAACCAAGCAAAGTGAAGTTCACGCGGAACACCAAAACCAACTACGAACCAAAAAACACACACACACAAGGCCTATGGTGGATAGGTATGGAAAGTGGCATGTCAAGAATCAATCCGAAATCAAGATGTTGAAATGGCAAGTAAAGAACCACAATGATCACAAAGCAAAACAAGTCAATCCACAAGATAGGAAATATATACAAGGAAACACACACGGTGGGATAAATGGGACTTGTGCGACGGAGAAAGTGAGCTAAGAACCAAATGATTACCTAGCGAAGACTATAAGCTCGTGTCACAAAAGTACAAGGAGAGATTTAGTTCGATTGCACAAAATTGGGCTACAAGATATGCACAAAGTACCACCTATATTGATGCAGCCTGCCCTACTTGGACGCACCTCCATCTACAACACCTAGTCCCCAAGTGGACCAATGACTCGCACTGCGCAAGCTCCTACAAGCCAAGGTTAACTCGCCCTTTCCTCATGTGATTTTGGCCTACCTTTGGATGGCTTGCTACTTCATGCATCTACGCTGTGTATCCTCGATATGAAGCAACACCACCACACCAAGCCACCAAGGAACCAGACCAGGAGAAGAAGTCTGGAGCTCGCAGACACCGGAGTCTCCGTAGACCGAGTCTCCTGGCCCCTACACCAAGTCTCGACCTTCCTCCGTCCCAGACCGAGACTCAAGCCCGGACAGCAGTGGCCCTCCCGAGACGGGTTCGAGATCGACCGAGTCTCGGCCTGACCGAGTCTCCGGACTCAGACCGAGTCTCCGACCGACCGACGCCAGCATGTTAAAGCCTTTGGGCCTGGCCCATGTAACCCCAATTTCGCCCAAACTTCTAGTTTTATTCCAGAACTACTGCTTATGTGGTTGGCCAATATATAGCCCCACCCTCATATGTAAACCCTAGACTTGGATAATGATAGATTAAGACACCCTTGTGGATCTTTTAATCTATTGGTCTCATGCTCCTGATAAGGAGCACCTATTGTCCACCCTCTTGGATCTTGCCTAGTGCCTGTTGTACAAGGCCTTGGGTTCTCGGTTTCTCGCCTCAAGTCGCCAAGATCTCACCAAGCACCTCATCCCCTGTTGGCGTGGAGAGCGAGCTCACCAACACCGATCCTAGGGGATTATGTTGGACCGATTGCCACCGTGTGAGGGATAGGCGGTATCGTGTTTTGGTTTATGTGTTCTGGGTTTTCATCTCCTCCTCGATTCCATCCCCGACCACCGCTTCCCTCGTTCCTCGTGGAATTGTGAAAGATCGGCCAACCCCGGGTCCCCATAACATCTTGGTATCAAGAGCAAGGTTGATCAATTTAATTTCCCCAATTTTTCTTCTATCCACCATAAATTGAAAATTTCCCAAAACAGCCCCAATTTGCCTTTTGGATCGATCTGTTGCTTTTGGAGTGTTTTTGGTGGTTTTGATCCACCAAATCTTGTCTAAGGTGTTGGTTCAGCTTTTGCTCGCTTTCCCAGCCCAATTTTGGCCAAATTTTCATGGATTTGAGGACTCTAGGCGTGATTTCCGCCAAGAACACGAAGCATATCCCACACCGAGTCTCCGGCTGCACACCGAGTCTCCGTCTACACCGAGTCTCCGCCCGAGACCGAGTCTCCGCCCCGACGCGCTTTTGCCCATTTTCCCTCTTGTCTGCATTGGCTAATCTATCCACTTGTTGTTTGTGTTCCGTGTGCGTGTCACCAACTAACAGATAGCTTCCGCAACATCACCGCGCTCTTCGACACCACGGACCCCAAACTCTTCCTCGCCCATCGACACAAGATCATCACCATCAACTAAGGTATAACTTGTGTCAACCTTGTAGCCATATCTTCCTTTGTGTGTACCTATCCTATGAGAGCAACTCATTTTGTGTTTGTCTACATTGTGCACTTGCCATTGGAAAGTGAGAGTGTGAGGGCAAATACAAAAGTTATCATAGTAGCTTAGCAAGGGAGAAAAAGAAAAAGAATCAAAAAAAAAGAGAAAAAGAAAAAGAAAAATAGAAAGATATATAGTCTCCCAATACAAAGAGAGAATCAAGCTTGTAAGCAAAAGAGAGAGGAAGAAGCGTGCCAAGGCAAGTGCACAACTTGCTTACCCTCTTTGGCAAACGAGTTGTGGTCTCTCCTCATGCTGGCACGACACCCGAGCGTAGTCTTCGTTAGGCCATTTCGTGCTCACTTTCATAGTCGTTAACCCCATTTTTCTCCACGCGTGTGTAGTCGAGGTTCTCGCCACCTTTTGAGTTGACCATTTCCTTTTGACTTGCGCTTTGTTGGATTTTCTCCACTTTTGACTCTCCTTTATGCTTAGTTGGTTCTTTGGCTTTCCCAATCCTACCCATCCACCAAAAGCTTTTGAGAGTTGTAGCTTTGTGTGTGAGTTTCTTTACCATTTCACTTTGCATGTTGTTCGCCTTTGTGTGGCAATTGGTTTGATATAATCTCCAAGGTGAGGTAAAAGGCTAACTCTACACCTTTACTCTCCATATACAACCCTTGTCGGCTTTGCATCATGGATGGGAATGGCAGCCGTCCCAACCACCACCACCACCTCCGGAGGACGACAATCCATACATGACAAGATGGGACCATTGGAAGGTTCGAGGAGAATTCAACCACTGCTAGAAGCCCTTGAGCGGGCGCCAAGATGAACAATTTAGCGAAGCCCGAGTGGAGTTCAAGAACATCGACAACCGCTTCGAGGAAGTCCGAGGCCAAATGCATGCCATGCAACACAACCTCGGTCATCAAAATGAAGCTCTTGGTCGTGCTCGCCTCAACGGATGAGAAGCTTCAACGCCTCATTGATGGGTTAGCAAGGCCACGCATGAGACTCAAGATCATCACGGCACTCCTCGAATCAAGTGCTCCTCGCCGTCACGCTTCAAGGCACCGGGATGGACCCGTCCTTCACTCCATGAGCTCTTCTCAAGCGGTACCATCGCCGCGCCACGTCGCAACGTCAAGCTATGATGGTGACCTCTCCGCAAGACCTCCAAGACGTGAAGCGGACCGGCCACAACAAAGGGCACTTGTGCTTCAACAAGAACAACCTCACATGGACCACCAAGCCCATCGCCATCGACATGTTCTTTCCACAACAAGTGAAGCATCCGAAGTGGAAGAACAAGTTCGCCGCGGCGTGAAGCACTCAAGACCCACCAAGGCATCCTCCTCGACATGAACGCCATCGCCACAACATGATCTAAACGACGAGCCTCCTCCACAACAAGAAGAAAGAGAGCAGCCCATTGCGCATGCGGCTCGACGTCCTCCTCGCCACATGGCGCAAGATAATGTTCTCGGCATCAACCACGACAAGAACATGAGCAAGCTCCCCAAGCTCGCCGTGAGGACCAACAACCTCCTCCTCGTCCTCAACCGCGCCAACAACAAGAGCAAGCTCCCCAAGCTCGTCGTCCAAACCAAGTTCCACCACCAAACGCGGCACCTCAACAACCGCAAGAGCAACGCCACCATCAACAAGCAAGACATGAGAGCTCGGATGATGAAGATGGCCACCAAAATCATGGCAACCGGCCGCAACCGGAACCGCAATAAGGAAGAAACTTTCGGCAAGCTCAAGTTCACCATGCCCAAGTTCACCGGTTCCAATGATCCCGAAGAATACCTCTCATGGGAACTCAAGGTTGACAAGATCTTCCGCATGCACAACTTTAGCAATGAGAAGATGATGGCCATGGCATCCCTCGAGTTTGATGAATATGCCAACCTTTGGTGGAACAAGTCCAACTCGCCGCGGAATCAAAAGAAGAGCCTCCAATCTCAACTTGGCAAGATATGAAGTACAACAAGCCAAAGACATACTTCACATACAAGCAAGCTCCAACCATTACTTCGACAACACCAAGTGGAAGCTCATCAAATACTACCAAGCTTCCCTTCAAGCCAACACTTTCTCAAGGAAAACCGCCCCCATGTGGCAAATACACAAGGGATGAACAACCATTCAATGGTGAGTGCTACAAGTGTGGAGGCAAAGGACACAAGTCGGCCGCATGTGGGAACAAGAAAGTTTTGTTCATCCATGACAACGGCGATGAAGAATACTTGAGTGAAGAAGAGTTTGATGCAAGGGTCAAGGAAGCCATGGCAAGGCAACATTTGGAAGAGGACCAAGAGCTACTCATGTGTGAGCATGACGCAAGTCCATCGCCAGGTCACAAGGGTCTTAACTACTCAAGCCAATGAGAATGAAGACCAACGATCAAACATCTTCCAAACTCGTGCCGGTATCAATGGGAGGTCCATCAAAGTTGTCATCGATGGAGGGAGTTGCCACAATCTTGCAAGTATGGAATTGTGTGAGAAACTCATTCTCACCCTCCATCCGCATAAACACCCCTACCATATCCAATGGCCAAGTGACCAAGGATCACAAGATCAAGCACACCGTCCTCGAACGTTCTCAATTGGGCACTACAAGGACACGGTGGAATGACGTGGTCCCAATGACGGTTTGCCATATGTTGCGGAAGGCCGTGGCAATATGACAAGCGTGCTTTGCATAATGGTCACTCAAACACTTACACCTTCAAATGGCTTGATAAAACTTGTGTGTTGCAACCAATGACTCCTAGCCAAATAATTGCAGACAATGCAAAGGCTTTAGCGAGGGCACAATACACAAAAACACCTTGTGAGAAGAGCGGTGAGCGAGAGAACCACACCATAGTGAGTGAGAGCTACAAGCCAAACTCGAGTGGAAAAACTAAGAGTGTTCTTCTTGCCACCAAAAGTGAGATGAGAGAAGTGCGGAACAACCCATCCATCTTGCACTATGTCCTTGTATGCAAGGGACTAGCGCAAGGAACTAACGACTTGACAAATGTTCCTCCTTCTTTGATGGCTATTTTGCAGGAATTCCAAGATGTATTTCCAAGAGCTTCCTCATGGCCTTCCCCTCTTCGTGGAATCGAAAATCAGATCGACCTTATACCCGGCCCCACTACCAAACCGCTACCGTATCGCCTAACCCTAAGAGACAAAGGAGATAGAACGACAAATCAACCAACTCGTCTCCAAAGGTTTGATCCAAGTAAGCACTAGTCCAAGCGGGTTCCCGTGATTCTAGTTCCAAAGACGGATGATACGCGGTTATGCATGGATCATTCGTCAATCAATGCTATCACCGTATGCGTTATCGACATCCTATACCGCGTCTTGATGACATGCTTGATGAGTTATGTGGAGCCACTATATTTTCGAAAATTGATCTTCGTAGTGGTTACCATCAAATTCGCATGGTCAAGGTGATGAGTGGAAATCGCCTTCAAGACCAAGCTTGGTCTCTATGAATGGTTGGTTATGCCTTTTGGCTTATCCAATGCCCCATCTACCTTCATGCGCCTCATGAACCATATTTTGAGATCTCTCATTGGGAAGAGTGTAGTTGTTTCCTTTGATGACATCCTTGTCTATAGCAAGTCACTAGAGGAGCATGTTACTCATGTTAAGGAGGTCCTTCAAATCCTTCGTCATGAAAAGCTTTACGCTAATCTCCCAAAGTGCACTTTTGCAAGAGACAAGTTGATTTTCCTTGGTTTTGTTGTGTCTTCTAATGGCATTGAAGTTGATGTCTCAAAAGTAAAGGACATACGAGATTGGCCCATCCCTACAAAATGTTAGTGAACTTCAAGTTTTCATGGGTTGATGGCTTTTACCGCCGCTTTGTGAAAGATTTTTCTACAATTGCTTGCCCCTCAACGAATTGACCAAGAAAAATGTCACGCCTGCTTGGGGAAAAGCACAACAAAAGGCTTTGATGAGCTCAAAAGAGACTCACCAAGCACCACTTCTTGCATTACCGGATTTCACAAAACCTTTGAGATTGAATGTGACGCTAGTGGTATTGTCATTGGTGGCCCCTTATGCAAAATGGGCCCTATTGCTTACCATAGTGAGAAACTTGATGGCGCACGCCTCAACTATCCTATTTATGACAAAGAACTTTTTGCCTTGGTTCGAGTCCTTCAAGTGTGGCAACACTACCTTTGGCCCAAAGAATTTATCATCCATTCCGACCATGAGTCGTTGAAGTATCTTAAGGGCCAAGCCAATTTGAGTAAAAGGCACGCAAAATGGGTTGAGTTCATGGAGTCTTTCCTTACATTGTCAAATACAAGAAGGGCAAAGAAAATGTGGTAGCGGACGCCTTGTCTCGCAAAAACACAAGCCTTCTTACACGACTCGAAGTACATGTCTTGGGTCTTGATGACATCCAATCTTTGTACGCGTCCGACCCTTTCTTTGGACCAATTTTTGCAACATGTTCCATAGACAAAGGGATTGATGATTTCTATTTGCATAAGGGTTTTCTTTTCAAACAAAACAAACTTTGCATTCCGAAATCGTCTCTCCAACTTTTGCTTCTTCAAGAGTCCCATGGTGGAGGCCTTATGGGTCACTTTGGCCGTGACAAGACTTATGACATGCTCTCCACTCACTACTTTTGGCCAAAGATGAAGCGCGACGTGGAGCGCCACGTCCAACGATGCACTACATGTATCCAAGCTAAGTCTAAGTCCAACCCCTTTGGTCTTTATATGCCATTGCCTATTTGATGCAGCCCGTCCTACGACCGCTACTACATCTACTTCCACGAGCTCCCCAAGTGGACCCATGACTCGCGCCCGAGCCAAACTCCTTCAAGCTAAGGTGAACTCGCTCCTATCCTTGTGTGACTTCGACACACCCTTGGATGGCTTGTTACTTCATACGCATACACTATGCATCATCAGGTACGAAGAGAAGGACCCAAGGAGCGAAGGGAAAGAAACCAACATCAGGGCAGCGGTACTACCGGTTGAGCCGGTACTACCGCCCAAGCGGTACTACGGCCCCAGCTACGGACGCCCAGAAGCACCAATCCACGCCCAGACATAAGCGGTACTATCGCCCTCAAGGGTACTACCGGACAGCGGTACTACCGCCCTCCTACTGGCCGCCACAGGCGCCCGACGGAAGCTCCAGGCCCTCAAGCGGTACTACCGCCTCGGCGGTACTACCGGTCACCACCGGTACTACCGGTCCTGTCTGATCCTGAACGCCTAAGTTCGGCCCTGTGCCTTGTAACCCTACCTATAATTTATCCTTTCGTTCCGAAACTACCCCTGTTTTTATGGCTAGACTATATATAGCCCCCACCCTCCATTGTAAACCCTAGACTTGGATAATAATAGATATTAAGGAAACCCTTTGAGGAACACCGGATTATCCACCCCCCTCTTGGATCTTGCCTAGTACGTTCAAGTTGTACAAGGCCTTGGGTTCTCGGTTTCTCGCCCCCAAGTCGTCAAGATCTCACCAAGCACCTCGTCCCCCGTTGTTGGCGTGGAGAGCGAGCTTCGCCCAACACCGATCCTAGGGATTATGTTGGACCGGTTGCCACCAGCGTGAGGAGTAGGCGTGTATCGTGTTTTGGTGTGTGTGTGTGTTCGTGGTTTTCATCGTCTTCCTCGATTTCATCCTCTGACCACCGCTTTCCCCTCGTTCCTCGTGGAATTCGTGAAAGATCGGGCCAACCCCAGGGTTACCCCATAACATATTGGTATCAGGAGCACGGTTGATCACGAATTTCCCCCCAATTTTTCTTTTATCCACCTTAAAATCGAAAATCTCACCAAAAAGAGCCCCAATTTGCCTTCGGATCGATCTCTGGATTTGGTGAGTTTTTCGTGGTTTTGGTCCATAGATCTGTTGCTTTGGGAGTCGATCTATAGCCCCTGTTGTTCCTATCCCAGCCTTTCGGTCAGATTTCCCACGAATTTGAGGTTTTTGGCAAGTTCTTCTCGTTCAGCTTCGGGCCAAGCGGTACTACCGGCCGAGCAAGCGGTACTCGCAAGTAACCGGTACTAACGGTAGTATGGTACTACCATCATCGGCATTACCGCTCATTTCAAGCGGTACTACCGCTGACTCGACCGTGACTCTTGCCCTTTATCGCCTCAGTTTCGTTTGCTGACCTTTCCACCTCGCTTGTTCGTGCTTCGCGTGTTTGTCGCCATTTTCACAACAGCTTCCGCATTAAAGTCATTCCGCGCTCAACGACACCGCGACAATCGAACATCATCCCCCACAAACGGCTGCAAGTCGTCAACAATACCAAAGGTATAACTTGCACCACCTTGATAGCCCCATATCTTCCTTTGTGTGTATCTATCCTATGAGAGCAACTCATTTTGCGTTTGTCTAAGCATTGTGCACTTGCCTTCGGAAAGTGAGAGTGTGAGGCCAAATACAAAAGCTAACATAGTAGTATAGAGAGGGAGAAAAAGAATAAAAAAAACAGAAAAGGAAAAGAAAAAGATAGAATAGAAAGATACATAGTTTCCCAATACAAAGAGAATACCAAGCTTGTAAGCCAACAAGAGAGAAGAAAAGAGCGCACCGAGGCAAGTGCACAAATCTATTGCTTATCCTCTTTTGGCAAACGAGTTGTGGTCTCTCCTTGAGTTGGCACGACAACCGAGCGTAGTCTTCGTTAGGACCTTTTGTGCTCATTTTCATAGTCGTGCTAACCCCGTTTTTCTCCACGTGTGTGTTTTCCGTGTTTTGGTAGATCGTATCCTTTTGCTTTTGATCTTTGGTTCTTTACCACGTAGGACAATAACCTTTTGCTTGGATTGTTTCGTTTGGTTTTCCACAGTCCTAACCTTCCACCAAAAGCTTTTGAGAGTTCTAGCATAGTTGTGTGTGAGTTTCTTGCCCATTTCACTTTGCACGCTTTTCGCTCACTTGTGTGGCAATTGGTTTGATATAATCTCCAAGGTGAGGTAAAAGGCTAACTCTCCGAACCATTTCTCTCCATATACAACCCTTGTTGGCTTTGCATCATGGACAGGCATGGAGAGCCATCCCAACAACCACCACCTCCGGAGGATGACACACAATTCATGACAAGATGGGACCATTGGAAGGTCCGAGGTGAATTCAACTACCGTTGTGAAGCTCTCGAGCGGCACCAAGATGAACAATTTAGCGAGGCCCATGTGGAATTCAAGAACATCGACAACCGCTTCGAAGAAGTCCGTGGCCAAATGCATGCAATGCAACACAACCTCGGGCATCAAAGTGAAGCTCTTGGTCGTGCACTCGCCTCAACGGATGAGAAGCTTCAACGCATCATCGATGGACTCGCAAGGCCACGATCGCGCGAATCAAGCTCATCTCGGCACTCCTCGCTTAATCAAGTGCACCTCGCACACGCTTCAAGGCACCGAGGAGGACCCGTTCTTCAATCCATGAGCTCTTCGCAAGCGGTACCATCTCCGCTGCCACAATAACGCAAGCTATGATGGTGACCTCTCCAAGACCTCCAAGACGCCGCTTAACCGCCACAACCAAGGGCACTTGTGATTCAACAAGAGCAACCTCGCATGGACCACCAAGGCCATCGATGTCGACATCCCCCTTCAACAACAAATGAAGCTTCCGAAGAGGACGAACAAGATCACCGTCGACGGGAAGCACTCGAAGATCCTCAAGTACCACCAAACTTCCATTCAAGCCAACTCTCCCTCAAGGAAAACAGCCCCCAAGTGGCAAACACACAAGGGATGATCAACCATTCAATGGTGAATGCTACAAGTGTGGAGGCAAAGGGCACAAGTCGAATGCATGTGGGAACAAGAAAGTTTTGTTCATCCATGACAACGGCGATGAAGAATACTTGAGTGAAGAAGAGTTTGATGCAAGGGTCAAGGAAGCCATGGCAAGGCAACATTTGGAAGAGGACCAAGAACTTCTTGTGTGTGAGCATGACGCAAGTCCATCGCTTGTGGTCACAAGGGTATTGACTACCCAAGTCAATGAAAATGAAGACCAACGCTCGAACATCTTCCAAACTCTTGCCGGCATCAATGGGAAGTCCATCAAAGTTGTCATCGATGGAGGGAGTTGCCACAACCTTGCAAGCACGGAATTGTGTGAGAAACTCAACCTCACCCTCCATCCGCATAAACACCCCTACCATATTCAATTGGTAAGTGACCAAGGATCCATCAAAATCAAGCACACCGTCTCGGTGACGTTCTCAATTGGGCACTACAAGGACACGGTGGAATGTGACGTGGTCCCAATGACGGTTTGCCATATGCTGCTCGGAAGGCCGTGGCAATATGACAAGCGTGCTTTGCATAATGGTCACTCAAACACTTATACCTTCAAATGGCTTGATAAAACTTGCGTGTTGCAACCAATGACTCCTAGCCAAATAATTGCGGACAATGCAAAGGCTTTAGCGAGGGCGCAATACACAAAAACACCTTGTGAGAAGAGTGGTGAGCGAGAGAACCACACCATAGTGAGTGAGAGCTACAAGCCAAACTCGAGTGGAAAAACTAAGAGTGTTCTTCTTGCCACCAAAAGTGAGATGAGAGAAGTGCGGAACAACCCATCCATCTTGCACTATGTCCTTGTATGCAAGGGACTAGCGCAAGGAACTAACGACTTGACAAATGTTCCTCCTTCTTTGATGGCTATTTTGCAGGAATTCCAAGATGTATTTCCCGATGAGCTTCCTCATGGCCTTCCTCCTCTTCGTGGAATCGAACACCGCATCGACCTCATACCCGGCGCACCACTTCCAAACCGCTACCAGATATCGCATCTAACCGGAAGAGACGAAGGAGATCGAACGTCAAATCAACCAACTCGTCTCCAAAGATTTGATCCAAGTAAGCACTAGCCCAAGCGCGGTCCCCGTGATTCTTGTTCCAAAAACGGATGATACGTTGCGGTTATGCATGGACTGCCGTCCAATCAATGCTATCACCGTGTGTTATCGACATCCTATACCGCGTCTTGATGACATGCTTGATGAGTTATGTGGAGCCACTATATTTTCGAAAATTGATCTTCGTAGTGGTTACCATCAAATTCACATGGCCGAAGGTGATGAGTGGAAAACCGCCTTCAAGACCAAGCTTGGTCTCTATGAATGGTTGGTTATGCCTTTTGGCTTATCTAACGCCCCATCTACCTTCATGCGCCTCATGAACCATATTTTGCGATCTCTCATTGGGAAGAGTGTAGTTGTTTACTTTGATGACATTCTTGTCTATAGCAAATCACTAGAGGAGCATGTTACTCATGTTAAGGAGGTTCTTCAAATCCTTCGTCATGAAAAGCTTTATGCTAATCTCCCAAAGTGCACTTTTGCAAAAGACAAGTTGATTTTCCTTGGGTTTGTCGTGTCTTCTAATGGCATTGAAGTTTATGTCTCAAAAGTCAAGGACATACGAGATTGGCCCATCCCTACAAATGTTAGTGAACTTCGTAGTTTTCATGGGTTGGCTGGCTTTTACCGTTGTTTTGTCAAAGACTTTTCTACAATTGCTTGCCCCCTCAACGAATTGACCAAGAAAAATGTCACGTTCGTTTGGGGAAAAGCACAACAAAAAGCTTTTGATGAGCTCAAAAAGAGGCTAACCGAAGCACCACTTCTTGCATTGCCGGATTTCACAAAAACCTTTGAGATTGAATGTGATGCTAGCGGTATTGGCATTGGTGGCGTCCTTATGCAAAATGGGCGTCCTATTGCCTACCATAGTGAAAAACTTGATGGCGCACGCCTAAACTATCCCATTTATGACAAAGAACTTTTTGCCTTGGTTCGAGTTCTTCAAGTGTGGCAACACTATCTGTGGCCCAAAGAATTTATCATCTATTCCGACCATGAGTCGTTGAAGTATCTTAAGGGCCAAGCCAACTTGAGTAAAAGGCACGCAAAATGGGTTGAGTTCATGGAGTCTTTTCCTTACATTGTCAAATACAAGAAGGGCAAAGAAAATGTGGTAGCGGACGCTTTGTCTCGCAAAAACACAAGCCTTCTTACACGACTCGAAGTCAATGTCTTGGGTCTTGATGACATCAAATCTTTGTACGCGTCCGACTCTTTCTTTGGACCAATATTTGCACAATGTTCAATAGACAAAGGGATTGATGATTTCTATTTGCAAAAGGGTTTTCTCTTCAAACAAAACAAGCTTTGCATTCCGAAATCGTCTCTCCAACTTTTGCTTCTTCAAGAGTCCCATGGTGGAGGCCTTATGGGTCACTTTGGTCGTGACAAGACATATGACATGCTCTCCACTCACTACTTTTGGCCAAAGATGAAGCGCGACGTGGAGCGCCACGTCCAACGATGCACTACATGTATCCAAGCTAAGTCTAAGTCCAACCCCTTTGGTCTTTATATGCCATTGCCTATTCCTCATACACCTTGGTCGGACATTAGCATGGACTTTGTGTTAGGCTTGCCTAGATCTAAACATGGATATGATTCCATATTTGTAGTCGTGGATCGCTTTTCTAAAATGGCACATTTCATTCCGTGCCATAAGACCGATGATGCTTCACATGTAGCCAATTTGTTTTTTAGGGAAATAATTCGGCTACACGGTGTGCCTAGAACAATCGTCTCCGACCGCGACATAAAATTCATGAGCTACTTCTGGAAGACTCTCATGGCCAAGCTCGGCATCAAGCTCCTCTTCTCGTCCGCCTCGCATCCTCAAACCGATGGACAAACCGAGGTCGTCAATCGAAGTCTTGGCACACTCCTCCGGGTGTTGATAAAGAAGAACCTTAAGGACTGGGAGGAATGTATTCCACACGCCGAGTTCGCCTACAACCGCGCCAAGCACTCCACCACCATGAGGAGCCCGTTCATGATCGTCTACGGCTTCGAGCCTCTCACCGCGCTCGATATTCTTCCACTTCCACTTCATGAACGTGCCAATATGGACGTTGTCAAGCGTGCCCAAACAATGAAGAAACTCCATGAAGACACACGAGCTACGATCGAGCAACAAGTCCTTCGCCAAGCATCAAGGCTAAACAAGACCAAGAAAGAGATGATCTTTGATGATGGCGACCTTGTGTGGATCCACTTGAGTAAAGACCGCTTCCCCAAGGAACGCGACTCCAAGCTAAAGCCAAGAGGCGATGGACCATTCAAGGTGCTACAGAGGATCAACAACAACGCCTATGTCATCGATATACCAACATCGAAGTATCTTGTGAGCTCGACATTCAATGTCAAGGACCTCTCACCCTACCATGGCGAAGAGGAAGTTGTGACGGTTGAAGAGTCGAGGACGACTCTTTCCCAAGGGGGGGAGCTGATGCAGCCCGTCCTACGACCGCTACTACATCTACTCCCACGAGCTCCCCAAGTGGACCCATGACTCGCGCCCGAGCTAAGCTCCTCCAAGCCAAGGTTAACTCGCTCCTTTCCTTGTGTGACTTCAACACACCCTTGGATGGTTTGCTACTTCATACACGTACACTGTGCATCATCAGGTACGAAGAGAAGGACCCAAGGGACGGAGGGAACGGAGCAGAAGCAACCAGTCGCTGCCAGACGATAGCGGTACTGCCGACCGGTACTACCGGTCCAAGCGGTACTAACGGCCCAGCAATCGGTACTACCGGACTGCGGTACTACCGCCCCCTCCTACCTCTCTCGACAGTAACTCCGACGAAGCTCCAGGCAGTAGCTGCCCGGTAATCACTACCGCTCGATCGAACATGAACGCCTGAGTTCGGCCCTGTGCCTTGTAACCCTTCATATAATTTACCTTTTCGTTCCGAAACTACCCCTGTTTTGTGGCTGGACTATATATAGCCCCACCCTCCATTGTAAACCCTAGACTTGGATAATAATAGATATTAAGGAAACCCTTTGAGGAACTTATATCTATTGGTCTCATGCTCCTACCAAGGAGCACCGGATTATCCACCCCCCTCTTGGATCTTGCCTAGTGCGTTCAAGTTGTACAAGGCCTTGGGTTCTCGGTTTCTCACCCCCAAGTCGTCAAGATCTCACCAAGCACCTCGTCCCCCGTTGTTGGCGTGGAGAGCGAGCTTCGCCCAACACCGATCCTAGGGATTATGTTGGACCGGTTGCCACCAGCGTGAGAGATAGGCGTGTATCGTGTTTTGGTGTGCGTGTGTTCGTGGTTTTCATCTCCTTCCTCGATTTCATCTCCCGACCACCGCTTTCCCCTCGTTTCTCGTGGAATTCGTGAAAGATTGGGCCAACCCCCGGGTTACCCCTTAACAGTGCCATTGTTTGTTCATCTCGCTCTTCAATGTTGGCACGGATCATGTTGAGCTCCATTTGCTTGAAGTACTCTTTCACGCTCTTTGTCCCTTGACTAAGCGTTTGAAGCTTGTTGAAGAGGTCACGCGTGTAGTGTGAAGGAACAAAGCGGGATCTCATATGAGCCTTCATATCTTGCCAAGTTGCGATTGGAGGCTCTTCTTTTGCTTCGCGAGCGAGTTGGACTTGTTCCCACCAAAGGTTGGCATACTCATCAAACTCGAGGGATGCCATGGCCATCATCTTCTCATTGCTATAGTTGTGCATGCGGAAGATCTTGTCAACCTTGAGTTCCCAAGAGAGATATTCCTCGGGCTCATTAGAACCGGTGAATTTGGGCATGGTGAATTTGAGCTTGCCAAAAGTTTCTTCTCCATTGCGGTTCTGGTTGTGTCGGTTGCCATGATTTGGGCGGTCATCATCATCATCCGAGCTTTCATGTCTTGCTTGGTGATTGTTGCGTTGCTCTTGCGGTTGTTGAGGTGTCGCGTTTGGTGGTGGAACTTGGTGTTGACGACGAGCTTGGGGAGCTTGCTCGTTTTGTTGACGCGGTTGAGGACGAGGAGGAGATTGATGGTCCTCACGACGAGCTTGGGGAGCTTGCTCTTGTTCTTGTCGTGGTTGATGCCGAGGAGCATTGTCTTGCGCCCTGTGGCGAGGAGGACGTCGAGCCGCATGCGCAATGGGCTGCTCTTCTTCTTCTTGATGTGGAGGGGGCTCGTCATGACCATCATGTTGCCGACGTGGACGATCATGTCGATGATGACGCCTTGGAGGATCTCCGAGTGCTTCACGTCGACGGTGATCTTGTTTGTCCTCTTCGGATGCTTCACTTGTTGTTGAAGGGACATGTCGACGGCGATGGCCTTGGTGGTCCATGTGAGGTTGCTCTTGTTGAATCACAAGTGCCCTTGGTTGTGTTCGGTTCGCTTCGCGTCTTGGAGGTCTTGCGGAGAGGTCACCATCATAGCGTTGCTTGGCGTGGCGGAGATGGTACCGCTTGCGAGGAGCTCATGGATTGAAGAACGGGTCCATCCCGGTGCCTTGAAGCGTGACAGCGAGGTGCACTTGACTCACTTGAGGAGTGCCGAGATGAGCTTGATTCGCCTTGACGTGGCCTTGCTAGTCCATCAATGAGGCGTTGAAGCTTCTCATCCGTTGAGGCGAGTGCACGACCAAGAGCTTCGTTTTGATGACCGAGGTTGTGTTGCATGGCATGCATTTGGCCACGGACTTCTTCGAAGCGGTTGTCGATGTTCTTGAATTCCACACGGGCTTCGCTAAATTGTTCATCTTGGCGCCGCTCGAGAGCTTCACAACGATAGTTGAATTCTCCTCGGACCTTCCAATGGTCCCATCTTGTCATGAATTGTGTGTCATCCTCCGGAGGTTGTGGTGGTTGGGATGGCTCTCCATGCCTGTCCATGATGCAAAGCCAACAAGGGTTGTATATGGAGAATAAGGGTGCGGAGAGTTAGCCTTTTACCTCACCTTGGAGATTATATCAAACCAATTGCCACACAAATGAGCGAACAGCGTGCAAAGTGAAATGGCAAGAAACTCACACACAAATATGCTACAACTCTCAAAAGCTTTTTGGTGGGAGGTTAGGATTGTGGAAAACCAAACGAAACGATCCAAGCAAAAGGTTATTGTTCTACATGGTAAAGAACCAAAGATCAAAAGCAAAAGGGTACGATCTACAAAAACACGGAAAACACACACGTGGAGAAAAACGGGGTTAGCACGACTATGAAAATGAGCACAAAAGGTCTTAACGAAGACTACGCTCGGTTGTCGTGCCAACGCAAGGAGAGACCACAACTCGTCTGCCAAAAGAGGATAAGCAATAGATTTGTGCACTTGCCTCGGTGCGCTCTTTTCCTCTCTCTCTTGTTGGCTTACAAGCTTGGTATTCTCTTTGTATTGGGAGACTATGTATCTTTCTATTTTATCTTTTTCTTTTCTCTCTTTTTTTTATTCTTTTTCTCCCTTTCTATACTACTATGTTAGCTTTTGTATTTGGCCTCACACTCTCACTTTCCGAAGGCAAGTGCACAATGCTTAGACAAACACAAAATGAGTTGTTCTCATAGGATAGATACACACAAAGGAAGATATGGGGCTGTCAAGGTGGTGCAAGTTATACCTTTGGTATTGTTGACGACTTGCAACCGTTGGTGGGGGATGATGTTCGAGTGTCGCGGTGTCGTTGAGCGCGTGGTGACTTTGATGCGGAAGCTGTTGTGAAAATGGCGACAAACACGCGGAACACGAACAAGCGAAGTGGAAAAGTCAGCAAACGAAATTGAGGCGTCAAAGGGCAAGGAAATATGGTCAGAGTCGAGCGGTAGTACCGCTGGTAACGATCGGTAGTACCGGCGAGCGGTAGTACCGCTTGTACTACCGGTAGTACCGGTTACTTGCGGTAGTACCGCTTACGGTAGTACCGCCGATTATGGACGTGACGAACTCAACTTGACCAAAATCCTCAAATTCGTGAAGATCTGACCGAAAGGCTGGGCTAGGAACAAACAGGGGCTATAGATCGACTCCAAAAGCAACAGATCTATGGACCAAAACCACGAAAAACTCACCAAATCCAGAGATCGATCCGAAGGCAAATTGGGGCTCTTTTTGGTGGGTTTTTCGATTTTAAGGGGGATCAAAGAAAAATTGGGGGGAAATTCGTGATCAACCGTGCTCTTGATACCAATATGTTATGGGGTAACCCCTTGGGTTGGCCCGATCTTTCACGAATCTCCGCGGGAATCGAGGGTAAAGCGGTGGAAGGGGGAAAGGGGATGGAATCCACGAACACACGCCACGAAGAACCCGACGAACACACGCACACAAAACACGATACACGCCGATCTCTCACGCCGGCGGCAACCGGTCCAACATAATCCCTAGGATCGGTGTTGGTTAAGCTTTTCTCCACGCCAACAACGGGGGATGAGGTGCTTGGTGAGATCTTGACGACTTGGGGGCGAGAAACCGAGAACCCAAGGCCTTGTACAACTTGAACGCACTAGGCAAGATCCAAGAGGGGGGTGGATAATCCGGTGCTCCTTGGTAGGAGCATGAGACCAATAGATATAAGTTCCTCAAAGGGTTTCCTTAATATCTATTATTATCCAAGTCTAGGGTTTACAATAGAGGGTGGGGGCTATATATAGTCCAGCCACAAAACAGGGGTAGTTTCGGAACGAAAAGGTAAATTATAGGAAGGGTTACAAGGCACAGGGCCGAACTCAGGCGTTCAGGTTCAGTCAGGGCCGGTAGTACCGGTCCGGCAACCGGTAGTACCGGTCGTAACCGGTAGTACCGCTCCGGGGGCGGTAGTACCGCTGGCGGGCCTGGAGCTTCCGTCGGAGTTGCCTGTGTCGAGCGGTAGGAGGGGGCGGTAGTACCGCTGGCCGGTAGTACCGGTTCTTTGGCCGTAGTACCGGTCTGGGCGTGGAGAGGTTCTTCTGAGGCGTCCGGGCTGGGTCGGTACCGCTTGAACAGACGAGTAATCCGGCTCAACCGTAGTAGTACTGGCGTCTGGATGATCGGTTGCTTCCCCTCCGTTCCTTGGGTCCTTCTCTTCATACCTGATGATGCACAGTACATGCGTATGAAGTAGCAGGCCGTCCAAGGGTGTATCGAAGTCACACAAGGAGAGGAGCGAGTTCACCTTAGCTTGAAGGAGTTTGGCTCGGGCGCGAGTCATGGGTCCACTTGGGGAGCTCGTGGGAGTAGATGTAGTAGCGGTCGTAGGACGGGCTGCATCATATGGTGAGATTGGTGGAATGGTAATTGCTACCTTGCCTCACCGGAGTCAACGATTGGAAAGATTGTTGTTGCCGAGAGCAAAGCGAATAGCGGGTACACAAGACACACACACAAAGGCCTATGGTGGTAGGTTAGAAAGGTGGATAGCAAATGGAACAACCAAAAGAAAAGGATATTGTCAAAAGTGGGTACAATCCAACAAAAACAAAGTCAAAGGAAAAGGTCAAAAAGGGTGACAAGAACCTACGACTATACACACATGGTGGGGATTAATGTGGCTAGCACGACTATGAAAAATGAGCAACGAACAAAATTGGACCTAACGAAGACTAATGCTCGGTGTCGTGCCAACGCTAGGAGAGACCGTAGCCCGTTCGCACAAGGTTGAGAAGCAACGGATTTGTATGCTTGCCTTGCTCTTGCTCGCACTCTTGCTTAGAAGCTTTGGACTCTCTTTGGCTATTGGTATCTTTCTTTGTTTCTTTTGCTTAGAAGCTTTTTTTGTACTATGGAGTCAATTTTGTTATTGCCTGATGCAGCCCGACCTACGGTCGTTACTACATCAAGGTCTCCAACTTACGCCAAGTCGTCATGGACTCCAAAGGTGAATCCGTTCCTCTATGCGAGCCCCCTTCCTACCCTATTGAATGGTATGCTACTTCATACTCCATCACATATGCATGATAGGTTCACACCGACCAGTACGGAGGCAAGGGAGGAAGCTCAGAGCATCAAGCCCGACAAGACGGAAGCTTGGAAGAGGAGGAGGAAGAAGACAGATCAGAAATGCCAGTCCCATGGTACTACCGGTTATGGAACTGGTACTACCGGCCAGTACTACCGCCTCGATACCGCTTCACATCGACGGCTCCAACTGATGCTCCAGACCACAAGCGGTACTACCGTCCTAGAGCTATTACAGTGATGACCGACTACTGTCCTAAGTCCCAGATTACTCCGGTCATGTGTGCCACTGACTGGGCCACAGCCATGTATTCCCTTTACTTACCTATTCGCCTAGTTTATCCCCAAACTACCCTTGTTTATGTGGTTGGCCTATAAATAGAGCCCCCACCCTCATGTATCCCTTAGGCATAGATGATAGACTAGACAACCCCATTGTGGAATCTCTAGTTTTGCCTCATCCCCTTTACCAAGGGGACCGACTATCGTCACCAACCTCGATTGGACTTTGCATCACGCATCCATCGTTGAACAAGGCCTTGGAGTTCGATGTCTCGTCTCCAAGTTGTCAAGACCCTCCCCAAGGTGTTCTTCCCTCTCCGATGTGGATTTGAGGGAGCACGTTGACCGATCTTTCCTTGCGAGGATTCTATCGGACCGGTGGCCGCCGTTCGGGAGCAATCGGCCTTGTATCGTGTGAGTTTTGCGTGTGTTCATCGTGTTCTTCGCGAGGTGTGTGTTCGCTTCCGCTGCCTTCTCCCTTTCCCTCGCTTTCCCATCGATTTGACCACGAGATCCGTGAAGATCGGGCCACCCAAGAGGTTAACCCCTCCATCATTGCCTCTATATCATGACTATGCAAGAGCAAGCGCACAATGCTTCGGCAAACATAAGAGGGCTACTCTCGATAGGTTAGGTAACACACACAGGAAGAAGGGGGTTAACAACGGTGGTGCAAGTTATACCTTGTGGTGATGTTGTACTTGCAAACGTTGGTGTAGGGATGGTTCGAGTTCTGCGGTGTCGATGTCGAGGTGTTGTTGGCGTTGCGGAAGCTTGTTAGTTGGTAGACACTCAGGCGAAACACAAACACACAAGGGAATTAGTCGAAAAAGGAAGAGGGGTCAAAACTTTTGTTCAGGGCCGGAGACTCCGGTGTGTTGGGGCCGAAAACTCCGGTGTGGTCCGGAGACTCCGGTGTGATGGCCGGAGACTCCGGTCTGGTTCCAGCACGACGAACAGCTCAAGTTCATGAGCGGAAATTCGGCCCTTTAACCCTCAAATCCAGAAAATTTCGACCAAATTGGGCTAGGAAACGCAGGGCAAAGGTAGACAAAATCCAAGGACAAGTTTCTAATGGACCAAAACCACAATCAACTCACCAAATCAAGAGATCGATCCAAAAGCAATTTGGGGCTAAATTTTTTGGTATTTTCGAATTTATGGTGGAATCGGTGAGCGAAGTCAAATCCGTGGCAACCAAAAGCTGCTGATACCAGTTGATATGGGATCCCTTGTGGGATTGACCCTAGGGTGGCCCGATCTTCACGGATTTGGGGCGGGACGTGAGGGCATACCCGATCAACACGATGAACGCAACACAAACGCAAGGTAAAGATACAAACACACGCAATCACAACCCGATTCGATTTGCTCCCGTTGGCTCGAACAACCAATCCAATAGAATCCTCGGCGAGAGACCGTTAGGTAGAATCACCAAAGGAGAGATCGGCAAGCGGATGATATAATCCAAATCAAAGGAGAGAGTAGCAACCAAGTAGAATCCCAAAGGGGAGAGACCTAGCACTACTAGAATCCTTGATGAGGAGAGAACAAACACTTGAGGAGGGTCTTGACGACTTGGAGACGAACAACCGAACTCCAAGGCCTTGTACAACTCATAGATTAACTATAGAGAGGGGTTCCCATCTAGGGTTAGGCACAAGCCTTCATTCATCATCAACTCTAGGGTTTCAAGGAGGGGGTGGGGGCTTATATATAGGCCAGCCACAAACTAGGGGCAAAACAGACATAAACAGGGAGTTCTGACCGTTACATGGGCCAGGCCCAAAAGGCCTTAACATGCCTGGCGTCGAGCAAGCCGGAGACTCCGGTGTTGGGTCCGGAGACTCCGGTCTGGGCCGGAGACTCCGGTCAATCTCCAGACCCGTCTCCGGAGGGGCCTTCAGACTGTCCCGGGCTTGGTTCCTGGGGCCGGACCGGAGGACAGTCCGGACACTCTGATGTTGTCCGGAGACTCCGGTCTGGCTTCAGCAACTTCTTGCGTCTTCTCTTCCAGGCCTCTTGCTTGGGGGTCTTGGTTTCTGGGGTCCTCTTGTCATTTCCTCTCGGTGTCATGGTCAAGGGCCTGGTCATAGCATGGGCACTTGTCTCAAGTAGGATTTCATTCACATGATAACCAAAGGAGGGTGAGATATGGAATGAGTTCACCTTTGAGGATGTGGTTGATGTAGCATGGTGTGGACCAATGGTGAATGCCATGTGTTGGGCTGCATCACCTTTCATGTTGCATGCATAGTTAATTTGTCTTACTGTTAGAACTCCATCTTTCATGCTCATGTTTAGAGTTCTTTGATCCCATCTTTCATTGCTTGCAAATGGTTTGATCTTGATTTTGATGGTGCATGTCACCTCAAAAATTATTCTTTTTATCGCTTACCTACTCGAGGACGAGCAGGAGTTAAGCTTGGGGATGCTTGATACGTCGAAAACATATCTATAATTTTTGATGTTCCATGCTTGCTTAGTATCTACTTTGCTTTGCTTTGTCTACACTTTGAGGTGTTTTTATATGTTTTCTGGTACTAACCTATTAACAAGATGTCATAGTGCCAGTTGCCTATTTTCTTTTGTTTTTGGTTCCAGAAAAGGTAGAAAATCAATATTCTCGGAATTGGACGGGACAAAAGCCAAAGTCAATATTTTACCGTGGGGAACACGAAGTCCGAGTACGAGACGGAGGAGAGCCACCAGGGGGCCACACCCCTGGCCGCGCGGCCTGGGTGGGCTCGTGCCTAGGGGGTGCGTCCACCCTGGGTGCACCCTGCCTCGCCTCTTCGCCTATAAAGACCCCCCGATACCTAAACCCTAAGGACCCGATCAATCTTTCACGAAACAGTCTGTAGCCACCTCCACCATTGTCCCTAGATCGGGGGGATCTGAAGTTCTTCCCGGCACCCTGCCGGAGGAGAGATCATCCCGGAGGCCTTCTTCTTCATCATGCCATCCTCCGGTATGAAGCGTGAGTAGTTCCACCTTGGACTACGGGTCCATGTAGTAGCTAGATGGTTGTATCTCCTTGTTTGTGCTACCATGTTTAGATCTTGTGAGCTCTGTTCATGATCAAGATCATCTATTTGTAATCATGCATGTTGTGTTTGCGGGGATCCGATGGATATTGAGATTACTATGTCAGATTGATTAATGGTTTTGTCTTATTGATTCTATCATGTCTGTGTTATTTGTGATCTTGCATGCTCTCCGTTTCTAGTAGCTATCTTGGCCAAGTAGATGCTAGTGACTCCAAGAGGGGGTATTTATGCTCGATAGTGGGTTCATGCTTCTTTAATCTAAGGGAAGTGACAGAAATCTCTAAAGTTGTAGATGTGTTGTTGCTACTAGGGAGAAAACAATTGTCTCTTGTTCACGGAACAAGTGGACTGTTTACCTTACACACTTTGCTTAAAGAAGTTATCCTTTGCTTGTAACTTAGTACTATAGGGGGTTCGGATGATAACCTAAAGGTGAATTACTAGTCATAGATGCAGTTGGATGGCAGTCTATGTATCGTGTTGTATTGTCCAATCGAATCTCATAGGATCATGAATGTCTAGTATTGCATTGTTATGCCTTGCTCAGTCATGTCAATTGCCCTGCTGTAATTTGTTTACCCAGCATGCCATGTTTGTTTATCTTAAGGAGAACACCTCTAGTGAACTATGGACCCCGGTCCAATCTTTACCATTGATACATCTTCACTGTTACTGTTTACCTTTCTGCAAACCACCATTACCTTCCACACCATAAAGTTAATCCTTTGTTTTCAGCAAACCGGTGAGATTGACAACCTCACTGTTCGTTGGGGCAAAGTCATGAGTTTGTGTTGTGCAGGTTTCCAGTTGCTTGCAACACCTTTGAGTCGTTTCCTTCCTCCTACTGGTTCGATAACCTTGTTTTATTACTAAGGGAAGAACTTGCTAATGTGCTCATCATACCTTCCTCTTAGGGTCTCCCAACGAAGCTCAACAATCAGCTCAGCCAATATCAAACACCCTTGGCCGCCCCCACCTATATAAGGAGGAGTGGTGGCGCACCCCAAGGCACCCAAGTCCCTTGCCCTCTAAACCCTAGGCGCCTAAACCCTAGCCGCCGCCAACCCCTCTCTCCTCCACCACACTGCTCCGGCTTAGGCAAAGCCCTACAGAAATCTCTCCTCCTCCACCACCACCACCACACCGTCGTGCTGTTGGGATTTCGAGAAGATCTACTACCTCTGTTGCCTATTGGAACAAGGGAGAGGAAGGTCTTCATCGACTACCATACGTGTGACCGACTGTGGAAGCGCTGCCGAAACACGGCGCTGGAAGGATCATCTACACGATCTTGAGATCGGGAAGTGATCGACTACATTAACCACGAGAATCCGAGCTCGTTAAACGCTTTGGATCTATGAGGGTTGGTTCTCTACAAACTCGTTACACTGATCTCATAGACTAGATCTTGGCTTTTGTGTGTTCTCACGATAGAATTTTTTTGTTTTCCATGCTGCAAACCCTACAGCAAGAGACCCAACAAGATGCATGCAACATTGCGAACAAGGATTGTTTGGGAATGATGGCACTTCCATGGCCGAGGGCGTCACAGCTGCGTCGTTGGCCGCTTCACTCGCGGCCTCAATTGTCGACGGCAAGAAGGTGAGCCAACGAACCGAGGACTACACCCCCGTCGAGGACAAGCTCCTATGCAAGGCATGGATGGAGATTTCAGAAGATCCACTATGCGGCGCCGAGCAAAAGGGCTTTGCCAATTGGAAGATGGTGGGCATGTTCTTCTATGAGCATAGAAAATTTGGAAGGACGCGTTTTTGGCAATCGAAATGGTCTCTCCCTCTCCAAGCGTTGGGGCACCATCCATGATGAGTGTAGCAAGTTCCAAGGCTCCTACGAGATGGTGATGAAAAGGAAAATAAGCGGCATGCAGCCGGTCGACATGGTAAAACCTCTTCCTCTCTTTGTTGATGTCTTACATTTGCGTTGAGCCATTGTTGGCATCCATGTGTGTAGATCATGAAAGCAATAGAGCATTTCAAGAAGATGAATGATAACAAGGCCTTCTCGTTGGGCCATTTTTGGACATTGCTCAAGGACACCAAAAAATGGGAAACTAGCTATGCCCTTTGGAGAGAAACGAACACCAAGAAGAGGGGCAAGGCCAGTGATTCGATGGGCGGTGTCGTCGACCTAGACGCTGACAATGACGAAGTCTTTGTTACCTCTTGATACATCCAAAACGTATCTACTTTCCCGAACACTTTTGCTATTGTTTCTCCTCTAAACTTGTGTGATTTGGATACAACTAACATAGACTAACGTTGTTTTCAGCAGAATTACCTTGGTGTCTAGTTTTTGTGCAGAAAATCAACTATCGGGAAAAATCCTGGAAAATATGCCAAAAATCCTATTTCACCAGAAGACTCACGGAGCCAGAATACGAGACGGAGGGGAGGCCTAAGGGGCCCACACCCCTGCTGCGCAGGTGGGCCTAGGTCGTGCCTAGAGGGGGTGTGGCTGCCCCAGGCACCCCCTCAGCCTCCATCTTCGCCTATAAGATGCCTCTTGACCTAAAAACCGAGGGGGGTTCGATGTTTTTTCAGAAAGAGTTCCGCTACGCCGCCACCACCAGAAACTGTGATTCGGAACCAGAAACTCTGTTCTGGCACCCTATCGGGACGGGGAATTTGGAGAGGATCATCGCCATCGTCATCACCAACGTCTCTCCATCAACCATCTATGTTTCCCTTATCCATGAGTGAGTAATCCCCCGCTGTAGGCTATGGGGATGGTAGGGATTGCGTGAGTTCTATCATGTAATCGAATAAGATTGTTAGGGCATGGTGCCTAGTATCTCTATTAGTGATATTTGACTTTGTTGCAACTTGTTGTGCTTAATGCTTGTCACTAGGGCCCGAGTGCCACGATCTCATATCTGAACTTATTATTGAATCATTATAATAGTATTGTTTGTAATCTTATCTGCAAGTTGTGTACACATATCATTATCCGGATCCAAAGGCCCCGAAGTGACAGAAATTGGGACAACCTGAGGGGATGGTTGTGATGTGAGGATCACGTGTGTTCACGGAGTGTTAATGCTTTGCTCCGGTGCTCTATTAAAAGGAGCACCTTAATTGCCATTAGTTCCCTTGAGGCCCTGTTGCAACGGGCTGGCAGGACAAAAGATGTTGTGCAAGTTCTCATTGCGAGCACACATGACTATATATGGAGCACATGTCTATGATTGTTTAGTACTTGGATGCTTTATCCTATTTATCTGCAATTGCCCTAGATCTTGAAGTTACATGTTTAAACTTGTCCATGCAACGCCCGACCATCCATCCATATGCCTACCGCGCTCATATCCTACCGTTTGCAACTACTGTTACTATTGCTCCTGTTTTGCTGCTGCTGTTACTTTATTATTGCTACTACAAACTATTGCTACTGATAAACTTCTGTGAGCAAGAACTATTTCCAGGTGCAGCTGAATTGACAACTCAGTTGTTAAGCTTGCAAGTATTCTTTGTCTCCCCTTGTGTCGAATCAATAAATTGGGTAATACTACCCTCGAAGACTGTTGTGATCGCCTATACTTGTGGGTCATCAAGACTATTTTCGGGCGCTGTTTCCGGGGAGCATAGCTTTATTTGTAAGTTCACTTGGATCTATTATTGTTCACTGCTACTCCTTTCATCATGCGGAAGTCTCGTGATGAAAAGTTTCCTATTTTACCATCCACTACAAGAAGAGGTACAATTAAACACCTCTGCTGCTCTTGATTCACCGTCTGTTATAAGTAAGCTTGTTACACCACCACCACATACTCATGCTACACACACTGCTACTACTGCTGAATCTGAAACTGCTTTTGATACTCATGATGTTACTTCTACTGTTCTTGATGCGAGTGGTTCATTAGGTCCTTTCCTAGATGCTACTATGGCTAGTCTAGGAAATACTAAAACTCCTAGTGAAGACACTATTACACCTGTTAGCTCACCTGAGTATAGAGAGAGAGATGATATTAATGATGGTTACATTGAGTTTACTGATGAATTTATTGAAGAGTGCCGAAACACACATGGTGCAAGTGCTATTAAGAGTCTCCTTGAGAGATGTACCATTATTCCTAAACTGTCCTCTGATCCTAAGTTTGCCACTTCTTCCATAGATATTAAAGATAAATATTATGATTTCTCTCTTGATTTATCCTATTTAGACATTGTTGAGAAAGAACCTTTTTTGTGGACTGAGAGTGAGAGTGTTGTGGCACATATGAATGAGCTTTCTACTATGAGTGCCTTATTCTCTAATGATTTTAAGATGCGCAAGTACTTTGTTACTAAGATCTTCCCCTTTTTACTAAAAGGAGAAGCTAAAGCTTGGTTTAATAGATTACCACATGGATCCATTGATAGCCCTGATTGCTTGATTGCTTCTTTCTTCCAGAAATATTTTCCTCCCAGTGCTAGACATGTTGCTTTGCAGAGACTTTTTGATTTTAAATAGGGAGAAGAAGAGAAATTGCATGAGTCATGGACAAGGTTCTGTGTCTTGATTCATGCACATCCTGGATGTCCATTACCTAAAAATGAGCTTCTTGATATTTATTATAATGGACCAACTGATGATTCTAGGACATACCTGGATAGTTTTGCTGATTGTGTTTTTAGGAAAAGAACTCTTATAGATGCTGAAGAATTAATGGCTAAAATAAGCAAGAATTATGATGATTGGACTTCAACAGAGCTAATTACACCTGAACCAGTTGTGCCTGAACCAGTTCCAACACCAACACCAAAGAAGAGGGGAGTAATTGCATTAAACGATGAAGTGATGAAGGAAACTAAGAAATGTCTAAAGGAGAAAGGTATTAGAGCTGAAGATGTGAAGAATCTACCTCCTATAGAAGAATTATATAAGCCAATTCCCCACTCATCTACTATTGAGGTACACTCTCTCCATTTTGATGAAGGTGATATTCCCTATGTTAGGCCTCCTAATCAATGCTTAGAGGAACTTGACACATTTATTGTTAAACAAGGTAACTTTAATAAACAAGTTTAGAATCATTTATTGGAAAACTCTAGAGCTATAAATGAGTTGAAAGATAATGTGGAAAGAACTGCTAATGATATTAAAATGCTTTGTAAACACTTTCAAATGGTTTAAACTCAAATTGATCAACTAGCTAAGGTACAAAAAGATATGCTAGTTAATGCTTCAGGAGATAAACATGCTTGTGGAATTAGAACTAGGAGTGGTATAGCTACTCAAGACCCTTTATATCCTGAAGGACACCCTAAAAGAATTGAGTAGGACTCTCAGCAAGGTGAAAGTAGTGATAGTGATGTGGACATCCCTTCTATTGATACAACCATTGTACCTACAGCAACACACATACAAGGACCCATCACAAGATCTCGTGCCAAACAACTTAACTATCAGGTACTTTCGTTTCTTGGAACTATTCCTCACATACATGAGCATATGATGCTGCCTAAGTCAGATGTATTTCTTACTCTTAGGAATGATGGACCAAGCATGGATGAGAGGGACAAGCATTGGAGCATGGCCATGCATGGAGATGGCAGCAAGCATGTGATGATCCAAGAGAAGGCCACGGATGAAGATTTCAGAACTTTGAGGCCACCATAATGAAGAAAGAAGGCTTGGACGAAATATTCAAGATCAATACTTTACGAATTCGTCCATAGCTTAATATGGTGCTGCGACACCTTTTATTTTGGGCCAGGCCCATGTAATTTTCGCAGGATTTTAATTAGCCACTTTTTAGAGTCCGTATTTGAGGGGGAAAGGACTTTTAGGGTTGGATTCGGCCACCACTTCCATGGCTGGCCGAAACCCCACCTTTTCGCCCTTAAATACTCCCCATAGCCGACCCCCTAGACTCGGATTTTGTTTAGAAATTAAATTAGCCATAGTCGCAACTTCGCCAAGGCTCGAGCGTCGCAGAGGCCTCTTGTACTTCGCACCTATTCAGGATCCCACCTCTTCAATAAAGCTTTCCTCATAATCCGCAATATCTTGATTGCAATATTGGTTCTTACTTGTTCTCGATTTCAGGTAGGAATTAAGACCCTCGCTGGTCCGACTGATCGTGTTCCCGCAGGATCGGTAACCCCCAGGAGATTGGCCTAGCGATTGCATTGGCGCTCGTGCTCGCACGTGTAGTCGGATCGTCAAGCCCGAACTCCACCAAATCGATTATCTTCATCTCATCGAAAGATCAGACACCTTTGCCCTATCAAGTGGTATCAGATTTTAGGTTGCTTAGTGAGATTTTACTGTTTTCGTAGATTAGATCTGTTTTTACCTATAACCCACGAAAAGGCCAAAAACACAGTTAGAGTTTAGATCCATCCTATAACCAATCTACGCCTCGCATTATCTTCTCAGTTTTTGCATTGTTGAATTTGTGTCTACATCGTCGCGTCGAGTTGCTGGTCTTAGTGTCTCGTCCCTTAGAGTTTCGAGTTCTGATCATACTAGTCACCGCCACACTCGCCGATCACCACCACCATATTCCGCCACCATATTCCGCCGCCATATACCCTGCCACCATAAACCCTAATACTCTGCCACCGCCTTCCTACCGCGACACAGATCCGATCAGTTCCTGCCGTGGTACGAGTCCGAGTAGAGTTATTGTTTCCTAGTTATTTCTTTTTACTTTCCTTCTTTGTTGTTCCGTGTTAAGCTAAGGTCCATGTCGAGCTAAGAGTCCGGTCGTAAGTCCAGAAGGAGAGCAAAAAGTCTAGAACCGCCTCCGGAAAAAAATTCTGGCTATACTAGTTTTTGGCTTTGGGGATCACTTTTCTCCATCGGCCGTTATAGCGATATTTTTTTTTGGCGCCTGCGCGCTTTCCGGAGCAAAATAAAAAATTTCGAATTTTTTTTTTGGGGCTAACCTATTTTTAGACCCCGTAGATCAGTTCTAGACACTCGCCATCATAGTGATTTTCCACCTCTCGGTTCGCTTTTCAGGGTGCCATATCATCATACATTGCTTGTTGTGTCGCGTCGTGACATCGTTGGTGATCTAGGCTCGCGTCTCTAGTACGGTCTAGCCTAGGACCAGCATAGTACCGTCGTTGAGCATTCTTTCAACTTTTGCATTGTTGTTTTGATAATTGCTAACCCCCTTTGCTAAGCCTTCCCAGAGCTCCACAGATACTCTCCATGTGCGGTGTTTCAACTCTTGGTAATCGCTTGGTTCAATCTCTGGACCCACTGATCCTCGCGGTTGCACATCGCCTTTCCTGCTGTTTGGTAAGAACTTGTAAGAGCTTCGTATATTGCTTGACGGATTACGCGTGCCTTCCACCATATTTCCGTAGTCTATACCTGTGCTTTTTAAGGACTAACCATGACAGATACTTCGTGGAACCCTGCCACAATGACGAACGAAGAACTACATGCCCACTTCTCCGCGCTCTTGGTCAGTCGCGCTGAAGACGTGGATACGCGCCTAGGGGAGTTTGACACCAAGCTCGCCAACGCCGTGGACAAGATCGATGGACTCGAGAAATCCTTCAATTCCAAGCTTGACATTCGGTTCAAGGAGCTTTTGAACAGATTGCCCGCACCCGCACCCACACATGGCCGCATTTCATTCCGCTCCATTGTTTTGCTGGTTCGTACCGCTTACCGGGCGTTGCTACTACGGCGACGCACCTCGAGACTTCCACTGCTGCTGCTGCTGCGACATTGGGGATGACGACGGTATACTACTACGACCCGACGCATTTACGATCTGTTCGACGAGGAGGTTGAACAACCTCCACAGGTACCTGCTGGCCGTCCCCGACATTACTACCGCAACGCTCAACCACCGGTACGTGATGATGATCATGTTGCAAGGCTTAAATTAAATATTCCATCTTTTGAGGGTAAATATAATCCTGATGCATATCTTACATGGGAGATGGAAGTAGAACAACGTTTTGCATGCTTAAAATATCCTGAGAATATGCGTGTTAGTACTGCTACATGTGAATTTACTAAATTTGCTTCCCTTTGGTGGTCTGGGTATTGTCGTTTAAATCCTACTAATATTCCTAGTACTTGGACTGCTTTAAAAACTGCTATGCGTGTTCGTTTTGTACCTCCCACTTATCAACGTGATTTACTAAAGAATCTGACACGTTTAGAGCAAGGGAAAAATTCTTTAGAAGAGTATTATCAAGAATTGCAAACAGGGATGGTTCGGTGTGGTCTTGTTGAATCTAATGAACAAATGCTTGCACGTTTCTTTGGTGGATTAAACAAGGACATTCAGCACATCTTAGATTATAAGGAATATAATTCTATCACTTGTTTGTTTCATCTTGCTTGCAAAGCTGAACGTGAAGTGCAGGATCGCCAAACACCATGGAGAAGGACTAATACTTCTGCAGGTCGCACATCCACTTGGACATCCCGACAATCAGCGCCTCCTTCTCGTGATTCGCCACCAGCTACTACCACATCCAAGCCCACCAGCTACTCCTCCACCGTCATCCAATGCTCCTGCTCGTAGTGCATCTTCTATGGCTTCCACGGGTAAGACAAAGGATATCCAATGCCGCAAGTGCTGGGGTTTTGGTCATATTGAGAGACAGTGCACAACACAACGTGTGATGATGGTGCGGGAAGATGGTCAATACGATTCAGCGAGTGACTTTGATGAAGATACACTAGCCCTTATTTCTGCTCGAGATGGAGACAATTCTGATACTGATGAAGAGACAGAGGTAATGGGAGCTGAAGCTGCTGATCGATACAAGAGCTTAATTGCACAACGTGTGTTGAGTGTGCAATTGAGCAAATCTGAGCAAGATCAACGCCACAACCTGTTCCAAACACGTGGTGTTGTCAAGGACAGAGCTATACGGATCATCATTGATGGAGGGAGTTGTAATAATCTGGCCAGTGTTGACATGGTAGAGAAGCTTGCGCTTCCAACAAGACAACGCCCACATTCATATTACATCCAATGGTTTGAGAGTTCTCGCAAGATCAAGGTAACAAGAGCAGTGCAGCGTGCATTTTACTATTGGTACATATTCTGATTTTGTTGATTGTGATGTTGTACCTATGCAAGCTTGTTCTTTGTTACTTGGTAGACCATGGCAATTTGATAGAGAATCTGTTCATAATGGCAAAACTAATCACTATTCTCTTATGCATGATGGAAATAAAATTGGTCTAAAACCTATGACTTAACAGATTTTAAAGATGATCTTGCTAGAGCTAGTAGAGCTAAAACTGAGGAGAAAAATAAAAGTGAGAATCAGATTGTTGCTGCAGATTTTATACCACCAAAGAACACTAAATCTGATTCTACACATGCTACTGAAATTCGTTTGAAGAGTTCATGTATGCTTGCAAATAAAATTGATATTGCTGAACTAGATGTAAACAATACTCAATGTTATGCAATTGTCTGCAAAGAGGTTTTGTTTTCATTTGAGGATATGCCTCCTTCTTTGCCACCCGCTATTGCTAAACTTTTGCAGGAATATGAGGACGTCTTTCCCGCTGAGCTGCCACCAGGACTACCTCCTATTAGAGGAATTGAGCACCAAATTGATCTAAGTCCTGGTGCCACGTTGCCCAACCGCGCGCCATATAGAACCAATCCAGAGGAGACAAAGGAGATACAACGCCAAATTCAGGAACTACTCGACAGAGATCATATTCGTGAGTCCCTTAGCCCCTGTGATCTTCCTATTATTTTGGTACCTAAGAAAGATGGTTCTTCGCGCATGTGTACTGATTGTAGAGCTATCAATAATATTACTATTCGATATCGTCATCCTATTCCACGTTTAGATGACATGGTTGATCAATTGAGTGGCTCTACCATGTTTTCTAAAGTTGATTTGCGTAGTGGTTACCACCAGATTCGTATGAAATTAGGAGATGAATGGAAAACAGCATTTAAAACTAAGTTCGGTTTATATGAGTGGTTAGTAATGCCGTTTGGTTTAACTAATGCACCTAGAACTTTTATGAGATTAATGAACGAAGTTTTATGTGCTTTCATTGGACATTTTGTGGTAGTCTACTTTGATGATATTCTGATTTATAACAAATCTTTAGAGGATCATTTGGACCATTTACGTGCTGTTTTCAATGCTTTACGTGATGCACGTTTGTTTGGTAACATTGAGAAGTGCACATTTTGCACCAATCGAGTTGCGTTTCTTGGCTATGTTGTTACATCACAGGGTATTGAAGTGGATCCAGCCAAGATTGAAGCTATTGAGAATTGGCCGCAGCCCAAGACGGTCACACAAGTGAGGAGTTTTCTTGGCCTCGCTGGTTTTTATAGGTGCTTTGTCAAAGACTTTGGATCAATTGCGCCAGCTGAATGAGCTTACCAAGAAGGATGTGCCCTTTGTTTGGGGCGATGCACAACAACAGGCCTTCGTCATATTGAAAGATAAGCTAACACATGCTCCCTTACTCCAACTTCCTGATTTTACTAAGACTTTTGAGCTTGAATGTGATGCTAGTGGAATTGGTTTGGGAGGGGTGTTATTACAAGAGGGAAAACCTGTTGCATATTTTAGTGAGAAATTGAGTGGGGCTAGTCTGAACTATTCTACTTATGATAAAGAATTATATGTGTTGGTTCGGACATTAGAAACTTGGCAACATTATCTATGGCCTAAGGAATTTGTTATTCATTCTGATCATGAATCTTTGAAGCATATTCGTAGTCAAGCTAAGTTGAATCGTCGTCATACAAAGTGGGTTGAATTTATTGAGTCTTTTCCTTATGTTATCAAACACAAAAAGGGTAAAGATAATATTATTGCTGATGCTTTGTCGCGCCGTTATACTTTGTTATCTCAACTTGACTTCAACATATTTGGATTAGAAACTATTAAGGAACAATATGTGCATGATGCTGAATTTAAAGATGTGTTGCAGAATTGTAGAGATGGTAGAACTTGGAACAAGTTCGTCTTCAATGATGGATTTGTGTTCCGTGCTAACAAACTATGCATTCCAGATAGTTCGTTCGTCTTTTATTGTTACTGAGGAGGCATGGAGGAGGATTGATGGGACACTTTGGTGTCAAGAAGACGGAGGATGTTCTTGCTGCACACTTCTTTTGGCCACGTATGCGTCGAGATGTTGAGAGATTTGTGGCACGCTGCACTACTTGTCAAAAAGCTAAGTCTCGCCTTAATCCACATGGTTTATATATGCCTCTTCCTGTTCCTAGTGTTCCTTGGGAGGATATTTCTATGGACTTTGTTTTGGGATTGCCACGAACACAGAAGGGGAGGGATAGTATTTTTGTTGTTGTGGATCGGTTTTCTAAGATGGCACACTTTATTCCTTGTCATAAAACGGATGATGCTGCGCATATTGCAGATTTGTTCTTTCGTGAAATTGTTCGTTTGCATGGTGTGCCAAATAATATTGTCTCTGATCGTGATACTAAATTTCTTAGCCACTTTTGGAGATGTTTATGGGCTAAGTTGGGGACTAAATTGCTCTTTAGTACTACATGTCATCCCCAAACTGATGGTCAAACTGAAGTAGTAAATAGAACTTTGTCTACTATGTTGCGGGCTGTTTTAAAGAAGAACTTAAAATTGTGGGAAGAGTGTTTACCTCATATAGAATTTGCTTATAATCGTTCGCTGCATTCTACCACAAAGATGTGCCCATTTGAGATTGTGTATGGTTTTGTTCCTCGTGCACCTATAGATTTATTGCCTTTACCTTCTTCGGTGCAACATAATTTGGATGCTACACAACACGCTGAAATGATATTAAACTTGCATAAGACTACTAAAGATAACATTGAACACATGAATGCTAAGTAAAAAACTTGCTGGGGATAAAGGGAGAAAGCATGTTGTGTTTGATGTTGGCGATCTTGTTTGGTTACATTTGCGTAAAGATCGTTTTCCTGATTTACGCAAGTCTAAGTTAATGCCACGTGCTGCTGGTCCCTTTAAGGTGTTAGAGAAAATAAATGATAATGCATATAAACTTGAGTTGCCTGCAGACTTTGGTACGGTTAGTCCTACGTTTAACATTGCAGATTTGAAGCCTTACTTTGGTGAGGAAGATGAGATTGCGTCGAGGACGACTTCAATTCAAGAAGGGGAGCATGATTGATGTGGACATCCCTACTATTGATACAACCGTTGTACCTACAACAACACACATACAAGGACCCATCACAAAATCTCGTGCCAAACAACTTAACTATCAGGTACTTTCGTTTTTTGGAACTATTCCTCACATACATGAGAATATGATGCTGCCTAAATCAGATGTATTTCTTACTCTTAGGAATGATGGACCAAGCATGGATGAGAGGGACAAGCATTGGAGCATGGCCATGCATGGAGATGGCAGCAAGCATGTGATGATCCAAGAGAAGGCCACGGATGAAGATTTCAGAACTTTGAGGCCTCCATAATGAAGAAAGAAGGCCTGGACGAAATATTGAAGATCAATACTTTACGAATTCGTCCATAGCTTAATATGGTGCTGCGACACCTTTATTTTGGGCCAGGCCCATGTAATTTTCGCAGGATTTTAATTAGCCACGTTTTAGAGTCCGTATTTGAGGGGAAAAGGACTTTTAGGGTTGGATTCGGCCACCACTTCCATGGCTGGCCGAAACCCCACCTTTTCGCCCTTAAATACTCCCCATAGTCGACCCCCTAGACTCGGATTTTGTTTAGACATTAAGTTAGCCATAGTCGCAACCGCCAAGGCTCGGCGTCAGAGGCCTCTTGTACTTCGCACCTATTCAGGATCCCACCTCTTCAATAAAGCTTTCCTCTTAATTCCGCAATATCTTGATTGCAATATTGGTTCTTACTTGTTCTCAATTTCAGGTAGGAATTAAGACCCTCGCTGGTCAGGCGGATCGTGTTCCCGCAGGATCGGTAACCTCCAGGAGATTGGCCTAGCGATTGCATTGGCGCTCGTGCTCGCACGCAGTTCGGATCGTCAAGCCCGAAGTCCACCAAATCGACTATCATCATCTCATCGAAAGATCGGACACCTTTGCCCTATCAATGATGTGGACATCCCTTCTATTGATACAACCGTTGTACCTACAGCAACACACATACAAGGACCCATCACAAGATCTCGTGCCAAACAACTTAACTATCAGGTACTTTCGTTTCTTGGAACTATTCCTCACATACATGAGCATATGATCTGCCTAAGTCGATGTATTTCTTACTCTTAGGAATGATGGACCAAGCATGGATGAGAGGGACAAGCATTGGAGCATGGCCATGCATGGAGATGGCGAAGCATGTGATGATCCAAGAGAAGGCCAGATGAAGATTTCAGAACTTTGAGGCCACCATAATGAAGAAAGAAGGCTTGGACGAAATATTCAAGATCAATACTTTACGAATTCGTCCATAGCTTAATATGATGCTGCGACACCTTTTATTTTGGGCCAGGCCCATGTAATTTTCACAGGATTTTAATTAGACACTTTTTAGAGTCCGTATTTGAGGGGAAAAGGACTTTTAGGGTTGGATTCGGCCACCACTTCCATGGCTGGCCGAAACCCCACCTTTTCGCCCTTAAATACTCCCCATAGCCGACCCCCTAGACTCGGATTTTGTGTAGACATTAAGTTAGCCATAGTCGCAACTTCGCCAAGGCTCGAGCGTCGCAGAGGCCTCTTGTACTTCGCACCTATTCAAGATCCCACCTCTTCAATAAAGCTTTCCTCTTAATCCGCAATATCTTGATTGCAATATTGGTTCTTACTTGTTCTCGATTTCAGGTAGGAATTAAGACCCTCGCTGGTCCGGCTGATCGTGTTCCCGCAGGATCGGTAACCCCCAGGAGATTGGCATAGCGATTGCATTGGCGCTCGTGCTTTCGACGTAGTCGGATCGTCAAGCCGAACTCCACCAAATCGATTATCTTCATCTCATCGAAAGATCGGACACCTTTGCCCTATCAGGTAGTCCTCATAAGAGAATGAAAAAGAAACATAAAATAGTTGAGGAACCACTTGAACCTGATGTAGATCCTAATAGTATATATGTCTCTGATGCTAAAACTGAGAGTGTTAATGATAAAAATGATGCTCCTGATAAGGAGGAAGTTGAGGAAGAACCTGAGAAGCACACTAAGAACATTAGGTACACTAAGGAAGATTTTATTGCTAAAAAACATGGTAGTGAGAGAACCTTGGGTGCAGAAACCTATGCATTTTCCAAATAAGAAACACAAGTCAAAGGAGGAAGAACACTACAACAAGTTTTTGAGTGGATGAAACCTTTATTTTTGCAAATTCCTTTGACTGATGCTATTAAGTTGCCTCCTTATTCAAAGTATATGAAGGATATTGTCTCTAATAAAAGGAAGATTCCTAATGAGGAAATTTCTACTTTGCTTGCTAATTATTCCTTCAATGGTAAAGTTCCAAAGAAACTTGGTGATCCAGTTATACCAACTATTTCTTGCTCTATTAAGAATAATTATGTTAGAACTGCTTTATGTGATTTAGGAGTTGGAGTTAGTGTTATGCCTTTTTCTCTCTACAAGAGACTCCAGCTAGAAAAGTTGATACCAACTGATATATCTTTGCAAATGGCTGATAAGTCAACTACTATTCCTGTTGGTATATGTGAGGATGTTCCTATTCAAGTGGCTCATAATTGCTTGGTTCTAACTGATTTTGTTGTTGATATGGGATCCCTTATGGGATTGACCCTTATTATGAATTGTCTAAGTATCTACTCCTGTGCTGAGAATATATACATCATATTAAGCAAACGTGTTCGTGAAAGTTTTTTATCGCACTCAGTTTTCAACTAAATTGCCTGAGGACAAGCAATAAGCTAAGCTTGGGGGAGTTGATACGTCCAAAACGTATCTACTTTTCCGAACACTTTTGCTATTGTTTCTCCTCTAAACTTATGTCATTTGGATACAACTAACATGGACTGACGCTGTTTTTAGCAGAATTACCTTGGTGTCTAGTTTTTGTGTAGAAAATTAACTATCAGGAAAAATCCCGAAAAATATGCCCAAAATCCTATTTCACCAGAAGACTCACGGAGCCAGAATACGAGACGGAGGGGAGGCCTGAGGGCCCCACACCCCCTGCCGCGCGGGTGGGCCCAGGCCACGCCTAGAGGGGGTGTGGCTGCCCCAGGCACCCCCTCGGCCTCCCTCTTCACCTGTAAGATGCCTCTTGACCTAAAAACTGAGGGGGGTTTGACGTTTTTCAGAAAGAGTTTCGCTGCGCCGCCACCAGCAGAAACCGCGATTCGGAACCAGAAACTCCGTCCTGACACCTTGTCGGGACAGGGAATTTGGAGAGCATCATCACCATCGTCATCACCAACACCTCTCCATCAACCATCTATGTTTTCCTCATCCATGAGTGAGTAATCCCCCGCTGTAGGCTATGGGGATGGTAGGGATTGGATGCGATCTATCATGTAATCAAATAAGATTGTTAGGGCATGGTGCCTAGTATCTCTATTAGTGCTATTTGCCTTTGTTTCAACTTGTTGTGCTTAATGCTTGTCACTAGGGCCCGAGTGCCATGATATCAGATTTGAACTTATTATTGAATCATTATGATAATATTGTTTGTGATCTTATCTGCAATTTGTGTATACATATCATTGTCCGGATCCAAAAGGCCCCGAAGTGACAGAAATTGGGACAACTTGAGGGGATGGCTAGGATGTGAGGATCACGTGTGTTCAAAGAGTGTTAATGCTTTGCTCCGGTGCTCTATTAAAAGGAGCACCTTAATTGCCATTAGTTCCCTTGAGGCCCTTCTGGCAAATTTGGCAGGACAAAAGATGTTGTGTAAGTTCTCACTGCGAGCACGCATGACTATATATGGAGCACATGCCTATGATTGTTTAGTACTTGGATGCTTTATCCTATTTATCTGTAATTGTCCTAGATCTTAAAGTTACATGTTTAGACTTGTTCATGCAATGCTCGTCTATCCATCCGTATGCCTACCGCGCTCATATCCTACTGTTTGCAACTATTGTTACTATTGCTCCTGTTTTACTGCTGCTGTTACTTTATTATTGCTACTACAAACTGTTGCTATTGATAAACTTCTGTGAGCAAGAACTATTTCCAGGTGCAGCTGAATTGATAACTTAGTTGTTAAGGCTTGCAAGTATTCTTTGTCTCCCCTTGTGTTGAATCAATAAATTGGGCAATACTATCCTCGAAGACTGTTGCAATCCCCTATACTCGTGGGCCATCACCTCTGCAAGCGCCAGGACTGCCTGCCGTGCCCGCCGCCGCCTTGCTGGCCACAAGGCCACGAAGGCTGACCTCGCCCGCCAGGTTGGTTCCTTGGAGTTTCAGGAGACCTTAAAGAAGATCCTGAAGAAGAAGGAAGAGGCCATCGCCGAGAGGGAGGAGAGGCGGCGCAAAGAGAAAGAGGTCGTCGCCAAGACCTTTGTCGAGCTGCAGACGAGGTCCATTGAGGTGAAGGAGGCCAACGCCAAGGCCAGGCTAATGGAGATCGAGGCCAAGGCAAAGTTGACGGAGTCCGAAGCCAATGCCAAGGAGGCCGAGGCCAGGTCTAGGGTGCTGGAGGCCGAAGCGAAGGCCAAGAAGGCCGAAGCCAAGATCATGGCTGAGGAGAACACCATCATGCTCACCGACCTGGATAGGATCACCGACCCCGATCGTAGGGCTTGGGTTGCGAAGAGGCAGCAAGCCACCAGGGCTCGCGATGCCTGAAGGGAAATGGTGACGGCGGATGCAATTTTGGGGCAGAGAAGCTGCCATTTTAGGAACATTTGTATATGAAAATGCTCCCTTTTGTAAATTTCAGAACCAGTGGCCACTTGTTGGCGATGCCCAAAGAGCGATGACGCATGTTTCAGTTAATCGATATGTCTTTGACCAGCGATGACGCTATTTTCAACTAATTTATATCCTTTGTCCAGCGATAACGTTAACGACGTCTACACAGATAAAGAGGTCGTGCGCTAGGCACGGCTGACCGGACCATATGGACTACCCGTTTAGAACAACTCGGCGCTTGTGAAGATGCCCTAATTTCGAGCGGTGGCTAGCCGTGTCCCATAGAAAAAAAACTCTTCCTCTTCACTCCCCATCTCCCCAATCCCTACTGGAGCGCCCCAGGACATTTCAAAATCGAGCTCTGTCGCGTCCATGGCCAAGAGCCCCAAGTGCATGGTCACCACCAGTCGGCGGCCAACTAGAAAATTGCAGGCCGGCTCCGCCACAAGGCCCTCCTCCGCGGACATCGAGGACCTGGCGACTTTGTAGAGACTTTTTGATTTTAAATAGGGAGAAGAAGAGAAATTGCATGAGTCATGGACAAGGTTCTGTGTCTTGATTCATGCACATCCTGGATGTCCATTACCTAAAAATGAGCTTCTTGATATTTATTATAATGGACCAACTGATGATTCTAGGACATACCTGGATAGTTTTGCTGATTGTGTTTTTAGGAAAAGAACTCTTATAGATGCTGAAGAATTAATGGCTAAAATAAGCAAGAATTATGATGATTGGACTTCAACAGAGCTAATTACACCTGAACCAGTTGTGCCTGAACCAGTTCCAACACCAACACCAAAGAAGAGGGGAGTAATTGCATTAAACGATGAAGTGATGAAGGAAACTAAGAAATGTCTAAAGGAGAAAGGTATTAGAGCTGAAGATGTGAAGAATCTACCTCCTATAGAAGAATTATATAAGCCAATTCCCCACTCATCTACTATTGAGGTACACTCTCTCCATTTTGATGAAGGTGATATTCCCTATGTTAGGCCTCCTAATCAATGCTTAGAGGAACTTGACACATTTATTATTAAACAAGGTAACTTTAATAAACAAGTTTAGAATCATTTATTGGAAAACTCTAGAGCTATAAATGAGTTGAAAGATAATGTGGAAAGAACTGCTAATGATATTCAAATGCTTTGTAAACACTTTCAAATGGTTTAAACTCAAATTGATCAACTAGCTAAGGTACAAAAAGATATGCTAGTTAATGCTTCAGGAGATAAACATGCTTGTGGAATTAGAACTAGGAGTGGTATAGCTACTCAAGACCCTTTATATCCTGAAGGACACCCTAAAAGAATTGAGTAGGACTCTCAGCAAGGTGAAAGTAGTGGTAGTGATGTGGACATCCCTTCTATTGATACAACCATTGTACCTACAGCAACACACATACAAGGACCCATCACAAGATCTCGTGCCAAACAACTTAACTATCAGGTACTTTCGTTTCTTGGAACTATTGCTCACATACATGAGCATATGATGCTGCCTAAGTCAGGTGTATTTCTTACTCTTAGGAATGATGGACCAAGCATGGATGAGAGGGACAAGCATTGGAGCATGGCCATGCATGGAGATGGCAGCAAGCATGTGATGATCCAAGAGAAGGCCACGGATGAAGATTTCAGAACTTTGAGGCCACCATAATGAAGAAAGAAGGCTTGGACGAAATATTCAAGATCAATACTTCTGAATTCGTCCATAGCTTAATATGGTGCTGCGACACCTTTTATTTTGGGCCAGGCCCATGTAATTTTCGCAGGATTTTAATTAGCCACTTTTTAGAGTCCGTATTTGAGGGGAAAAGGACTTTTAGGGTTGGATTCGGCCACCACTTCCATGGCTGGCCGAACCCCACCTTCCCATAAATACTCCCCATAGCCGACCCCTAGACTCGGATTTTGTTTAGACATTAAATTAGCCATAGTCTTAACCGCCAAGGCTCGGCGTCATGAGAGGCCTCTTGTACTTCGCGCCTATTCAGGATCCCACCTCTTCAATAAAGCTTTCCTCATAATCCGCAATATCTTGATTGCAATAGTGGTTCTTACTTGTTCTCGATTTGGTAGGAATTAAGACCCTCATTGGTCCGGTGATCGTGTTCCCGAGGATCGGTAACCCCGGAGATTGGCCTAGCGATTGCATTGGCGCTCGTGCTCGCACGTGTAGTCGGATCGTCAAGCCCGAACTCCACCAAATCGATTATCTTCATCTCATCGAAAGATCGGACACCTTTGCCCTATCAAGTGGTATCAGATTTTAGGTTGCTTAGTGAGATTTTCTTGTTTTAGAGATTAGATCTGTTTTACCTATAACCCGAAAAGGCCAAAAACAGCTTAGAGTTTAGATCCATCCTATAACCAATCTCGCCTCGCATTATCTTCTCAGTTTTGCATTGTTGAATTTGTGTCTACATCGTCGCGTCGAGTTCTTTGGTCTTAGTGTCTGTCCCTTAGAGTTTCGAGTTACGATCATACTAGTCACCGCCACACTCGCGATCACCACCGCCATATTCCGCCACCATATTCCGCCATATATACCACGCCACCATAAACCCTAATACTGCCACCGCCTTCCTACGCGACCAGATCCGATCAGTTCCTGCTTGGTAATGCAGTCCGAGTAGAGTTATTGTTTCCTAGTTATTTCTTTTTACTTTCCTTCTTTGTTGTTCCGTGTTAAGCTAAGGTCCGTGTCGAGCTAAGAGTCCGGTCGTAAGTCTAGAAGGAGAGCAAAAAGTCTAGAACCGCCTCCGAAAAAAAATTCTGGCTATACTAGTTTTTGGCTTTGGGGATCACTTTTCTCCATCGGCCGTTATAGCGATATTTTTTTGGCGCTTCTTGCTTTCGAACAAAATAAAAATTTGAATTTTTTTTGGGGCTAACCTATTTTTAGACCCCGTAGATCAGTTCTAGACACTCGCCATCATAGTGATTTTCCACCTCTCGGTTCGCTTTTCAGGGTACCATATCATCATACATTGCTTGTTGTGTCGCGTCGTGACATCGTTGGTGATCTAGGCTCGCGTCTCTAGTACGGTCTAGCCTAGGACCAGCATAGTACCGTCGTTGAGCATTCTTTCAACTTTTGCATTGTTGTTTTGATAATTGCTAACCCCCTTTGCTAAGCCTTCCCAGAGCTCCACAGATACTCTCCACGTGCGGTGTTTCAACTCTTGGTAATCGCTTGGTTCAATCTCTGGACCCACTGATCCTCGCGGTTGCACATCGCCTTTCCTGCTGTTTGGTAAGAACTTGTAAGAGCTTCGTATATTGCTTGACGGATTACGCGTGCCTTCCACCATATTTCCGTAGTCTATACCTGTGCTTTTTAAGGACTAACCATGATGAGATACTTGATGGAACCCCGCCACAATGACGACGAAGAACTACATGCCCACTTCTCCGCTCTTGGTCGATGGCTGAAGACGTGGATACGCGCCTAGGGGAGTTTGACACCAAGCTCGCCAACGCCGTGGACAAGATCGATGGACTCGAGAAATCCTTCAATTCCAAGCTTGACGTTCGGTTCAAGGAGCTTTTGAACAGATTGCCCGCACCCGCACCCACACATGGCGCACGGCGCATTCCGCTCACGGGTCGGACTGCTGGTTCGGCTGCCGCCGCACTGACTACGGCTGCGGCCAGCACCTCGAGACTTCCGCGGCTGCTGCTGCGACATTGGGGACAGACGCGGGTACTACTACGACCCGGCGGCGATCTGTTCGACAAGGAGGTTGAACAACCTCCACGGTACCTTGGCCGTCCGACATTACTACCGCAACGCTCAACCACCGGTACGTGATGATGATCATGTTGCAAGGCTTAAATTAAATATTCCATCTTTTGAGGGTAAATATAATCCTGATGCATATCTTACATGGGAGATGGAAGTAGAACAACGTTTTGCATGCTTAAAATATCCTGAGAATATGCGTGTTAGTACTGCTACATGTGAATTTACTAAATTTGCTTCCTTTGGTGTGCAGGTATTGTCGTTTAAATCCTACTAATATTCCTAGTACTTGGACTGCTTTAAAAACTGCTATGCGTGTTCGTTTTGTACCTCCCACTTATCAACGTGATTTACTAAAGAATCTGACACGTTTAGAGCAAGGGAAAAATTCTTTAGAAGAGTATTATCAAGAATTGCAAACAGGGATGGTTCGGTGTGGTCTTGTTGAATCTAATGAACAAATGCTTGCACGTTTCTTTGGTGGATTAAACAAGGACATTCAGCACATCTTAGATTATAAGGAATATAATTCTATCACTTGTTTGTTTCATCTTGCTTGCAAAGCTGAACGTGAAGTGCAGGATCGCCAAACACCATGGAGAAGGACTAATACTTCTGCAGGTCGCACATCCACTTGGACATCCCGACAATCAGCGCCTCCTTCTCGTGATTCGCCACCAGCTACTACCACATCCAAGCCCACCAGCTACTCCTCCACCGTCATCCAATGCTCCTGCTCGTAGTGCATCTTCTATGGCTTCCACGGGTAAGACAAAGGATATCCAATGCCGCAAGTGCTGGGGTTTTGGTCATATTGAGAGACAGTGCACAACACAACGTGTGATGATGGTGCGGGAAGATGGTCAATACGATTCAGCGAGTGACTTTGATGAAGATACACTAGCCCTTATTTCGCTCGAGATGGAGACAATTAAATCTTGATGAAGACAGAGGTAATGGGAGCTGAAGTCGCGATCGATACAAGAGCTTAATTGCACAACGTGTGTTGAGTGTGCAATTGAGCAAATCTGAGCAAGATCAACGCCACAACCTGTTCCAAACACGTGGTGTTGTCAAGAATGAGCTATCTGGATCATCATTGATGGAGGAGTTGTAATAATCTGGCGGTGTTGACATGGTAGAAGCTTGCGCTTCCAACAAGACAACGCCCACATTCATATTACATCCAATGGTTTGAGAGTTCTCAAGATCAAGGTAACAAGAGCAGTGCAGCGTGCATTTTACTATTGGTACATATTCTGATTTTGTTGATTGTGATGTTGTACATATGAAAGCTAGTTCTTTTTTTCTTGTTAGACAATGTCAATTTTATAGATAATCTGTTCATTATGGGAAAACTAATCACTATTCTCTTATTCATGATGGAAATTAAATTGGTCTAAAACCTATGACTCACGAACAGATTTTAAAAGATGATCTTGCTAGAGCTAGTAGAGCTAAAAGCGAGGAGAAAATAAAAGTGAGAATCAGATTGTTCTGCAGATTTTATACCACCAAAGAACACTAAATCTGATTCTACACATGCTACTTGAAATTCGTTTGAAGAGTTCATGTATGCTTGCAAATAAAATTGATATTGCTTGAACTAGATGTAAACAATACTCAATGTTATGCAATTGTCTGCAAAGAGGTTTTGTTTTCATTTGAGGATATGCCTCCTTCTTTGCCACCGCTATTGCTAAACTTTTGCAGGAATATGAGGGCGTCTTTCCATTGAGCTGCCACCAGGACTACCTCCTATTAGAGGAATTGAGCACCAAATTGATCTAATTCCTGGTGCCACGTTGCAACCGCCATATAGAACCAATCCAGAGGAGACAAAGGAGATACAACGCCAAATTCAGGAACTACTCGACAGAGATCATATTCGTGAGTCCCTTAGCCCCTGTGATCTTCCTATTATTTTGGTACCTAAGAAAGATGGTTCTTCGCGCATGTGTACTGATTGTAGAGCTATCAATAATATTACTATTCGATATCGTCATCCTATTCCACGTTTAGATGACATGGTTGATCAATTGAGTGGCTCTACCATGTTTTCTAAAGTTGATTTGCGTAGTGGTTACCACCAGATTCGTATGAAATTAGGAGATGAATGGAAAACAGCATTTAAAACTAAGTTCGGTTTATATGAGTGGTTAGTAATGCCGTTTGGTTTAACTAATGCACCTAGAACTTTTATGAGATTAATGAACGAAGTTTTACGTGCTTTCATTGGACATTTTGTGGTAGTCTACTTTGATGATATTCTAATTTATAACAAATCTTTAGAGGATCATTTGGACCATTTACGTGATGTTTTCAATGCACGTTTGTTTGGTAACCTTGAGAAGTGCACCTTTTGCACCAATCGAGTTGCGTTTCTTGGCTATGTTGTTACATCACAGGGTATTGAAGTGGATCCAGCCAAGATTGAAGCTATTGAGAATTGGCATGACCCAAGACGGTCACACAAGTGAGGAGTTTTCTTGGTCTCGCTGGTTTTATAGGTGCTTTGTCAAAGACTTTGGATCAATTGCAGCGCTGAATGAGCTTACCAAGAAGGATGTGCCCTTTGTTTGGGGCGATGCACAACAACAGGCCTTCGTCATATTGAAAGATAAGCTAACACATGCTCCCTTACTCCAACTTCCTGATTTTACTAAGACTTTTGAGCTTGAATGTGATGCTAGTGGAATTGGTTTGGGAGGGGTGTTATTACAAGAGGGAAAACCTGTTGCATATTTTAGTGAGAAATTGAGTGGGGCTAGTCTGAACTATTCTACTTATGATAAAGAATTATATGCGTTGGTTCGGACATTAGAAACTTGGCAACATTATCTATGGCCTAAGGAATTTGTTATTCATTCTGATCATGAATCTTTGAAGCATATTCGTAGTCAAGCTAAGTTGAATCGTCGTCATGCAAAGTGGGTTGAATTTATTGAGTCTTTTCCTTATGTTATCAAACACAAAAAGGGTAAAGATAATATTATTGCTGATGCTTTGTCGCGCCGTTATACTTTGTTATCTCAACTTGACTTCAAAATATTTGGATTAGAAACTATTAAGGAACAATATGTGCATGATGCTAAATTTAAAGATGTGTTGCAGAATTGTAGAGATGGTAGAACTTGGAATAAGTTCGTCTTCAATGATGGATGTGTGTTCCGTGCTAACAAACTATGCATTCCAGATAGTTCTGTTCGTCTTTTCTTGTTACAGGAGGCACATGGAGGAGGATTGATGGGACACTTTGGTGTCAAGAAGACGGAGGATGTTCTTGCTGCACACTTCTTTTGGCCACGTATGCGTCGAGATGTTGAGAGATTTGTGGCACGCTGTACTACTTGTCAAAAAGCTAAGTCTCGCCTTAATCCACATGGTTTATATATGCCTCTTCCTGTCCCTAGTGTTCCTTGGGAGGATATTTCTATGGACTTTGTTTTGGGATTGCCACGAACACAGAAGGGGAGGGATAGTATATTTGTTGTTGTGGATCGGTTTTCTAAGATGGCACACTTTATTCCTTGTCATAAAACGGATGATGCTGCGCATATTGCTGATTTGTTCTTTCGTGAAATTGTTCGTTTGCATGGTGTGCCAAATACTATTGTCTCTGATCGTGATACTAAATTTCTTAGCCACTTTTGGAGATGTTTATGGGCTAAGTTGGGGACTAAATTGCTCTTTAGTACTACATGTCATCCCCAAACTGATGGTCAAACTGAAGTAGTAAATAGAACTTTGTCTACTATGTTGCGGGCTGTTTTAACGAAGAACTTAAAATTGTGGGAAGAGTGTTTACCTCATATAGAATTTGCTCATAATCGTTCGCTGCATTCTACCACAAAGATGTGCCCATTTGAGATTGTGTATGGTTTTATTCCTCGTGCACCTATTGATTTATTGCCTTTACCTTCTTCGGTGTAACATAATTTGGATGCTACACAACGCGCTGAAATGATATTAAACTTGCATAAGACTACTAAAGATAACATTGAACACATGAATGCTAAGTAAAAAACTTGCTGGGGATAAAGGGAGAAAGCATGTTGTGTTTGATGTTGGCGATCTTGTTTGGTTGCATTTGCGTAAAGATCGTTTTCCTGATTTACATGAAGTCTAAGTTAATGCCACGTCTTGCTGGTCCCTTTAAGGTGTTAGAAAATAAATGATAATGCATATAAACTTGAGTTGCTGCAGACTTTGGTGCAGTTAGTCCTCGTTTAACATTGCAGATTTGAAGCCTTACTTTGGTGAGGAAGATGAGATTGCGTCGAGGCGACTTCAATTCAAGAAGGGGAGCATGATTGATGTGGACATCCCTACTATTGATACAACCGTTGTACCTACAACAACACACATACAAGGACCCATCACAAAATCTCGTGCCAAACAACTTAACTATCAGGTACTTTCGTTTCTTGGAACTATTCCTCACATACATGAGAATATGATGCTACCTAAATCAGATGTATTTCTTACTCTTAGGAATGATGGACCAAGCATGGATGAGAGGGACAAGCATTGGAGCATGGCCATGCATGGAGATGGCAGCAAGCATGTGATGATCCAAGAGAAGGCCACGGATGAAGATTTCAGAACTTTGAGGCCTCCATAATGAAGAAAGAAGGCTTGGACGAAATATTGAAGATCAATACTTTACGAATTCGTCCATAGCTTAATATGGTGCTGCGACACCTTTATTTTGGGCCAGGCCCATGTAATTTTCATGAGATTTTAATTAGCCACTTTTTAGAGTCCGTATTTGAGGGGAAAAGGACTTTTAGGGTTGGATTCGGCCACCACTTCCATGGCTGGCCGAAACCCCACCTTTTCGCCCTTAAATACTCCCCATAGTCGACCCCCTAGACTCGGATTTTGTTTAGACATTAAGTTAGCCATAGTCGCAACTTCGCCAAGGCTCGAGCGTCACAGAGGCCTCTTGTACTTCGCACCTATTCAGGATCCCACCTCTTCAATAAAGCTTTCCTCTTAATTCCGCAATATCTTGATTGCAATATTGGTTCTTACTTGTTCTCGATTTCAGGTAGGAATTAAGACCCTCGCTGGTCAGGCGGATCGTGTTCCCGCAGGATCGGTAACCTCCAGGAGATTGGCCTAGCGATTGCATTGGCGCTCGTGCTCGCACGTGTAGTCGGATCGTCAAGCCCGAAGTCCACCAAATCGACTATCATCATCTCATCGAAAGATCGGACACCTTTGCCCTATCAATGATGTGGACATCCCTTCTATTGATACAACCGTTGTACCTACAGCAACACACATACAAGGACCCATCACAAGATCTCGTGCCAAACAACTTAACTATCAGGTACTTTCGTTTCTTGGAACTATTCCTCACATACATGAGCATATGATGCTGCCTAAGTCAGATGTATTTCTTACTCTTAGGAATGATGGACCAAGCATGGATGAGAGGGACAAGCATTGGAGCATGGCCATGCATGGAGATGGCAGCAAGCATGTGATGATCCAAGAGAAGGCCACAGATGAAGATTTCAGAACTTTGAGGCCACCATAATGAAGAAAGAAGGCTTGGACGAAATATTCAAGATCAATACTTTACGAATTCGTCCATAGCTTAATATGATGCTGCGACACCTTTTATTTTGGGCCAGGCCCATGTAATTTTCACAGGATTTTAATTAGACACTTTTTAGAGTCCGTATTTGAGGGGAAAAGGACTTTTAGGGTTGGATTCGGCCACCACTTCCATGGCTGGCCGAAACCCCACCTTTTCGCCCTTAAATACTCCCCATAGCCGACCCCCTAGACTCGGATTTTGTGTAGACATTAAGTTAGCCATAGTCGCAACTTCGCCAAGGCTCGAGCGTGGCAGAGGCCTCTTGTACTTCGCACCTATTCAAGATCCCACCTCTTCAATAAAGCTTTCCTCTTAATCCGCAATATCTTGATTGCAATATTGGTTCTTACTTGTTCTCGATTTCAGGTAGGAATTAAGACCCTCGCTGGTCCGGCTGATCGTGTTCCCGCAGGATCGGTAACCCCCAGGAGATTGGCATAGCGATTGCATTGGCGCTCGTGCTCGCACGTGTAGTCGGATCGTCAAGCCCGAACTCCACCAAATCGATTATCTTCATCTCATCGAAAGATCGGACACCTTTGCCCTATCAGGTAGTCCTCATAAGAGAATGAAAAAGAAACATAAAATAGTTGAGGAACCACTTGAACCTGATGTAGATCCTAATAGTATATATGTCTCTGATGCTAAAACTGAGAGTGTTAATGATAAAAATGATGCTCCTGATAAGGAGGAAGTTGAGGAAGAACCTGAGAAGCACACTAAGAACATTAGGTACACTAAGGAAGATTTTATTGCTAAAAAACATGGTAGTGAGAGAACCTTGGGTGCAGAAACCTATGCATTTTCCAAATAAGAAACACAAGTCAAAGGAGGAAGAACACTACAACAAGTTTTTGAGTGGATGAAACCTTTATTTTTGCAAATTCCTTTGACTGATGCTATTAAGTTGCCTCCTTATTCAAAGTATATGAAGGATATTGTCTCTAATAAAAGGAAGATTCCTAATGAGGAAATTTCTACTTTGCTTGCTAATTATTCCTTCAATGGTAAAGTTCCAAAGAAACTTGGTGATCCAGTTATACCAACTATTCCTTGCTCTATTAAGAATAATTATGTTAGAACTGCTTTATGTGATTTAGGAGTTGGAGTTAGTGTTATGCCTTTTTCTCTCTACAAGAGACTCCAGCTAGAAAAGTTGATACCAACTGATATATCTTTGCAAATGGCTGATAAGTCAACTACTATTCCTGTTGGTATATGTGAGGATGTTCCTATTCAAGTGGCTCATAATTGCTTGGTTCTAACTGATTTTGTTGTTGATATGGGATCCCTTATGGGATTGACCCTTATTATGAATTGTCTAAGTATCTACTCCTGTGCTGAGAATATATACATCATATTAAGCAAACGTGTTCGTGAAAGTTTTTTATCGCACTCAGTTTTCAACTAAATTGCCTGAGGACAAGCAATAAGCTAAGCTTGGGGGAGTTGATACGTCCAAAACGTATCTACTTTTCCGAACACTTTTGCTATTGTTTCTCCTCTAAACTTATGTCATTTGGATACAACTAACATGGACTGACGCTGTTTTTAGCAGAATTACCTTGGTGTCTAGTTTTGTGTAGAAAATTAACTATCAGGAAAAATCCCGAAAAATATGCCCAAAATCCTATTTCACCAGAAGACTCACGGAGCCAGAATACGAGACGGAGGGGAGGCCTGAGGGCCCCACACCCCGCGGGTGGGCCCAGCCACGCCTAGAGGGTGTGGCTGCCCAGGCACCCTCGGCCTCCCTCTTCACCAGAAGATGCCTCTTGACCTAAAAAGCGAGGGGTTTGGCGTTTTTCAGAAGAGTTTCTTAAGGCCGCCACCAGTGAAACCGCGATTGAACTGAAACTCCGTCCTGACACCTTGTCGGGACAGGGAATTTGGAGAGCATCATCACCATCGTCATCACCAACACCTCTCCATCAACCATCTATGTTTTCCTCATCCATGAGTGAGTAATCCCCCGCTGTAGGCTATGGGGATGGTAGGGATTGGATGCGATCTATCATGTAATCAAATAAGATTGTTAGGGCATGGTGCCTAGTATCTCTATTAGTGCTATTTGCCTTTGTTTCAACTTGTTGTGCTTAATGCTTGTCACTAGGGCCCGAGTGCCATGATATCAGATTTGAACTTATTATTGAATCATTATGATAATATTGTTTGTGATCTTATCTGCAATTTGTGTATACATATCATTGTCCGGATCCAAAGGCCCCGAAGTGACAGAAATTGGGACAACTTGAGGGGATGGCTAGGATGTGAGGATCACGTGTGTTCAAAGAGTGTTAATGCTTTGCTCCGGTGCTCTATTAAAAGGAGCACCTTAATTGCCATTAGTTCCCTTGAGGCCCCGCTACAACGGGCTGGCAGGACAAAAGATGTTGTGTAAGTTCTCACTGCGAGCACGCATGACTATATATGGAGCACATGCCTATGATTGTTTAGTACTTGGATGCTTTATCCTATTTATCTGTAATTGTCCTAGATCTTAAAGTTACATGTTTAGACTTGTTCATGCAATGCTCGTCTATCCATCCGTATGCCTACCGCGCTCATATCCTACTGTTTGCAACTATTGTTACTATTGCTCCTGTTTTACTGCTGCTGTTACTTTATTATTGCTACTACAAACTGTTGCTATTGATAAACTTCTGTGAGCAAGAACTATTTCAGTGCATTGAATTGATAACTTAGTTGTTAAGGCTTGCAAGTATTCTTTGTCTCCCCTTGTGTTGAATCAATAAATTGGGCAATACTATCCTCGAAGACTGTTGCAATCCCCTATACTTGTGGGCCATCACCTCTGCAAGCGCCAGATCGCTACTGTGCTGCCGCCTTTTGTGGCCAAGGCCACGAAGTGACCTCGCCTTGAAAGTTGGTTCCTTGGAGTTTCAGGAGACCTTAAAGAAGATCCTGAAGAAGAAGGAAGAGGCCATCGCCGAGAGGGAGGAGAGGCGGCGCAAAGAGAAAGAGGTCGTCGCCAAGACCTTTGTCGAGCTGCAGACGAGGTCCATTGAGGTGAAGGAGGCCAACGCCAAGGCCGGGCTAATGGAGATCGAGGCCAAGGCAAAGTTGACGGAGTCCGAAGCCAATGCCAAGGAGGCCGAGGCCAGGTCTAGGGTGCTGGAGGCCGAAGCGAAGGCCAAGAAGGCCGAAGCCAAGATCATGGCTGAGGAGAACACCATCATGCTCACCGACCTGGATAGGATCACCGACCCCGATCGTAGGGCTTGGGTTGCGAAGAGGCGCAGCCATCGTGGCTCGCGATGCTCAAGGAAATGGTGACGGCGGATGCAATTTGGGGCAGAGAAGCTGCCATTTTAGGAACATTTGTATATGAAAATGCTCCCTTTTGTAAATTTCAGAACCAGTGGCCACTTGTTGGCGATGCCCAAAGAGCGATGACGCATGTTTCAGTTAATCGATATGTCTTTGACCAGCGATGACGCTATTTTCAACTAATTTATATCCTTTGTCCAGCTTTAACGACGTCTACACAGATAAAGAGGTCGTGCGCTAGGCACGGCTGACCGGACCATATGGACTACCCGTTTAGAACAACTCGGCGCTTGTGAAGATGCCCTAATTTCGAGCGGTGGCTAGCCGTGTCCCATAGAAAAAAACTCTTCCTCTTCACTCCCCATCTCCCCAATCCCTACTGGAGCGCCCCAGGACATTTCAAAATCGAGCTCCGTCGCGTCCATGGCCAAGAGCCCCAAGTGCATGGTCACCACCAGTCGGCGGCCAACTAGAAAATTGCAGGCCGGCTCCGCCACAAGGCCCTCCTCCGCGGACATCGAGGACCTGGCGACACCCGGGGTCCTGGCGGGCCCCGCCTTGGCGGCGGCCGCGCTCCGTTTGGGGTTGCTCCGTTGGTATGACACGCACCGGCGCGACCTTCCGTGGCGATTCTCGGCGACGCCGGGACCCGAAGGCAGAGAAAAGAGGGCGTACGCGGTGTGGGTATCGGAGGTGATGCTGCAGCAGACGAGGGTGCCCGTCGTCGTCGACTACTACTCCCGGTGGATGGCGCGGTGGCCCACCGTGGAGACCCTCGCCACTGCCACGCAGGAGGTGAGACTGTGGGAGAGAGAAATATGCTCATCTCCAGTAAAGGTTCAATCTTTGATACATAGTTTGCGGGTGGAAATGGAGGGCCCCGAAATGGAGTTGTTGATTCATGGTTCCTTGCTGCAGGAGGTGAATGAGATGTGGGCCGGTCTCGGGTACTATCGGAGGGCGCGGTTTCTTCTGGAGGTGAGATTTGGACTCTTTTGCCTAAAACCCTATGAAAGGGAGTGGCCGTAGTGCACTATTTTTGTCAACCTCCACAGCGCACATGTTCTGTTTGACGTTTTGCCTGGGAGAGATTGGAGATTCGACTCGGCTCCCCTTCATATGAGGGATATTCTAGTGCTAGCTCATGATAGGCATTGCATTACTATCAGCTCATCGGATACCATTTTCGGTAGTTTGGGAGGAAAGAGATCCTTGACATGGGTATTAGTCACTGAAACTTTTCTTCTGATTTATTTCATCTTAAAACTTATCTTCCATACTTTTCATAGAACGTGGAAGCACAATGAATTAAGGATAATGGATTCCTAGTTGCTGGTTTATGGGATACACTCTTCTGCTTAATCTTTTTTGCACGAGCATCTCTGGATAGAATCATTATTCCCTTTTTCCCTTAGAAGACTAAATGCCAAAGTGAGTGTGTGTATGTATCATCTTTAGCTCTGTGCATAGTGGCTGTCAATTGACATGGAGGTTAGTAGTGGTCAATCAGAAGTGTTGGGCTGATGTTTTTACCATGTTTTTTAAGGCGGTAAGGCGTCCTATGGCGTTCTACCACTGTCTGACACCACCTAAGCAGCGCCTAGGCGCCTAAAGCAGACAAATTTCCAACTCTCTGGCAGGGCGCCTAAGCGTCCTAAGATGGATGCCTTAAAAACCATGGTTTTTACATGAATGTAGGAGCTGCAGTTAAATAAGCATTTCATGTCTTTACTTTTTAGCTCATATGGCGTGTTTCCTTTCATTGGAAGTAGGGAGCAAAGCAGATTGCGGAAAAGGGAGAATTCCCTAGCACAGCATCAACACTTCGTCAGGTTCGCGGCATTGGAGACTACACAGCAGGAGCTATCGCTTCTATAGCCTTCAATGAGGTTGTGTACCATATAGATCATCTTTAAATGAGTGTTTCCATGCCTTTTTTTGCACATTCAAAAGATTTTGCTGCGTTGCTGTTTGCTATAGGTCACCCCACTTGTTGATGGAAATGTTGTACGTGTTATCAGCAGAATTTTTGCTATTGCCGATAACCCAAAAGAATCGTCAACAGTAAAAAAATTCTGGTAAGATCGCTTGGAGAGCAATTGAAGAGCAGATTGTGGTACTAATTACATGGTCATATATTTGCAATAATGCTTAACATTTAGTGTTAAATACCAATATGGTAATTTATCATCTCATAATATTTTCCGCCAAAAACAACCAACTGGCATAGTACTGAGCTATACCATCAATTAACTTTACCAACTTATAATAAGCTTGATAAGTTGCCAATCTCCATGGTTCCACCTAGCTTAAGTGCAAGCCATATCCACTTTTGGTGCCATATTGATACTGATCCTGCTGCAACATTTTCCCTGCAAATACCTAATTTTTTCATTTGAAAGCCTTGTACTGATATCAGAACTTTCACATGACTTTTGGGCACTGTTGCTGGATGACAGGGAGCTTGCCGGTCAACTAGTTGATCCATCAAGGCCAGGAGACTTCAACCAAGCAATGATGGAATTAGGAGCAACATTATGCAGCAAGACCAAGCCTGGTTGCTCACAGTGCCCTGTCTCTAGCCACTGCCAAGCGCTCACGCTTTCCCATGAAAATCCATCCATTGGAGTTACAGACTACCCACAAGTGGTCCCCAAAGCCAAACCACGTCGTGATTTTGCTGCTGTTTGTGTTGTTCAAATTGCACAAGGCCTGGAGCAAGAGATGGCCGCAGGCAAATGTAATCTCTTTCTCTTGATAAAGAGGCCAGAAGAGGGCCTGCTTGCAGGGCTCTGGGAGTTCCCATCGGTTCTTGTTGACGAAAGTAAGACTGATTCTCTAAACAGGAGAAAAGAGATGGATAAGTATTTGAAGCAGTTACTTGACATAGATGTTAAACGGGAATCCATTGTGGTCCTCAGGAAGGATATTGGTCAGCTTGTTCACATTTTCTCCCACATTCGCTTGACGATGCACGTGGAGCTGATGGTTCTCAAGATCAAAGGTGAGTCACGTGCTGTCCTCACTAGCAGTTAGCTCATAATAGTCATTTCTCACGTTGCTGCCTAATTCTTCTATTCTAGGTGTTGTGGGTCAAGTATGCAACAAGGGACAAGATAGCATGAAACTAAAACTTGTAGATGAAAGTTCAATTGATTCCATGGGTTTGACATCAGGAATTCGGAAGGTAATTGCAATTTAAATCTCTTGAATTTCTAAGTAATCCTGATTTCTTTTAAACTGCAATTAAGGTCATATTTTTAGACTGCAATTAAGGTCGACGCTTCATTTCAGGTTTACAACATGGTTAAGGCTTTTAAGGAGAAAAAGCTATTGGACCAAAGCCAAATACCCACGAGGAAAAGGAGTAGACGGCATGAGTAACATAAGCCTTAGTTAACGTAACTTGTATGATTATTTTGTATGTACCTGGATTGCTGACTCAACACAACGGCAAACCATTGCTCGTAAGGTCATTCAAATTCCAGCATTCATGTTGAAAACGTATTCCTTGCATTTCTATTTTAATGTTTTTTGCCTTGAAATAGTCTTTAAGAATGTAAGTTCGAGTAGGCTGCCTGCAGCACGGCTTTGTCAATCCCACTTATGTGCGAATGTGGGCAACCCATGGTACAGTGATGAAAATAAGTCGGATATGCGGGCCGGCTGCATCTAGCCCAGATATCCCACTTAGAGTATCTCTAATGGAGCCCTTAAATGCTTAGCCTAAATCGTGATTACAGCTTTACAGTTTTGAGTTCATCGGAGCCCATAAAATTAACCTGCAAATTCGAATTTTAAAAACCATATGGTAAGAAATTTAGAGCTCGCCAGGGATGCCGGGTGTGGCAAAAATTGAGCTCTTCGTGAAGACTAGAGCTTCGCGCCGCCATCTATTTGTCAAGGACGACGACCTCCACTTCTATCTCGTCGTCTGTGACGCTGGCCTCCATCTCCTTGTTGGCGCCGTCTTCGGATCCGCCCATGAGCGCCTCGGCTTCCACCTCCTCGGCGCGTCAGGCTAAGTTCACTGTAGCAATGGCGGCCTCCACCTCCTCCCGCTCGCAGCGGTCCCGCTCTTCCGCGACCGCCTTGGATTTAGCGAGCGCGCGCACCCCTGTTGGTCCAGCGGCGCACCGCCAGGCGCTTGGCCCCGATGGATCGCACTAGCTCCGTGGCCGACTAGTCGGAGCAGGGATACGGGTACGACCATGAGAGCATCCGCCGTGCAGCATTGACATGGCGAGGGCGTTGTCGTTGATCTGCAACTACCGTGGCCTGATTCGCTCGCCGGAGGAGGCTGGTTTGCGCGGTGGCGACGGGAGGATAGGATTTGTCGTGCGACAGCAGCATGCGGGTTGGAACCCGTATCCACCCGCATGCACACTACTTGTAGGGGCTGCGAAGGGTGGTTCAAGGGGACCATGAAAAAAGAATACGGGTCGAGGTCTTTACAGGCTAAGTTAGCTCGGCGCCTCGGCTCATAACTCATATTCTCACCAGAATTTCACGAGTTTAATCCTTTTAAAGGCTCCATTAGAGATTCTCTTAGTCCTTCAACATCAGCAGCTAGATGGTGGCGTTGGAGGCGGGCTTAGGAATTTGTGGTTTGCAACATTTTATATGTGCACAACATTGGTATACTCACGGAATTAAAACTTGGATGTAAAAGTATTTATGAAAATATTAGGGAACAATTGATGTGAAATTGTACTTAAAGAAATATACTTAATTATTTATAAAAATAACTAGGAATAGTTAATGTGAAATTGTACTTTAAAAAATATACTTAAGAAAACTAGTACGGCAATATTGAAAACTAGTCATTAACCCGTGCACCTGCACGGCTAGTTATATTGAGGAACATATGTATATAATAATTATGAATATTAATTGCTTTACAGTCGGAATAGAAGCATTTATAAGAATGACTGATCTAAAATTAATGTATTTTTTAGTATTTTGTAGAATATTTTTATTTATTCTCTTCAATGGTTACAATTATACTTATGTTTTTAAGTTATCTTCTGACTCAGGCAATTCAAAATATTGTATTTTCTTGGCCAAGATTTTCCTTTGTATTTTCTTAGCCAAGATTCAATAGGTAACAAAGAAATGACAAAGGTATAATAAGACTCGAAAAACAGTTGTTTGGGAAAACAGTTATCCGAAGTGTTTTCCTTTGAAGGAGAACAAACATGATTATTCGATCGAATAAGCCAATAGCATTATCAACATCTCAGTCCTTCCATTGAATTGGAATATAAAAACACACAAAGCAATTCAAATATGGTTGCGACTTGCGAGCATGGTATTATCTTAAAGGTACACACTAAAAGTTTCTAGAATGTTGTTACTTAAAAAATATATTTCCAGAGCATAAACTACCAAGATTAATATGTTGAAGCGAACTATATGTCAAAAGCATTCTAAAATCCAACAACTAATAAGTTCATTGATTCAATACGAGAATAGAGTAAACTTATTAGCAATTAGTGGTGGAAATAATTAGATACCGAACGTCCGAACCAACAAATAAGCATATGGATTCATCAATGGAATTTTCATAGTTTAGATTCATTCATTTGTTGGAAGTACGTGTTTTCCATGTTACACGTTAACTGAGAAGGAAAGACAACAAAAAGTTAGACGACAAGAAGTGAGAGTAACGGATCTCCATATGAAGTAGACACTATTTTCATCGTACTTTTTACATGGTAATGGTTTGGAAGACAAAAGAGGAAAATCAGCAACAAAGACGATTTGATATTGCAATATTAATTATATGGAATTGAAAAATTCTTAAAAATATATTAGTTATGGGGCAAGAAATAATGCATATATTATTTTTGTAAGAAAACACAAAATATACTTGTACCCATGTTATATCCATATAACTCCTACTTACATTACATATGAGAGTAAAATAACCGTAATCAGAGGAAATCATCTCAATGGAAGCAAATTGTAGTAAGAATAGGTATGTGCAAACATTATGACTTCAGTTAGAACAGATAGCATACACTAGCTTGTTGTGCAAGAAACATCTATGGAAACATGAACTGTAAGAACATATTTTCAAAAGATCAGTTTGATTCCTTTTTCTCCACATCACAATGTCCCTTGATAACAAAATAATATCCCATTCATAACTTCAAATGTTATTTATTAGGTACCAGCCTCTCAACATCAGATATATATCAGTTTCTGAACTTTTGATTAGTGAGAGATTATAATAGAACATCTCTTCTATGAGCTCAATAGTAAAAACATTTTTGTTTCTAAATTCTAAAGTAAATGTCACCATGGCATTCTCATTTGCCAAAATATAAACATCATCCCATGCGCATGCACACACCTCCTACCTTCCAGAATACAAATATGATGAGGAGTATCATGTGTGTATTTTTCACAAATTCGAAAATTATATGTAACGGATCGCCCCTTATTCAGAGGTTTAAACTGTATATAATCTTTCATTTATTTACTCATGAGATTGTATTTGGTCGTATTTTTCGGGATATTTAAACCTATAATCCCACAACTATTCATATTATACATCGGTACACCAAATAGGGACATCAGATTAACCATAAAATATTGAGATAGAAAAAGGAGAAAAAAATTAAGTACTGATGATATTTAAAGTATAATCCCACAACTGTTCTTAGCATACATCAGTACATTAAATAGAGGCATCAGATTAATTGTAAAATATTGGAAAAAGAAAAGGAGAAAAATTATTATGTACTAATGATTCAAGTGTACGTTTTCTATAAGTTCTTAGTAAGTATGCCGTGGCACAATGAGTCATGACCAGGGATTCTTTGTCAAGAACAGAGTTTTATTAAGAGGCCAAGAACACAACCGAGAGCAAATCATGCAAATAATAAAATTTATCATTAATAATTATTGACACATGAATCTCCTAACTCCTAAGATATAAATAAGCTGGAAGCTATGCAACAATGCAGATGAAGCATTTTTAAATATGAGATAAACAGATTACAGTTTACAAATATTCTAATTTTCACCAACGAATGCATATGATAAGGGGTGGCCCGATCTGCTCATTAAGCACGTCGTAGATGATGGTAGATGTAATGGAGATAACTTGTGGGATGTTGTGAATCACCGGCTATTCCTCCGCTGCCAATGTAACAGATCTCAACCCAGATGGTATTCACAACTTCACACACTTGCGCACGTAGCCGCTAACCACGAAGCAGTTTGTAATCTACCAATTCCCAAAGGATCAACAGAAAACACGAAAACTTTCAGTTGCAAACTCCAGATCGAATCAAAGTGGAGGTATGGTAGATATTCGTAATCGAATCAAAGAGGAACATATACTTTCAGATGAATACTTGCAGCAGTTCAACAAAACAAGTATTGGTTTAATCTAAACGTGGTCTAACCCTGATTGTGATGGCTGCTGGGGTTTATATGATGGCTGGGGCGTCCTCCCTCATAAACGGGCCTAAAAACAACCATAACTTGGCCTAAACTGACTCGGTTTGACTCAAACTGATACATACCGACCCATAAATGGGTTCGGCCTACTTGGCACGCAGGCCATATGTCGTGGTGCACCTCAAACGTGTCCTGGCATGCCACATATCTCTCTTGATCATGCCTGCTCTCCTTATTACCTCCTAGTGCGTCTTCCATCTCTCGGCCGCCTTCCTCCCTCTCCTCCTGCTGGCGCTTGAGATATTTTTTAATGAGGCTCAATATTTCTGATAGGGCAAAGGTGTCCGATCTTTCGATGAGATGGTGATAGTCGATTTGGTGGAGTTCGAGCTTGACGATCCGACTACACGTGCGAGCACGAGCGCCAATGCAATCGCTAGGCCAATCTCCTGGAGGTTACTGATCCTGCGGGAACACGATCAGCCTGACCAGTGAGGGTCTTAATTCCTACCTGAAATCGAGAACAAGTAAGAACTAATATTGCAATCAAGATATTGCGGATTAAGATGAAAGCTTTATTGAAAAGGTGGGATCCTGTATAGGTGCGAAGTACAAGAGGCCTCTGCGACGCTCGAGCCTTGGCGAAGTTGCTATGATGGCTACTTAATGTCTAAACAAAATCCGAGTCTATGGTGACGGCTATGGAGAGTATTTAAGGAGGAAAATGTGGGGTTTCGGCCAGCCATAGAAGTGGTGGCCGAATCCAACCCTAGATGATAGGGCAAAGGTGTCTGATCTTTCGATGAGATGATGATAGTCGATTTGGTGGAGTTCGGGCTTGACGATCCGACTACACGTGCGAGCACGAGCGCCAATGCAATCGCTAGGCCAATCTCCTGGAGGTTATCGATCCTGCGGAAACACGATCAGCCTGACCAGCGAGGGTCTTAATTCCTACCTGAAATCGAGAACAAGTAAGAACTAATATTGTAATCAAGATATTGCGGATTAAGAGGAAAGCTTTATTGAAAAGGTGGGATCCTGAATAGGTGCGAAGTACAAGAGGCCTCTGCGACGGTCGAGCCTTGGCGAAGTTGCTACGATGGCTAACTTGATGTCTAAACAAAATCTGAGGCTAAAGTGACAGCTATGGGGAGTATTTAAGGAGGAAAAGGTGGGGTTTCGGCCAGCCATAGAAGTGGTGGCCGAATCCAACCCTAGAAGTCCTTTTCTCCTCAAATACGGACGCTAAAAGTGGCTAACTAAAATCCTGCGAAAATTATATGGGCCTGGCCCAAAATAGAGGTGTCGCAGCACCATATTAAGCTACAGACGAATTTGTGAAGTATTAGTCTTGAATATTTCGTCCAAGCCTTCTTTCTTCATTATGGTGGCCTCAAAGTTCTGAAATCTTCATCCGTGGCCTTCTCTTGACTCATCTCATGCTTGCTGCCATCTCCATGCATGGCCATGCTCCAATGCTTGTCCCTCTCATCCATGCTTGGTCCATCATTCCTAAGTGTAATAAATATATCTGATTTAGGCAACATCATATTCTCATGTATGTGAGGAATAGTTCCAAGAAACGAAAGTACCTGATAGTTAAGTTGTTTGGCACGAGATCTTGTGATAGGTCCTTGTATGTGTGTAGCTGTAGGTACAACGGTTGTATCAATAGATGGGATGTCCACATCATGCTCCCCTTCTTGAATTGAAGTCGTCCTCGACGCAATATCATCTTCCTCACCAAAGTAAGGCTTCAAATCTGCAATATTAAACGTAGGACTAACCGTACCAAAGTCTGCAAGCAACTCAAGTTTATATGTATTATCGTTTATTTTCTCTAACACCTTAAAGGGACCAGCAGCACGCGACATTAACTTAGACTTGCGTAAATCAGGAAAGCGATCCTAACGCAAATGTAACCAAACAAGATCTCCAACATCAAACACAACATGCTTTCTCCCTTTATCCCCAGCAAGTTTGTACTTAGCATTCATGTGTTCGAGGTTATCTTTAGTAGTCTGATGCAAGTTTAATATCATTTCAGCGCATTGTGTAGCATCCAAATTATTTTGCACCGAAGTAGGTAAAGGCAATAAATCAATAGGTGCACGAGGAACAAAACCATAGACGATCTCAAATGGGCACATCTTTGTGGTAGAATGCAGCGAACGATTAGAAGCAAATTCTATATGAGGTAAACACTCTTCCCACAATTTTAAGTTCTTCTTTAAAACAGCCCGCAACATAGTAGACAAAGTTCTATTTACTACTTCAGTTTGTCCATCAGTTTGGGGATGACATGTAGTACTAAACAGCAATTTAGTCCCCAACTTAGCCCATAAACATCTCCAAAAGTGGCTAAGATATTTAGTATCACGATCAGAAACAATAGTATTTGGCACACCATGCAAACGAACAATTTCACGAAAGAACAAATCAGCAATATGCGCAGCATCATCCGTTTTATGACAAGGAATAAAGTGTGCCATCTTAGAAAACCGATCCACAACAACAAAAGTACTATCCCTCCCCTTCTGTGTTCGTGGCAATCCCAAAACAAAGTCCATAGAAATATCCTCACAAGGAACACTAGGAACAGGAAGAGGCATATATAAACCATGTGGATTAAGGCGAGACTTAGCTTTTTGACAAGTAGTGCAGCGTGCCATAAATCTCTCAACATCTTGACGCATACGTGGCCAAAAGAAGCGCGCAGCAAGAACATCCTCCGTCTTCTTGACACCAAAGTGTCCCATCAATCCTCCTCCATGCGCCTCCTGTAACAACAAAAGACGAACAGAACTATCTGGAATGCATAGTTTGTTAGCACGGAACACAAATCCATCATTGAAGATGAACTTGTTCCAAGTTCTACCATCTCTACAATTCTGCAACACATCTTTAAATTCAGCATCATGCACATATTGTTCCTTAATAGTTTCCAATCCAAATATTTTGAAGTCAAGTTGAGATAACAAAACATAACGGCGCGACAAAGCATCAACAATAATATTATCTTTATCCTTTTTGTGTTTGGTAACATAAGGAAAAGACTCAATAAATTCAACCCACTTTGCATGACGACGATTCAACTTAGCTTGACTATGAATATGCTTCAAAGATTCATGATCAGAATGTATAACAAATTCTTTAGGCCATAGATAATGTTGCCAAGTTTCTAATGTCCGAACCAATGCATATAATTATTTATCATAAGTAGAATAGTTTAGACTAGCCCCACTCAATTTTTCACTAAAATATGCAACAGGTTTTCCCTCTTGTAATAACACCCCTCCCAAACCAATTCCACTAGCATCACATTCAAGCTCAAAGGTCTTAGTAAAATCAGGAAGTTGGAGTAAGGGAGCATGTGTTAGCTTATCTTTCAATATGACGAAGGCCTGTTGTTGTGCATCGCCCCAAACAAAGGGCACATCCTTCTTGGTAAGTTTATTCAGCGGCGCGGCAATTGATCTAAAGTCTTTGACAAAGCACCTATAAAAACCAGCGAGGCCAAGAAAACTCCTCACTTGTGTGACTGCCTTGGGCTGCGGCCAATTCTCAATAGCTTCAATCTTGGCTGGATCCACTTAAATACCCTGTGATGTAACAACATAGCCAAGAAACACAACTCGATTGGTGCAAAAGGTGCACTTCTCAATGTTACCAAACAAACGTGCATCACGTAAAGCATTGAAAACATCACGTAAATGGTCCAAATGATCCTCTAAAGATTTGCTATAAATCAAAATATCATCAAAGTAGACTACCACAAAACGTCCAATGAAAGCACGTAAAACTTCGTTCATTAATCTCATGAAAGTGCTAGGTGCATTAGTTAAACCAAACGGCATTACTAAGCACTCATATAAACCGAACTTAGTTTTAAATGCTGTTTTCCATTCATCTCCTAATTTCATACGAATTTGGTGGTAACCACTACGCAAATCAACTTTAGAAAACATGGTAGAGCCACTCAATTCATCAAGCATGTCATCTAAACGTGGAATAGGATGACGATATCGAACAATAATATTATTGATAGCTCTACAATCAGTACACATGCGCGAAGAACCATCTTTCTTAGGTACCAAAATAATAGGAACAACACAGGGGCTAAGGGACTCACGAATATGATCTCTATCGAGTAATTCCTGAATTTGGCGTTGTATCTCCTTTGTCTCCTCTGGATTGGTTCTATATGGCGCGCGGTTGGGCAACGTAGCACCAGGAATTAGATCAATTTGGTGCTCAATTCCTCTAATAGGAGGTAGTCCGGGTGGCAGCTCAGCGGGAAACACGTCCTCATATTCCTGCAAAAGGTTAGCAATAGCGGGTGGCAAAGAAGGAGGCATATCCTCAAATGAAAACAAGACCTCTTTGCAGACAATTGCATAACATTAAGTATTGTTTACATCTAGTTCAACAATATCAATTTTATTTGCAAGCATACATGGACTCTTCAAACGAATTTCAGTAGCATTTTTAGAATCAGATTTAGTGTTCTTTGGTGGTACAAAATCTGCAGCAACAATCTGATTCTCACTTTTATTTTTCTCCTCGGTTTTAGCTCTACTAGCTCTAGCGAGATCGTCTTTTAAAATCTGTTCAGGAGTCATAGGTTTTAGACCAATTTCTTTCCATCATGCATAAGAGAATAGTGATTATTTTTGCCATTATGAACAGATTCTCTATCAAATTGCCATGGTCTACCAAGTAACAAAAAACAAGCTTGCATAGGTACAACATCACAATCAACAAAATCAGAATATATACCAATAGTAAAATGCACGTGTACCGTTCTTGTTACCTTGATCTTGCGAGAACTCTCAAACCATTGGATGTAATATGAATGTGTGCGTTGTCTTGTTGGAAGTGCAAGCTTCTCTACCATGTCAATACTAGCCAGATTGTTACAACTCCCTCCATCAATGATGATCCGTATAGCTCTTTCCTTGAAAACACCACGTGTTTGGAACAGGTTGTGGCGTTGATCTTGCTCAGATTTGCTCAATTGCACACTTAACACACGTTGTGTAATTAAGCTCTTGTATTGATCAGCAGCTTCAGCTCCCATTACCTCTGTCTCTTCATGAGAATCACACTTGTCTCCATCTCGAGCAGAAATAAGGGCTAATGTATCTTCATCAAAGTCACTCGCTGAATCGTATTGACCATCATCACGCACCATCATAACACGTTGTGTTGTGCACTGTCTCTCAATATTGATGTGGACATCCCTTCTATTGATACAACCGTTGTACCTATAGCAACACACATACAAGGACCCATCACAAGATCTCGTGCCAAGCAACTTAACTATCAGGTACTTTCGTTTCTTGGAACTGTTCCTCACATACATGAGAATATGATGCTGTCTAAATCAGATGTATTTCTTACTCTTAGAAATGATGGACCAAGCATGGATGAGAGGGACAAGCATTGGAGCATGACCATGCATGGAGATGGCAGCAAGCATGTGATGATCCAAGAGAAGGCCACGGATGAAGATTTCAGAACTTTGAGGCCACCATAATGAAGAAAGAAGGCTTGGACGAAATATTCAAGATCAATACTTTACGAATTCGTCCATAGCTTAATATGGTGCTGCGACACCTTTTATTTTGGGCCAGGCCCATGTAATTTTCGCAGGATTTTAATTAGCCACTTTTTAGAGTCCGTATTTGAGGGGAAAAGGACTTTTAGGGTTGGATTCGGCCACCACTTCCATGGCTGGCCGAAACCCCACCTTTTCGCCCTTAAATACTCCCCATAGCCGACCCCCTAGACTCGGATTTTGTTTAGACATTAAGTTAGCCATAGTCACAACTTCGCCAAGGCTCGAGCGTCGCAGAGGCCTCTTGTACTTCGCACCTATTCAGGATCCCACCTCTTCAATAAAGCTTTCCTCTTAATCCACAATATCTTGATTGCAATATTGGTTCTTACTTGTTCTCGATTTCAGGTAGGAATTAAGACCCTCGCTGGTCAGGCTGATCGTGTTCCCGCAGGATCGGTAACCTCCAGGAGATTGGCCTAGCGATTGCATTGGCGCTCGTGCTCGCACGTGTAGTCGGATCGACAAGGCCGAACTCCACCAAATCGATTATCTTCATCTCATCGAAAGATCGGACACCTTTGCCCTATCAAATATGACCAAAACCCCAGCACTTGCGGCATTGTATATCCTTTGTTTTACCCGTGGAAGCCATAGAAGATGCGCTACGAGCAGGAGTATTGGATGACGGTGGTGGAGCAGCTGGAAACCTTGTAGTGGCCTTGGATGTGGTAGTAGCTGGTGGCGAATCACGAGAAGGAGGCGCTGATTGTCAGGATTATATTTACCCTTAAAAGATGGAATATTTAATTTAAGCTTTGCAACATGATCATCATCACGTACCGGTGGTCGAGCATTGCGGTGGTAATGTCGGGGACGGCCAACAGGGTGTGGAGGTTGTTCAACCTCCTCGTCAAACAGATCGTCGTCGTCGGGGTCGTAGTAGTACCCGTCGTCTGTCCCCAACGTCGCAGCAGCAGCAGCCGCGGTGGAAGTTTGAGGTGCCTCAGCTGAAGCGGTAGTTGCCTGAGGTGCGGCGGCAGCCGAACCAGCAGTACGACCCGTGATCAGAATGCGCCGTGCGCCATGCCGAGGTACCAATGGGGCGGGTGCGGGTGCCGGCAATCTGGCCAAAACCTCCTTGAACCGAGCGTCAAGCTTGTCGTTGAAGGATTTCTCGAGTCCATCGATCTTGTCCATGGCGTTGGTGAGCTTGGTGTCAAACTCCCCTAGTCGTGCATCCACATCTTCAGCGCGACCGACCAAGAGCTCGGAGAAGTGGGCATGTAGTTCTTCGTTCGTTATTGTGGCAGGTGATGCAGCCCGTCCTACGACCGCTACTACATCTACTCCCACAAGCTCCCCAAGTGGACCCATGACTCGCGCCCGATCCAAACTCCTTCAAGCTAAGGTGAACTCGCTCCTCTCCTTGTGTGACTTTGATACACCCTTGGATGGCCTGCTACTTCATACCCATACCCTGTGCATCATCAGGTACGAAGAGAAGAACCCACAGGATGGAGGAGCACCAGCAGAAGAGACCAAATGCTCTCTGTCGCCAGCGGTACTACCGGACCTGGCGACCGGTACTACCGCTTGGCGGCACTACCGCCCCCTGCTACCGCCAACAACAGAAGGTCCCAGAGCTAGCCAAATGCTCTCTGTCACTGGCGGTACTACCGGCCCCGGATCCGGTACTACAGACTACCTGCTACACGCGCCACCAATGTGAGAAGCCCCAGTAGAAGTCCTGGGCAGAAGCGGTACTACCCAGGCGGTATCTACCGCATGACCAGTACCGGTCGAGCTGGACCGGTACTACGGACTGAAAGGCTGAAACGTGTTAATTGCCGCCTTGTTGTAACCCTATCTATATTTCGCTATTTGTTCCCAAAATACCCCTGTTTATGTGGTTGGTCTATATATAGCCCCCACCCTCTATTGTAAACCCCAGACTTGGATAATAATAGATATTAAGGAAACCCTTTGAGGAACTTATATCTATTGGTCTCATGCTCCTACCAAGGAGCACCGGATTATCCACCCCCTCTTGGATCTTGCCTAGTGCGTTCAAGTTGTACAAGGCCTTGGGTTCTCGGTTTCTCGCCTCCAAGTCGTCAAGATCTCACCAAGCACCTCGTCCCCCGTTGTTGGCGTGGAGAGCGAGTCACCAACACCGATCCTAGGGATTATGTTGGACCGGTTGCCACCGGCGTGAGAGATAGGCGTGTATCGTGTTTTGGAGTGTGTGCGTTCGTGGTTTTCATCTCCTTCCTCGATTTCATCCCCCGACCACCGCTTTCCCCTTGTTTCTCGTGGGATTCATGAAAGATCGGGCCAACCCTAGGGTTACCCCATAACATGTTGGTATCAAGAGCACGGTTGATCACGAATTTTCCCCCATTTTTTTCTTTATCCGCCTTAAAATCGAAAATCCCACCAAAAAGAGCCCCAATTGTCCTTCGGATCGATCTCTGGATTTGGTGAGTTTTTCGTGGTTTTGGTCCATAGATCTGTTGCTTTTGGAGTCGATCTATAGCCCCTGTTGTTCCTAGCCAGCCTTTCGGTCAGATTCCCCTCGGATTTGAGGTTTGTGTCAAGTGGATCTCGTTTTCGTTCTTGTTCTGTGACCAGCGGTACTACCGCCCGTACCAAGCGGTACTACCGTCGTCCGGTACTACCGCCCGTACCAAGCGGTACTACCGCCAGCAACAGACAAATTTTCCTTCTCCTTGACGCCTCATTTTCGTTTGCTGACTTTTTCCCCTTTAGCTTGTTCGTGTTTCGCGTGTTTGTCGCCATCTTAACACAAGCTTCCGCATCAAAGTCACCTGCGCTCCTCGACACCGCGACACTCGAACATCATCAACCACCTACGGTTGCAAGTCCTTGATAGGGCAAAGGTGTCCGATCTTTCGATGAGATGAAGATAGTCGATTTGGTAGAGTTCGGGCTTGACGATCCGACTACACGTGCGAGCACGAGCACCAATGCAATCGCTAGGCCAATCTCCTGGAGGTTACCGATCCTGCGTGAACACGATCAGCCTGACCAGCGAGGGTCTTAATTCCTACCTAAAATCGAGAACAAGTAAGAACCAATATTGCAATCAAGATATTGCGGATTAAGAGGAAAGCTTTATTGAAAAGGTGGGATCCTGAATAGGTGCGAAGTACAAGAGGCCTCTGCGACGCTCGAGCCTTGGCGAAGTTGCGACTATGGCTAACTTAATGTCTAAACAAAATCCGAGTCTATGGGGTTGGCTATGGGGAGTATTTAAGGGCGAAAAGGTAGGGTTTCGGCCAGCCATGGAAGTGGTGGCCGAATCCAACCCTAAAAGTCCTTTTCCCCTCAAATACGGACTCTAAAAAGTGGCTAATTAAAATCCTGCGAAAATTACATGGGCCTGGCCCAAAATAAAGGTGTCGCAGCACCATATTAAGCTATGGACGAATTCGTAAAGTATTGATCTTGAATATTTCATCCAAGCCTTCTTTCTTCATTATGGAGGCCTCAAAGTTCTGAAATCTTCATCCGTGGCCTTCTCTTGGATCATCACATGCTTGCTACCATCTCCATGCATGACCATGCTCCAACGCTTGTCCCTTTCATCCATGCTTGGTCCATCATTCCTAAGAGTAAGAAATGTATCTGATTTAGGCAACATCATATTCTCATGTATGTGAGGAATAGTTCCAAGAAACGAAAGTACCTGATAGTTAAGTTGTTTGGCACGAGATCTTGTGATGGGTCCTTGTATGTGTGTTGCTGTTGGTACAACGGTTGTATCAATAGTAGGGATGTCCACATCAGTCCTCAACAATACTAAAGGTATAACTTGCACCACCTTGTCAACCCCCATATCTTCCTTTGTGTGTATCGACCCTTTGAGAGCAACTCATTTTGTGTTTGTCTAAGCATTGTGCACTTGCCTTCGGAAAGTGAGAGTGTGAGGCCAAATACAAAAGCTAACATAATAGCATAGAAAGGGAGAAAAAGGAAAAAGAATCAAAAAAAAGAACAAAAGAAAAAGAGAAAAAGATACATAGTCTCCCAATACAAAGAGAATACCAAGCTTGTAAGCCAAGAAAGAGAGAAGGAAGAGCGCACCGAGGCAAGTGCACAAATCTATTGCTTATCCTCTTTTGGCAAACGAGTTGTGGTCTCTCCTTGCGTTGGCACGACAACCGAGCGTAGTGTTCGTTAGGACCTTTTGTGCTCATGTTCATAGTCGTGCTAACCCAGTTTTTCTCCACGTGTGTGTTTTCCGTGTTTTTGTAGATCGTATCCTTTTGCTTTTGATCTTTGGTTCTTTACCACGTAGGACAATAACCTTTTGTTTGGATTGTTTCGTTTGGTTTTCCACAATCCTAACCTTCCACCAAAAGCTTTTGAGAGTTGTAGCATATTTGTGTGTGAGTTTCTTGCCCATTTCACTTTGCACGCTTTTCGCTCATTTGTGTGGCAATTGGTTTGATATAATCTCCAAGGTGAGGTAAAAGGCTAACTCTCCGCACCCTTTCTCTCCATATACAACCCTTGTTGACTTTGCATCATGGACAGGCATGGAGAGCCATCCCAACCACCACCACCTCCGGAGGATGACACACAATTCATGACAAGATGGGACCATTGGAAGGTCCGAGGAGAATTCAACTATCATTGTGAAGCCCTCGAGCGGCGCCAAGATGAACAATTTAGCGAGGCCCGTGTGGAATTCAAGAACATCGACAACCGCTTCGAAGAAGTCCGTGGCCAAATGCATGCCATGCAACACAACCTCGGGCATCAAAATGAAGCTCTTGGTCGTGCACTCGCCTCAACGGATGAGAAGCTTCAACGCCTCATTGATGGACTCGCAAGGCCACGCTCGCGCGAATCAAGCTCATCTTGGCACTCCTCAAGTGAATCAAGTGCACCTCACCGTCACGCTTCAAGGCACCGGGATGGACCCGTTCTTCAATCCATGAGCTCTTCGCAAGCGGTACCGTCTCCGCGTCATGCCGCAACGTCAAGCTATGATGGTGACCTCTCCGCAAGACCTCCAAGGCGCGAAGCGAACCGGCCACAACCAAGGGCACTTGTGATTCAACAAGAGCAACCTGGCATGGACCACCAAGGCCATCGACGTCGACATGCCCCTTCAACAACAAGTGAAGCATCCGAAGAGGACGAACAAGATCACCGTCGACGTGAAGCACTCGAAGATCCTCCAAGGCATCATCATCGACATGATCGTCCACGTCGGCACCATGAGGGTCATGACGAGCCTCCCCTACAACAAGAAGAAGAAGAGCATCCCATTGCTCATGCGGCTCGACGTCCTCCTCGCCACATGGTGCAAGCCAATGCTCCTCGGCATCAACCACGACAAGAACAAGAGCAAGCTCCCCAAGCTCGTCGTGAGGACCATCAACCTCCTCCTCGTCCTCAACCGCGTCAACAAAACGAGCAAGCTCCCCAAGCTCGTCATCCAAACCAAGCTCCACCACCAAACGCGGCACCTCAACAACCGCAAGAGCAACGCAACAATCACCAAGCAAGAAATGAGAGCTCGGATGATGATGTCCGCCGAGATCATGGCAACTGCCGCAACCGGAACCGAAATGGAGAAGAAACTTTCGGCAAGCTCAAATTCACCATGCCAAAGTTCACCGGTTCCAATGAGCCCGAGGAATATCTCTCTTGGGAGCTCAAGGTCGACAAGATCTTCCGCATGCACAACTATAGCAATGAGAAGATGATGGCCATGGCATCCCTCGAGTTTGATGAGTATGCCAACCTTTGGTGGGAACAAGTCCAACTCGCTCGCGAAGCAAAAGAAGAGCCTCCAATCGCAACTTGGCAAGATATGAAGGCTCATATGAGATCCCGCTTTGTTCCTTCACACTAAACGCGTGACCTATTCAACAAGCTTCAAACGCTTAGTCAAGGGACAAAGACCGTGGAAGAGTACTTCAAGCAAATGGAGCTCAACATGATCCGTGCCAACATTGAAGAGCGAGATGAACAAACAATGGCACACTTCCTCAATGGCTTGAACCATCCCATCAAGCGCATCACCGAGTTTCAAAAGTACAACAACATGGTTGAGCTTGTGCACATCGCATCCAAGGCCGAGCGCCAAGTGCAAGAGGACATCAAGTATAACAAGCCAAAGACGTACTTCACCTACAAGCAAGCATCAACCACTACTCCAACAACGCCAAGTGGAAGCTCCTCAAGTACAACCAAACTTCCCTTCAAGCCAACTCTCCCTCAAGGAAAACAGCCCCCAAGTGGCAAAAACACAAGGGATGATCAACCATTCAATGGTGAATGCTACAAGTGTGGAGGCAAAGGGCACAAGTCGAACGCATGTGGAAACAAGAAAGTTTTGTTCATCCATGACAACGGCGATGAAGAATACTTGAGTGAAGAAGAGTTTGATGCAAGGGTCAAGGAAGCCATGGCAAGGCAACATTTGGAAGAGGACCAAGAACTTCTTGTGTGTGAGCATGACGCAAGTCCATCGCTTGTAGTCACAAGGGTCTTGACTACCCAAGTCAATGAGGATGAAGACCAACGCTCGAACATCTTCCAAACTCGTGCCGGCATCAATGGGAAGTCCATCAAAGTTGTCATCGATGGAGGGAGTTGCCACAACCTTGCAAGTATGGAATTGTGTGAGAAACTCAATCTCACCCTCCATCGCATAAACACCCCTACCATATACAATGGCTAAGTGACCAAGGATCCGTCAAGATCAAGCACACCGTCTCGGTGTCGTTCTCAATTGGGCACTACAAGGACATGGTGGAATGTGACGTGGTCCCAATGACGGTTTGCCATATGTTGCTCGGAAGGCCGTGGCAATATGACAAGCGTGCTTTGCATAATGGTCACTCAAACACTTATACCTTCAAATGGCTTGATAAAACTTGTGTGTTGCAACCAATGACTCCTAGCCAAATAATTGCGGACAATGCAAAGGCTTTAGCGAGGGCGCAATACACAAAAACACCTTGTGAGAAGAGTGGTGAGCGAGAGAACCACACCATAGTGAGTGAGAGCTACAAGCCAAACTCGAGTGGAAAAACTAAGAGTGTTCTTCTTGCCACCAAAAGAGTGATGAGAGAAGTGCGGAACAACCCATCCATCTTGCACTATGTCCTTGTATGCAAGGGACTAGCGCAAGGAACTAACGACTTGACAAATGTTCCTCCTTCTTTGATGGCTATTTTGCAGGAATTCCAAGATGTATTTCCCGAAGAGCTTCCTCATGGCCTTCCTCCTCTTCGTGGAATCGAGCACCGCATCGACCTCATACCCAGCACCACTCCCAAACCAAGGCGCGCGTACGCTAAACCGGAAGAGACGAAGGAGATCGAACGCCAAATTAACCAACTAGTCTCCAAAGGTTTGATCCAAGTAAGCACTAGCCCAAGCACGGTCCCCGTGATCCTAGTTCCAAAAACGGATGATACGTTGCGGTTATGCATGGACTGCCGTCCAATCAATGCTATCATCGTGCGTTATCGACATCCTATACCGCGTCTTGATGACATGCTTGATGAGTTATGTGGAGCCACTATATTTTCGAAAATTGATCTTCATAGTGGTTACCATCAAATTCACATGGCCGAAGGTGATGAGTGGAAAACCGCCTTCAAGACCAAGCTTGGTCTCTATGAATGGTTGGTTATGCCTTTTGGCTTATCTAACGCCCCATCTACCTTCATGCGCCTTATGAACCATATTTTGAGATCTCTCATTGGGAAGAGTGTAGTTGTTTACTTTGATGACATTATTGTCTATAGCAAGTCACTAGAGGAGCATGTTACTCATGTTAAGGAGGTCCTTCAAATCCTTCGTCATGAAAAGCTTTATGCTAATCTCCCAAAGTGCACTTTTGCAAGAGACAAGCTGATTTTCCTTGGTTTTCTCGTGTCTTCTAATGGCATTGAAGTTGATGTCTCCAAAGTAAAGGACATACGAGATTGACCCATCCCTACAAATGTTAGTGAACTTCGTAGTTTTCATGGGTTGGCTGGCTTTTACCGTCGCTTTGTGAAAGATTTTTCTACCATTGCTTGCCCCCTCAACGAATTGACCAAGAAAAATGTCACGTTCGTTTGGGGCAAAGCACAACAAAAGGCTTTTGATGAGATCAAAAAGAGACTCACCGAAGCACCACTTCTTGCATTACCGGATTTCACAAAAACCTTTGAGATTGAATGTGACGCTAGTGGTATTGGCATTGGTGGCGTCCTTATGCAAAATGGGCGTCCTATTGCTTACCATAGTGAGAAACTTGATGGCGCACGCCTAAACTATCCCATTTATGACAAAGAACTTTTTGCCTTGGTTCGAGTTCTTCAAGTGTGGCAACACTATCTTTGGCCCAAAGAATTTATCATCCATTCCGACCATGAGTCGTTGAAGTACCTTAAGGGCCAAGCCAACTTGAGTAAAAGGCACGCAAAATGGGTTGAGTTTATGGAGTCTTTTCCTTACATTGTCAAATACAAGAAGGGCAAAGAAAATGTGGTAGCGGACGCCTTGTCTCGCAAAAACACAAGCCTTCTTACACGACTCGAAGTCTATGTCTTGGGTCTTGATGACATCAAATCTTTGTACGCGTCCGACCCTTTCTTTGGACCAATATTTGCACAATGTTCATTAGACAAAGGGATTGATGATTTCTATTTGCATAAGGGCTTTCTTTTCAAACAAAACAAGCTTTGCATTCCGAAATCGTCTCTCCAACTTTTGCTTCTTCAAGAGTCCCATGGTGGAGGCCTTATGGGTCACTTTGGCCGTGACAAGACATATGACATGCTCTCCACTCACTACTTTTGGCCAAAGATGAAGCGCGACGTGGAGCGCCACGTTCAACGATGCACTACATGTATCCAAGCTAAGTCTAAGTCCAACCCCTTTGGTCTTTATATGCCATTGCCTATTCCTCATGCACCTTGGTCGGACATTAGCATGGACTTTGTGTTAGGCTTGCCTAGATCTAAACATGGTCATGATTCCATATTTGTAGTAGTGGATCGCTTTTCCAAAATGGCACATTTCATTCCGTGCCATAAGACCGATGATGCTTCACATGTAGCAAATTTGTTTTTCAGGGAAATAATTCGGCTACACGGTGTGCCAAGAACAATCATCTCCGACCGCGACGTAAAATTCATGAGCTACTTCTGGAAGACCCTCATGGCCAAGCTCGGCATCAAGCTCCTCTTCTCGTCCGCCTCGCATCCTCAAACCGATGGACAAACCGAAGTGGTCAATCGAAGTCTTGGCACACTCCTCCGGGTGTTGATAAAGAAGAACCTTAAAGACTGGGAGGAATGCATTCCACACGCCGAGTTCGCCTACAACCGCGCCAAGCACTCCACCACCATGAGGAGCCCGTTCATGATCGTCTACGGCTTCGATATCCTTCCACTACCACTTCATGAACGTGCCAATATGGACGTTGTCAAGCGCGCCCACACAATGAAGAAACTCCATGATGACACTCGAGCTACTATCGAGCAACAAGTCCTTCGCCAAGCATCAAGGCTAAACAAGAACAAGAAAGAGATAATCTTCGAAGAGGGCGACCTTGTGTGGATACACTTGAGTAAAGACCGCTTCCCCAAGGAACGCGACTCCAAGCTAAAGCCAAGAGGTGATGGACCATTCAAAGTGCTCAAGAGAATCAACAACAACGCTTATGTCATCGATATTCCAACATCAAAGTATCTTGTGAGCTCGACATTCAATGTCAAGGACCTCTCACCCTACCATGGAGAAGAGGAAGTTGAGACGGTTGAAGAGTCGAGGACGACTCTTTCCCAAGGGGGGGAGCTGATGCAGCCCGTCCTACGACCGCTACTACATCTACTCCCACAAGCTCCCCAAGTGGACCCATGACTCGCGCCCGATCCAAACTCCTTCAAGCTAAGGTGAACTCGCTCCTCTCCTTGTGTGACTTCGATACACCCTTGGATTGCTGCTACTTCATACCCATACCCTGTGCATCATCAGGTACGAAGAGAAGAACCCACAGGATGGAGGAGCACCAACATAAGAGACCAAATGCTCTCGCCAGTGAGTACTAGGACACAGCGGCATTACCGCTTGGACTTCTACACCTCGCTACCGCCAACAACAGAAGGTCCCAGAGCTAGCCAAATGCTCTCTGTCACTGGCGGTACTACCGGCCCCGGATCCGGTACTCAAGGCTCATTACTACCGCCCCTACCGCCACCAGCAGAAGGCCCAGTAAGTCCCAGAAGCGGTACTACCGGGCCAAGTGGTACTATCAAGATGACCGTACTACTGTCGAGCTGACCGTACTACTGGGACTGGAAAGGCCTGAACGTGTTAATTCGCGCCACTTTGTAACCCTATCTATATTTCGCTATTTGTTCCCAAAATACCCCTGTTTATGTGGTTGGTCTATATATAGCCCCCACCCTCTATTGTAAACCCCAGACTTGGATAATAATAGATATTAAGGAAACCCTTTGAGGAACTTATATCTATTGGTCTCATGCTCCTACCAAGGAGCACCGGATTATCCACCCCCCTCTTGGATCTTGCCTAGTGCGTTCAAGTTGTACAAGGCCTTGGGTTCTCGGTTTCTCGCCCCCAAGTCGTCAAGATCTCACCAAGCACCTCGTCCCCTGTGTTGGCGTGGAGAGCGAGCTTCGCCCAACACCGATCCTAGGGATTATGTTGGACCGGTTGCCACCGGCGTGAGAGATAGGCGTGTATCGTGTTTTGGAGTGTGTGCGTTCGTGGTTTTCATCTCCTTCCTCGATTTCATCCCCCGACCACCGCTTTCCCCTCGTTTCTCGTGGGATTCGTGAAAGATCGGGCCAACCCTAGGGTTACCCCATAACAGCAGGGTTCCGCGAAGTATCTGTCATGGTTAGTCCTTTAACAACCACAGGTATATATGCCTATAATTACAGAAATATGGTGGGAGGCACGCATAATCCGTCAAGCAATATAGGAAGCTCTTACAAGTTCTTACCAAATAGCAGGAAAAGGCGATGTGCAACCGCGAGGAGCAGTAGGTCCAGAGATTGAACCGAGCGATTACCAGGAGTCGAAACACCGCACATGGAGAAATCTGTGGAGCTCTGGGAAGGCTTAGCAAAGGGGTTAGCAATTATCAAAACAGCAATGCAAATGTTGAAAGAATGCTCAACGACGGTACTGTGCTGGTCCTAGGCTAGACCGTACTAGAGACGCGAGCCTAGATCATCAACGATGTCACGACGCGACACAACAAGCAATGTATGATGATATGGCACCCTGAAAAGCGAACCGAGATGTCGAAAATCACTATGATGGCGAGTGTCTAGAACTGATCTACGGGGTCTAGAAACAGGTTAGCCCCAAAAAGTTTTTTCGAAATTTTTGTATTATGCTCCGGAAAGTGCGCAGGCGCCAAAAAAAATACCGCTATAACGGCCGATGGAGAAAAGTAATCCCCGGGGCCGAAAATCAGTATAGCCAGAAATTTTTTCGGAGACGGTTCCAGACTTTTTTTTGCTCTCCTGGACTTACGATTGAACTTCTAACTCAACACGGACTTTAGTTCAATATGGAAACAACAAGGAAGGAAAGTAAAAAGAAAAAACTACGAAACAATAACTCTACTCGGACTCGTGCCGCGACAGAAAAGTTGATTGGATCCGTGTCGCGGTAGGAAAGCGGTGGCGGAGTTTTAGGGTTTATGGTGGCTGGGTGTATGGCGGCGGAATATGGTGGCGGAATATGGTGACGGTGATCTGCGGGTGTGGCGGTGACTACTGTGATCAGAACTCGAAACTCTAAGGGACAAGACACTAAGACCAGCAACTCGACGCGACGATGCAGACACAAATTCAACAATGCAAAACTGAAAAGATAATGCAAGGCGTAGATTGGTGATAGGATGGATCTAAACTCTAACTGTGTTTTTGGCTTTTTCGTGGGTTATAGGTAAAACAGATCTAATCTACGAAAACAGTAAAATCTCACCGAGCAACCTGAAATCTGATACCACTTGATAGGGCAAAGGTGTCCGATCTTTCGATGAGATGGTGATAGTCGATTTGATGGAGTTTGGGCTTGACGATCCGACTACACGTGCTGATAGGGCAAAGGTGTCCGATCTTTTGATGAGACGAAGATAGTAGATTTGGTGGAGTTCGGGCTTGACGATCTGACTACACGTGCGAGCACGAGCGCCAATACAATCGCTAGGCCAATCTCCTGGAGGTTACCGATCCTGCGGGAACACGATCAGCCTGACCAGCGAGGGTCTTAATTCCTACCTGAAATCGAGAACAAGTAAGAACCAATATTTCAATCAAGATATTGCGGAATTAATAGGAAAGCTTTATTGAAGAGGTGGGATCCTGAATAGGTGCGAAGTACAAGAGGCCTCTTCGACGCTCGAGCCTTGGCGAAGTTGCGACTATGGCTAACTTAACGTCTAAACAAAATCCGAGTCTAGAGGGTCGACTATGGGGAGTATTTAAGGGCGAAAAGGTGGGGTTTCGGCCAGCCATGGAAGTGGTGGCCGAATCCAACCCTAAAAGTCCTTTTCCTCAAATCTGAGACTCTAAAAAGTGGCTAATTAAAATCCTGTGAAAATTACATGGGCCTGGCCCAAAATAAAGGTGTCATGACACCATATTAAGCTATGGACGAATTAGTAGTATTGATCTTGAATATTTCGTCCAAGCCTTCTTTCTTCATTATGGAGGCCTCAAAGTTCTGAAATCTTCATCCGTGGCCTTCTCTTGGATCATCACATGCTTGCTGCCATCTCCATGCATGGCCATGCTCCAATGCTTGTCCCTCTCATCCATGCTTGGTCCATCATTCCTAAGAGTAAGAAATACATCTGATTTAGGCAGCATCATATTCTCATGTATGTGAGGAATAGTTCCAAGAAACGAAAGTACCTGATAGTTAAGTTGTTTGGCACGAGATCTTGTGATGGGTCCTTGTATGTGTGTTGTTGTAGGTACAACGGTTGTATCAATAGTAGGGATGTCCACATCATGCTCCCCTTCTTGAATTGAAGTCGTCCTCGACGCAATCTCATCTTCCTCACCAAAGTAAGGCTTCAAATCTGCAATGTTAAACGTAGGACTAACCGTACCAAAGTCTGCAGGCAACTCAAATTTATATGCATTATCATTTATTTTCTCTAACACCTTAAAGGGACCAGCAGCACGTGGCATTAACTTAGACTTACGTAAATCAGGAAAACCATCTTTACGCAAATGTAACCAAACAAGATCGCCAACATCAAACACAACATGCTTTCTCCCTTTATCCCCAGCAATTTTATACTTAGCATTCATGTGTTCAATGTTATCTTTAGTAGTCTTGTGCAAGTTTAATATCATTTCAGCGCGTTGTGTAGCATCCAAATTATGTTGCACCGAAGAAGGTAAAGGCAATAAATCAATAGGTGCACTAGGAACAAAACCATACACAATCTCAAATGGGAACATCTTTGTGGTAGAATGCAACGAACGATTATAAGCAAATTCTATATGAGGTAAACACTCTTCCCACAATTTTAAGTTCTTCTTTAAAACAGCCCGCAACATAGTAGACAAAGTTCTATTTACTACTTCAGTTTGTCCATCAGTTTGGGGATGACATGTAGTACTAAACAACAATTTAGTCCCCAACTTAGCCCATAAACATCTCCAAAAGTGACTAAGAAATTTAGTATCACGATCAGAAACAATAGTATTTGGCACACCATGCAAACGAACAATTTCACGAAAGAACAAATCAGCAATATATGACATCATCCGTTTATGACAAGGAATAAAGTGTGCCATCTTAGAAAACCGATCCACAACAACAAAAATACTATCCCTCCCCTTCTGTGTTCGTGGCAATCCCAAAACAAAGTCCATAGAAATATCCTCCCAAGGAACACTAGGAACAGGAAGAGGCATATATAAACCATGTGGATTAAGGCTAGACTTAGCTTTTTGACAAGTAGTGCAGCGTGCCACAAATCTCTCAACATCTCGACGCATACGTGGCCAAAAGAAGTGTGCAGCAAGAACATCCTCCGTCTTCTTGACACCAAAGTGTCCCATCAATCCTCCTCCATGCGCCTCCTGTAACAACAAAAGACGAACATAACTATCCGGAATGCATAGTTTGTTAGCACGGAACACAAATCCATCATTGAAGACGAACTTGTTCCAAGTTCTACCATCTCTACAATTCTGCAACACATCTTTAAATTCAGCATCATGCACATATTGTTCCTTAATAGTTTCTAATCCAAATATTTTGAAGTCAAGTTGAGATAACAAAGCATAACGGCGCGACAAAGCATCAGCAATAATATTATCTTTACCCTTTTTATGTTTGATAACATAAGGAAAAGACTCAATAAATTCAACCCACTTTGCATGACGACGATTCAACTTAGCTTGACTACAAATATGCTTCAAAGATTCATGATCAGAATGAATAACAAATTCCTTAGGCCATAGATAATGTTGCCAAGTTTCTAATGTCCGAACCAACGTATATAATTCTTTATCATAAGTAGAATAGTTCAGACTAGCCCCACTCAATTTCTCGCTAAAATATGCAACAGGTTTTCCCTCTTGTAATAACACCCCTCCCAAACCAATTCCACTAGCATCACATTCAAGCTCAAAAGTCTTAGTAAAATCAGGAAGTTGGAGTAAGGGAGCATGTGTTAGCTTATCTTTCAATATGACGAAGGCCTGTTGTTGTGCATCGCCCCAAACAAAGGGCACATCCTTCTTGGTAAGCTCATTCAGCGGCGCGGCAATTGATCCAAAGTCTTTGACAAAGCGCCTATAAAAACCAGCGAGGCCAAGAAAACTCCTCACTTGTGTGACCGTCTTGGGCTGCGGCCAATTCTCAATAGCTTCAATCTTGGCTGGATCCACTTCAATACCCTGTGATGTAACAACATAGCCAAGAAACGCAACTCGATTGGTGCAAAAGGTGCACTTCTCAAGGTTACCAAACAAACGTGCATCACGCAAAGCATTGAAAACAGCACGTAAATGGTCCAAATGATCCTCTAAAGATTTGCTATAAATTAGAATATCATCAAAGTAGACTACGACAAAACGTCCAATGAAAGCACGTAAAACTTCGTTCATTAATCGCATGAAAGTGCTAGGTGCATTAGTTAAACCAAACGGCATTACTAACCACTCATATAAACCGAACTTAGTTTTAAATGCTGTTTTCCATTCATCTCCTAATTTCATACGAATCTGGTGGTAACCACTACGCAAATCAACTTTAGAAAACATGGTAGAGCCACTCAATTCATCAAGCATGTCATCTAAACGTGGAATAGGGTGACGATATCGAATAGTAATATTATTGATAGCTCTACAATCAGTACACATGCGCGAAGAACCATCTTTCTTAGGTACCAAAATAATAGGAACAGCACAAGGGCTAAGGGACTCACGAATATGATCTCTGTCGAGTAATTCCTGAATTTGGCGTTGTATCTCCTTTGTCTCCTCTGGATTGGTTCTATATGGCGCGCGGTTGGGCAACGTGGCACCAGGAATTAGATCAATTTGGTGCTCAATTCCTCTAATAGGAGGTAGTCCTGGTGGCAACTCAGCGGGAAAGACGTCCTCATATTCCTGCAAAAGGTTAGCAACAGCGGATGGCAAAGAAGGAAGCATATCCTCAAATGAAAACAAAACCTCTTTGCAGACAATTGCATAACATTGAGTATTGTTTACATCTAGTTCAGCAATATCAATTTTATTTGCAAGCATACATGGACTCTTCAAACGAATTTCAGTAGCATGTGTAGAATCAGATTTAGTGTTCTTTGGTGGTATAAAATCTGCAGCAACAATCTGATTCTCACTTTTATTTTTCTCCTTAGTTTTAGCTCTACTAGCTCTAGCAAGATCATCTTTTAAAATCTGTTCGGGAGTCATAGGTTTTAGACCAATTTTCTTTCCATCATGCATAAGAGAATAGTGATTAGTTTTGCATTATGAACAGATTCTCTATCAAATTTCCATGGTCTACCAAGTAACAAAGAACAAGCTTGCGTAGGTACAACATCACAATCAACAAAATCAGAATATGTACCAATAGTAAAATGCACGCGTACCGTTCTTGTTACCTTGATCTTGCGAGAACTCTCAAACCATTGGATGTAATATGAATGTGGGCGTTGTCTTGTTGGAAGCGCAAGCTTCTCTACCATGTCCACACTGGCCAGATTATTACAACTCCCTCCATCAATGATGATCCGTATAGCTCTTTCCTTGACAACACCACGTGTTTGGAACAGGTTGTGGCGTTGATCTTGCTCAGATTTGCTCAATTGCACACTCAACACACGTTGTGTAATTAAGCTCTTGTATTGATCAGCAGCTTCAGCTCCCATTACCTCTGGCTCTTCATCAGCATCAGAATTGTCTCCGTAGCGGCGAAAATAAGGGCTAGTGTATCTTCATCGAAGTCACTCGCTGAATCGTATTGACCATCTTCGCACCATCATCACACGTTGTGTTGTGCACTTTGTCTCTCAATATGACCAAAACCCGCACTTGCGGCATTGTATATCCTTTGTCTTACCCGTGGAAGCCATAGAAGATGCACTACGAGCAGGAGCATTGGATGATGGTGGAGGAGTAGCTGGAAATATTGTGGTGGCCTTGGATGTGGTAGTAGCTGGTGGCGAATCACGAGGAGGCGCTGATTGTCGGGATGTCCAAGAGGATGTGCGACCTGCAGAATTATTAGTCCTCCTCCATGGTGTTTGGCGATCCTGCACTTCACGTTCAGCTTTGCAAGCAAGATGAAACAAACGAGTGATAGAATTATATTCCTTATAATCTAATATGTGTTGAATGTCCTTATTTAATCCACCAAAGAAACGTGCAAGCATTTGTTCATTAGATTCAACAAGACCACACCGAACCATCCCCGTTTGCAATTCCTGATAATACTCTTCTACAGAATTTTTCCCTTGCTCTAAACGTGTCAGATTCTTTAGTATATCACGTTGATAAGTGGGAGGTACAAAACGAACACGCATAGCAGTTTTTAGAGCAGTCCAAGTACTAGGAATAGTAATAGGATTTAAACGACAATACTCAGACCACCAAAGGAAAGCAAATTTAGTAAATTCACATGTAGCAGCACTAACACGCATATTCTCAGGATATTTTAAACATGCAAAACGTTGTTTGACTTCCATCTCCCATGTAAGATATGCATCAGGATTATATTTACCCTCAAAAGATGGAATATTCAATTTAAGCTTAGCAACATGCTCATCATCACGTACCGGTGGTCGGGCGTTGCGGTGGTAATGTCGGGGACGTCCAGCAGGTACATGTGGAGTTGTTCAACCTCCTCGTCAAAATCGTCGTCGTGGTCGTAGTAGTACCCGTTATACATCCCCAACGCCGCAGCAATGGCGGAAGTCGAGTCGTCGGCTGCGTGATTGCAGTCTTGTGTGCGGCCGAACCAAAGAGTCCGACCCGTGATCGGAACACGCCATGTGTGTGTGGAGTGCGGTGCGGCAATCTGTTCAAAAGCTCCTTGAACCGGCGTCAAGCTTGGCGTTGAAGGATTTCTCGAGCCCATCGATCTTGTCCACGGCGTTGGAGAGCTTGGTGTCAAACTCCCTAGGCGTGTATCCACGTCTTCGGTTGACCGACCAAGAGCGCAGAAGTGGGCATGTAGTTCTTCGTTCGTCATTGTGGCAGGGTTCATGAAGTATCTCATCATGGTTAGTCATTTAAAAAGCACAGGTATATACTAAGGAAATAGGGTGGAAGGCACGCGTAATCAGTCAAGCAATATAATAAGCTCTTAAAAGTTCTTACCAAACAGCGGGAAAAGCGATGTGCAACCGCGAGGATCAGTGGGTCCAAGATTGAACCGGCGATTACGAGTCGAGACACGCACGTGGAGAATATCTGGAGCTCGGGAAGGCTTAGCAAAGGGGTTAGCAATTATCAAAACAGCAATGCAAAAGTTGAAAGAATGCTCAACGACGATCTTGTGCTGGTCCTAGGCTAGACCGTACTAGAGGCGAGCCTAGATCACCAACGATGTCACGACGCGGCACAACAAGCAATGTATGATTATATGGCACCAAAAAGCGAACCGAGGTGGAAAATCACTATGATGGCGAGTGTCTAAAACTGATCTACGGGGTCTAAAAATAGGTTAGCCCCAAAAAAGATTTTCGAATTTTTTTATTTTGCTCCGGAAAGCGCGCAGGCGCCAAAAAAATATGTTGCTATAACGGTCGATGGAGAAAAATGATCCCCGGGGTCGAAAAACAGTATAGCCAGAAAATTTTTTTGGAGACGGTTCCAGACTTTTTTTTTTTGCTCTCCTTCTGGACTTACGACCGAACTCTTAGCTCGACACGGACTTTAGCTGAACACGGAAACAACAAAGAAGGAAAGTAAAAAAGAAATAACTGGGAAACAACAACTCTACTCGGACTCGTACCACGGCAGGAAAACTGATCGGATCTGTGTTGCGGTAGGAAGGCGGTGGCGGAGTATTAGGGTTTATGGTGGCAGGGTATATGGTGGCGGAATATGGTGGCGGTGATCGGCGAGTGTGGCGGTGACTATTATGATCAGAACTCGAAACTCTAAGGGACGAGACACTAAGACCAGCAACTCGACGCGACGATGTAGACACAAATTCAACAATGCAAAAAATGAAAAGATAATGCGAGGCGTAGATTGGTTATAGGATGGATCTAAACTCTAACTGTGTTTTTGGCTTTTTCGTGGGTTATAGGTAAAAACAAATCTAGTAAAATCTCACCGAGCAACCTGAAATCTGATACCACTTGATAGGGCAAAGGTGTCCGATCTTTCGATGAGATGAAGATAGTCGATTTGGTGGAGTTCGGGCTTGACGATCCGACTACACGTGCGAGCACGAGCGCCAATGCAATCGCTAGGCCAATCTCCTGGAGGTTAGCGATCCTACGGGAACACGATCAGCCTGACCAGCGAGGGTCTTAATTCCTACCTGAAATCGAGAACAAGTAAGAACCAATATTGCAATCAAGATATTGCGGAATTAAGAGGAAAGCTTTATTGAAGAGGTGGGATCCTGAATAGGTGCGAAGTACAAGAGGCCTCTGCGACGCTCGAGCCTTGGCGAAGTTGCGACTATGGCTAACTTAACGTCTAAACAAAATCCGAGTCTAGAGGGTCGACTATGGGGAGTATTTAAGGGCGAAAAGGTGGGGTTTCGGCCAGCCATGGAAGTGGTGGCCGAATCCAACCCTAAAAGTCCTTTTCCCCTCAAATACGGACTCTAAAAAGTGGCTAATTAAAATCCTGCGAAAATTACATGGGCCTGGCTCAAAATAAAGGTGTCGCAGCACCATATTAAGCTATGGACGAATTCGTAAAGTATTGATCTTGAATATTTCGTCCAAGCCTTCTTTCTTCATTATGGAGGCCTCAAAGTTCTGAAATCTTCATCCGTGGCCTTCTCTTGGATCATCACATGCTTGCTGCCATCTCCATGCATGGCCATGCTCCAATGCTTGTCCCTCTCATCCATGCTTGGTCCATCATTCCTAAGAGTAAGAAATACATCTGATTTAGGCAGCATCATATTCTCATGTATGTGAGGAATAGTTCCAAGAAACGAAAGTACCTAATAGTTAAGTTGTTTGGCACGAGATCTTGTGATGGGTCCTTGTATGTGTGTTGTTGTAGGTACAACGGTTGTATCAATAGTAGGGATGTCCACATCACGTGCGAGCACGAGCGCCAATGCAATCGCTAGGCCAATCTCCTGGAGGTTACCGATCCTGCGGGAACACGATCAGCCTGACCAGCGAGGGTCTTAATTCCTACCTGAAATCGAGAACAAGTAAGAATTAATATTGCAATCAAGATATTGCGGATTAAGATGAAAGCTTTATTGAAAAGGTGGGATCCTGTATAGGTGCGAAGTACAAGAGGCCTCTTCGACGCTCGAGCCTTGGCAAAGTTGCTATGATGGATACTTAATGTCTAAACAAAATCCGAGTCTATGGTGACGGCTATGGGGAGTATTTAAGGAGGAAAAGGTGGGGTTTAGGCCAGCCATAGAAGTGGTGGCCGAATCCAACCCTAGAAGTCCTTTTCTCCTCAAATACGGACTCTAAAAAGTGGGTATTTAAAATCCTACGAAAATTACATGGGTCTGGCCCAAAATAAAGGTGTCGCAGCACCATATTAAGCTATGGACGAATTTGTGAAGTATTAATCTTGAATATTTCGTCCAAGCCTTCTTTCTTCATTATGGTGGCCTCAAAGTTCTGAAATCTTCATCCGTGGCCTTCTCTTGGATCATCTCATGCTTGCTGCCATCTCCATGCATGGCCATGCTCCAATGCTTGTCCCTCTCATCCATGCTTGGTCCATCATTCCTAAGAGTAATAAATACATCTGATTTAGGCAGCATCATATTCTCATGTATGTGAGGAATAGTTCCAAGAAACGGAAGTACCTGATAGTTAAGTTGTTTGGCACGAGATCTTGTGATAGGTCCTTGTATGTGTGTAGCTGTAGGTACAACGGTTGTATCAATCGATGGGATGTCCACATCAATTTCTTTCCAGTTCAAACAGTCGAAATCAGCATGATTCATGATTGTATCCTCATCATCCTCCCTATCTTCAAGAAAAGCCGTCCTCGGCTTTGGGTAAGCTGAAAGTGGAAGGAACAAAAAGAACAACGTGTACGCAGAGTATATGTATACATAACATGTTGTATCATTTGTGTTCTCGTGAATAATATGTCTACTATTCATCAAGCAACTTAAATTGCAGGTATAAGTGAAGTACAAAGAATCATGATCATATTAAAAACAAATAGATATATAGTCTTGTTATTCAATATTAAATTCAGTTTTCTCAAAGAAGATCGATGATCAAATTTGTGATAAAAAAGATCAAACCAATCCAAAGGATATGATTTTTTTTTTGGTTTAAGCCATGCTTCAACTGCGCTACTCTGATTATTATAAACAAGTGATGAACTGACACAAAAATAATCAGTTATATGTGCATTATCATTATGTCTTGTAGATAAGATGCAATGCAATTTGCAAATATCAGTGAAGTCTAAAGTAGTAGAATAACTAGACAAAGACTTTTGGGACAAATACAACGAATATGAAAACTCGGGTTCTATTCTAGCAAGATTAGAACAATCCAACGTAGGTAAAATTACTTGTGTTGGTTGTAATATATCAATTAGATCTGAATTTAGTTTCATACTATCACAAATTTTAGCATATGTCTCACAACAACAAGACATCGACACACAACATGTATGGCTGAAAACAGCATGTTTCAGTTCATCGATTCTATCACAACTTATGCATATGTGATCCACAAGAAAATTTTCATCCATGCTATATTCACCAATTAGATTGAATGTGAAACAAGGAGAATATGCGCTAGAATTCAGACATGAAATTTCAGAAATCCTACCCATAGCACAACTCATATTCATAGGTTCATTTAGCATGATGGAATACACAATATCAGTAGGTGGTATTCGAGCAAGTCTTTCCTTATGTGTAATCAGTACTACATGCTTAAAATTTAGATTTTGCAAAGAATCACTCGGTGCTGTAATTTTTGTGCTTGTAAAGTCATGTAACATCCCAAAAAATCATGGTTTATAAAGTTGCATATCATTCATGCATCCTTATGCATTTGGTTTATTTTCAAACAAGGTTTCAAATAAGAAGCCATTGGTTTGCCTATTATTTCATGTAAGAAAGTCAATGGCTTTATTTCTATTCTCAAATATGAGAATACTTTAATTTAACCAGAAAGGTTTGAAAGATGATTTCAAAGCTTGCTCAAAGTTTTCAAAACAAGAATCTAAATAAAAACCATTTATATGCCTATTATAAATAAGCATGGTTTTATTTTATTTTTCAATGGGCCAAAGTATTTTTGACTAAATAGCAATGTTTTATACACAAATATGTGCATGGATCACTTTACAAAAATCCAGAAATGGTTTGAATTCAAACTCATTTGAATAACATTTGAAAATGGATTTAGAAAATCAAATAAGAAATAGAAAAGGAGAAAAGAAATGGAAAAGGGCCAGCGTCACCATTCCAGCCCAACAGCAGAAACGTCCCAAACACCAGCCCACCCGGGTTCCCCTCTCCTCTCTGTTTCTCACCAGCCTTCCCTCCCTCGACGATTGGCCCCCTGCGTCATCATCGTCCCCAAATCTCGCGCCCGCGACCAGCTCGCCGCCGTTTCTTCCCCAGCGGATGGCTGCGTTAATTCATAATTCCATTGATCGCCGGCGTGATTGCCGCTACTTAACCCCTCCCACTCGCGACCATTTTCCCCAACACAGCCAGCCAGTAGCGCCGCCAGGCTCTACGAATTCTTGCTTGCACTTCCACAGCACCGAACAACTCCGGCGACTGATTCCGGTGAGTCTCGAGCGTCCCCTGTCTCTCGTCCATACGAGCATGTTCCTCTTGTCCATATGCACCCTCTGACACCTCTGGTTTGTTCTACATCGCCCTAGGACGTCGCCCCGTCGTCGTTTGCAAACACCCGAGACGCAGCTCAACTCCGACGAACGAATTCGGTAAAACCCGTGCTCCTCTTGACCCTGTTTCACGCGATTGTGTTTGCCATGTCCTTGCGCATCTCCTAAAGCCAGCCGTTTGATCTCTTGCACCATAGGTCGTCGTCTTCGGCTCCGACAGTGAGCACCCGACACGCGGACAAACTCCGACGAGGAATAGCTGCTGTGTCCGTGCGCCCCCGCCCCGGCCGCCTCCACGTTGAGCATCCCCATGTCCTCACGACCTCGGTAAGCGCCAGCACACCCCCCACCCCTCTGTCCTCGCCGGTGTGTCACCGCCGCCAGCGCCATTCGCGCCGCTAGAATTTGGTCAAGCAGGTCTGATCCGTTGGATCTGGATCTAAAGGCCACGATTAGATGATTAGATGAAGCGGTACGATTAGATCTAGGCCGTGCATCGTCACTTAGATCCTCCGGTTCGCAAGCGTGATCCACCCGAACCGGTACGCGCCAATCAGAGGCTGCCGCGTGGCTAGGTTTTAGATTTAAAATCTGGATTTTTATCTATTAGTTATTTAAACTTGTAAATTCAATAACTTTTGTTCTGTTTATCCAAAAAATACAAAAAATATATCATTGGAATCACAAAAATAAATCCTACACATCTGTAGGCTTGGTTTTGTATTTTGCCTCCGTTAAAATAGAATTTTATGCAGAGACATTTGTAGGCTTATTTTGTGTATAGAAATTATTTAGAAAATGTTTTTAAAGCCAAATTAAGTTTATTTAGTGTGTAAATGTTTATTTTAGTGTGTAGTACTGTTTACTTGTCTTGTTTGGTTTGAGAAAAATCATCACTTAGCATTTGCATGCATCCATATATTTTTGCTTGATTTATTTTGAATGTAAATTGGTGATATCATTTTATGTGTAGATTTTGGTGCTAGTGGTGATTGTGATTGTGAGGATTGTTGCTACTCCCCCAACTACCAAGGCAAGTGGTGCTTCATATTTTTGTCCCAATATTTTGACTATGCATTAGTGATATTTTGTATAGGGCTTGCATGATGTTTTTGCTAAGTATCTATATGCTATGCTTGGGAAATCCTAGTAGTTGTAGACTTGTAGAATTTTCTCTAAGTTAAGATACTTGCTATATTGCCATGCTTAGCCTAGCTAGTAGCAAACAAGGGTGAAATATATATATGCTATGGAAAATGTTTCTAAGTCTTTTGACTTGTGTTTTACTTAATAAAACAACTAAGTGAATGAACCACCTAGGTGGAATGGTATGTTTGGGTTATGTTGAGTGGTTACACAAGGCCCATATCTATGGTTTACCTTGTGTATCACACTTGTGGAAAGCCACCCAGGAACAAAGGGATTTGAGATGCCATATGCTAAGAAGCTTCTAGTGCAGCCACATGGCAATATGGGCTCTACCTAGATCATATAGGTTGCAATAACTTAGCCAAATGGATAGTTGGTGGTAGGGGTGATAGGTTTGGGAACGCGTCCATTTTGGTCTAAGGGAAGGCTTCTGAAAGATCTTGTCTCGTTGCATGTCGAGTCTTGTGGGGAAAGTGCACCACCTCTCGAGAAGGAAGAATCTAAGTACTTAGCCGTGTCCCCAGCAATGGACAACTTGAGCATCAAGACATGGAAGCTATCAAGAATCTCCTCATCCCAATTTTTAAGTTAAAAACTTGTGGTTGAACAAGGGTAAAGGTTCACCAATGTCTATTGGTGGTTCCTTGGGAGTTTTTGTCAAACAAAAACTTAGTGTTTTCAACTAATAGGCAAAACCTATTTTGAGAAAAGCAAGCCTAAGCTACACTTAGCCAAATTCATATAGAAGCTAGAAACTATTATTCTACTAAGGTATCACTTGCCAATACTATTCCAATGTATTGACCCACTGTGGCTGTAACTTGTGATGTTGCAGGTTACTCTGATGAGGATTAGGGTTGTGAGTCTACACTCAACATGTTTGCCTGTGGCACATGAAGACGAAGACTTTTATTTATGTTGTTAAGTTAAACTCTTGTACTAGCCTATGGCTATGGAGTTGTAAAAGACTATGTTATCTCTGGAATGACGATGTAATAATGACCTTTGTTTCTGTGTACTTCATCTTAAACTGTCGATGCTAGCTTTTGATCCAGGGACTAGCATTGCAATCACAGGGACCTTTACCTTTATAAAGGTGGGGTCTTATAGATGGTATCAGAGCACTGTGTTGCCTGTAGGATTATGACCCTAGGTTGGATTAGACTAAGAAACCACTAAGGAAAAATTTCAACACTTTGAAAAATTTCCACACTTGCCTTTTCTTCTCGTAAACTTTTCTAATCTTCTTTATCATCTCTATTTGTAGATGAACTCCATCAATGAAGCCATCAGGAAGGGACCACTCATGACCATGACTTTGGAGTGTGAGACTGAATTTCCCAAGGCACTCAAGAACCTTATGGTTACCATGGGGATACATGGTGCAGCTGTGTACAAGGGATTCCCTGTGATGGATGAAGGAGAAGAGTATTGGTGGGTGCAACTTCACTTGTACAAAAACAAGGAAGACAACCACAAGGAGTCAGGATTCTGCATGGTCACCAACTCTGAAATGCACACAACATTCTTTGACTCTGCAAGAAATGCAGCTTGGAATGCCATCAAGGAGCTTGGTGATAGACTCAAGTGCAGAATGCTCAACACTCAAAATGACCTTAGAGAAGAAAAGAAGCATACCCAAGACTTACAGACCACCAATCAACAACTAAGGGGAGACATCATAGACTTGATATGGGAGTCTTGTGAACAAGATAGACAGATTGCCACTAAGGATGCCCTGATAGCTAGTGAGTGAGAATTGTAACGTACTCCGTTAGTTGGACCACCACACTTGTCGTTTTTACTTCAAAAATTTGTCTAAGTTATGTTGAACCTTTGGTGTTTGTAATGGATTTGTGTATGCCATGACTTGTGTGTTTTTTGTTAAGGATGTGCTTGTGTCATTTTTTTCTTGTGAATTTTCTATACTTGTGTTGGTTCTAACTTTCTCTATCTTATAAAAATAGATGCCTAACGTTGTTATCAGCACTGCCGAGGAGTTCAAGGGAACTCGTTTTGGTACTCGTCTCATTGAGCTCACTATTGTGCTTAACCCTCCACTTCCTAGCATCACGACACTTCAGCTCACCAAGTTTGAGAGGAAGGACCTATGGGGCTTCAGAGTCACACAATGGGATGCTGTGAGCCCCACCCACGGAGGCTATCACCTTCAAGCTGATGCATGATGACAAGGAGAGAGGCTTAGATGTAGTCATGCAGGAGTTGCTTGGACGCCTAGTTGGGAGGCACTCCACCGAGCTTAGAGGTCTCTACTTTCACCCGTTCGGGAGATGCAATGAGGAGGGTGAGGCTATAGAGTACGATGATGCTACTAGAGAGACGATGGAGCCGATTCATCTGTACCTTCAGGACCTAGAGGGTATTATTAGACACCTTGACACTGATAGGACCAACGTCATGCTTAGCAATGACGAACTCCAGGTTCAGCTACGGGAGAAGGACAAGCTCTTCGCGAAGCAAGACGAGATCGTCAAGGAGATGGAGGCCAAATTTGAAAGCCAGGACAAGAAGTTTAAGAGCCAGGAGAAAAGAGTCCAAGACAGGAACAAGAAGATCAGGGAGATGAAGGAAGAGTTAGAGGCCAAGAACTTCGAGCTTGAGCACCACCAGGGAGTGATCGAGAGACTTCGCTCACAGAAGAGGGCTCTTAGGGCCAAGAATTGAGGCCTTGACCACTAGTGTTGATGAGTACAAGATTGCCATGGAGAATGCAAGTCTTACCCTTGTTGATGTGGAGGTCGACATGGAGGAGTAGTGTAGACTACTCGACTATCTTTCATCTACCATACTTTGATTATTGAGTCGCAATGACCATCCAACATGTGGATGGCTTGCTATGGTGTGTTTGCATTTTCAAAACCTGTTGTTTATGTCGTTCAAATTCTATGTTATTTTGAGCTTGGTTATTGTGATTGTTTCTATGTGATGTATTGTGCATGTTAAGCATCTATGGGTATCTCATTCTTATCCTTATTGAAACCACAGATGCCTCCCCGTCGTGCCAACCCCAACCAAAACAACAATAACAACAACAACGTCACTCCCGATATGCAGCAGTTGATGACAGCACAAGCTCAACTGATGCAGATGATAACGCAGTTCATGTAGAACCAGAATCAGAATAACAATAATAATAACAACAACAACAACAATCAGAATAATCCTCCGGGATTTGACATGCTCACCAGATTTCTGAGACTAAGGCCTGCAAAGTTCTCGAGAACCACTGATCCAATGATAGTCAATGACTGGTTACGTTCAGTGAACAAGGACTTAGTGATTGTTGGCTGCACCGACGAGGAAAAGGTCAGGTTCGCAGCACATCTGCTTGAAGGGCCAGCAGCAACATGGTGGGATAACTTCCAGATCACCACTCCCCTTGAGGATGTGACATGGGCTATCTTTGAGGATGGATTCTGTACAACTCACATCTCATCCGGAGTGATGAATTTGAAGAAGAAGGAGTTCCACAATCTGAAGCAGCGTCACCGCAGTGTGGCTGAGTACATTGAGGAATTCAACAATCTGGCGTGTTATGCACCGGATGAAGTTGATACAGATGCAAAGAGGAAGGAGAAATTCCTCGAAGGACTTAATGATGAGTTGAACCTGCAGCTGTCTGTTGCCTATGTCCCAACCTACCAATCACTGTGTGACAAGGCTACCATCTTGGAAAACAAGATGAAACAGGTTGAGAGCAGAAAGAGGAAACACAGCTTTGATAAGCATAGCTCGGGATCGTCTCACAAGCGCTCCCATCATGATGATAGTGGGAGTTCTAGATCCCACAAACATGGGAAGTACAACAACCACCACAGCCACAACCGTCACCATGACAACAAGCATCATTGTAGTCATGACAATGACAAGTATAAGAACCACAAGAGTGGGCACAAGAGCCACTATAGTGGAAGTGGTAGTGGAAGTCAGCCTATAAAGAAAGATCTCAGTCAGGTTGAATGTTTCAAGTGTAAGAAGATGGGGCACTATGCTAATGAGTGCTCAGAAAAGGAAGTTGATGGTGCCAACAAGCCCAATCCCTTCCAAAAGGGACAAGTGAACCAAATCAATGTGGAAGAAATATATGAAGAATCTGAGGCCGTGGCTGGTATGTTAGGGGTGCCACCTTAGGGTGGCCTGATCTTTCACGAATTTCGTGGGAATCGAGGGGAAAGCGGTGGAAGGAGGAAGGGATGAAATCCATGAACACACACGCGAAGAACTCGATGAACACACACACACACACAAGAAAACATGATACAAGCCGATAGCTCACACCGGTGGCAACCGGTCCAACACAATCCCTAGGATCGGCGTTGGGCAAGACACTCTCCCACGGCCAACAACGGGGGTGAGAGGCTTGATGAGATCTTGACTACTTGGGCACGAGACACCGAGATCCCAAGGACTTGTACAACTTGAACGCACGAGGCAAAATCCAAGAGGTTTGTGGATAATTTGGTGCTCCTTGTCAAGGAGCATGAGACAAATAGTTGATAGATCCTCAAAGGGGTGTCTTCAACTACAATTATCCAAGTCTAGGGTTTACAATAGAGGGTGGGGGCTATTTATAGGCTAGCCACATAAACAGGGGTAGTTTAGGAACGAAATGGAAAAATATAGAGAGGCGCTGGGCCGAGCTGACGCGAACAGGTTCAGTCATGACTGGTAGTACCGTCCTCATGACCGGTAGTACCGATCACGACCGGTAGTACCGCTCAGGGTCCGGTAGCACCGCTTGCGGTCCTGGGATTTCAGCTGGAGTCGTCATGTAACATCCCAAAAATACTAAACTTGGATCATCAAACTCTAATCATCAAATTTAGGGTTAACAAAAACTTTTCTAAATAAAAATATGAAAGCATGCATGTGTGTATGCATTCCAATTTTGATTTCTTTTGAACCACCTTGTTTGTGTGTTTCTTTGCTTGTAAATGGATTCTTAGGTGAAATAACCATCATCTAAACATTTCCCAAACTTTTCCCAAAGGAAAATAAATCAAAACAAATAAAATAAGGGAATGGTCATTTTGACCATTTTAACTCCCATGCCTACTTTGGCTGTCCCAAACTTTAAGAACTTAACAGAAACTTGTTTGGATCTTTGCACCCCTTGATTGTACTCATAACAAAGTATCAAGGCCCACTTTGTGATCATCCAGAAACTTTCAAATGCATAGTTTAAATGACAATTCAAAATTGAATCTTTATCATATGGGAAGATCCCACTTTTTCAAAAACCACTCAAACAAGCTCAACTTTCAAAACCCAAGCATCTGCAGACTCACCATGATGTGGACATCCCTTCTATTGATACAACCATTGTACCTACAGCTACACACATACAAGGACCCATCACAAGATCTCGTGCCAAACAACTTAACTATCAGGTACTTTTGTTTCTTGGAACTATTCCTCACATACATGAGAATATGATGCTGCCTAAATCAGATGTATTTCTTACTCTTAGGAATGATGGATCAAGCATGGATGAGAGGGACAAGCATTGGAGCATGGCCATGCATGGAGATGGCAGCAAGCGTGATGTAGCCCGACCTACGGTCATTATCACATCATGGTCTCCAACTTACGCCAAGTCGTCATGGACTCCAAAGGTGAACCCGTTCCTCTATGCGAGCCCACTTCCTACCCTATTGAATGGTATGCTACTTCATACTCCGTCACATATGCATGATAGGTTCACACCGACAAGTACGGAGGCAAGGGAGGAAGCCCGGGACATCAAGCCCGACAAGACGGGGGCTTGGAAGAGGAGACAGAAGAAGCCACGGCTGAACCACCGGAGTCTCCGGCCTACACCGGAGTCTCCGGTCCTGCTACACCGGAGTCTCCGGTCCTGCTACACCGGAGTCTCCGGTCCTGCTACACCGGAGTCTCCGGACCTACCTCCGGACCGACCCCAGCAACCGCCCGAGGACAGTCAGAACGCCACTCCGGAGATGACACCGGAGACAGACCGGAGTCTCCGGCCTACACGATGGGCCTGCGCGCCGCCAGCTGGGCCTTTGGCCCATGTACCCCTCTATCTCGTCCAAACCCTAGTTTTATCCCCAAACTACCCCTATTTATGTGGCTGGCCTATAAATAGAGCCCCCACCCCTTCATCTATCCGGAAGGCATAGATGATAGACTAAAGACAACCCCCATTGTGGAATCTCTAGTTTTGCCTCATCCCCTTTACCAAGGGGACCGACTATCGTCACCAACCTCGATTGGACTTTGCATCACGCATCCATCGTTGAACAAGGCCTTGGAGTTCAATGTCTTGTCTCCAAGTTGTCAAGACCCTCCCCAAGGTGTTCTTCCCTCTCCGATGTGGATTTGAGGGAGCACGTTGACCGATCTTTCCTTGCGAGGATTCTATCGAACCGGTGGCCGCCGTTCGGGAGCAATCGGCCTTGTATCGTGTGAGTTTTGCGTGTGTTCATCGTGTTCTTCGCGAGGTGTGTGTTCGCTTCCGCTACCTTCTCCCTTTCCCCTTGCTTTCCCATCGATTTGACCATGAGATCCGTGAAGATCGGGCACCCAAGAGGTTAACCCCTCCATCATCTGGTATCAGCAGCTTTTGGTTGCCACGGATTTCTCATCGATTTGGTCTTTTCCCCATAAATTCGAAAATTTCACCAAAAACAGCCCCAATTCGTGTTTTGGATCGATCTGTGATTTTAGTGCGTTTTGGTAGGTTTTGATCCGTGGATTACTTGCTAAACTAGTTGATCTACCTTCCCCTGCGTTCCCATGGCCTAATTCCTTGATTTCCCCCATCAATCTGAGGTTTTGGTTCGAGTTTTTCCGCCCAAAACGCGTCCCGTTCGAGTTCTGGATGCTCTGGAATCACCCGGACCGGAGTCTCCGGCCTAGACCGGAGTCTCCGGACTTTTTGGGCTCCAGACCGGAGTCTCCGGACTTCCAGACCGGAGTCTCCGCCCCTCCCTGCAGACAGAAAAACTGCAGCACGGTTTTGAGCATAACTTTTGTATTTCAACTCGGATTTTGGTGTTCTTTAGCTCGTTTCGAAGAGGAGAAGGAGCACTACATCATCATCTGCGTTGTTCATGCTATCTACTCCATCCAAATTCCGTGAGCAAGGCGGAAGCCAACAATAAAGGGTGAAGCTCGTCGACGAAAGGTATAAACATTCCGCGACTTCTCCCCACTTGCATTCCTTTGTGAACCACACTATATTTGCGAGCAACAAACACCTATTGAGACTAGTTCCTCTTATGATTGCTTGGGCTATGCACATTTGATACCTTGTAGATTCTGAGCAACCGTTGTGAGCGTTATCTCATATAGTTATCTTGTATAGTTGTTGGCACAAGGAAGAGGCAAGTGAAAAAGAAAAAGAAAACGAGAAAAAGAGAAAGAAAAAGAAAAAGAAACAAACATGTGCCTCATAGAATAGGAAGCGGAAGCTCGATGAACATCATATAGGTGGTACTTATTGTGCATATCTTGTAGCCCACCAATTAATTGCAATCGAACTAGCGTCTCTCCTTGTACTTGTGTGACACGAGCTTATAGTCTTCGCTAGGTCATCATTTGGTTCTTAGCTCACTTTCTCCGTCGCACAAGTCCCATTTATCCCACCGTGTGTGTTTCCTTGTACATATTTCTTATCTTGTGGATTGACCTGTTTGCTTTGTGATCATTGTGGTTCTTTACTTGCCAATACAACATCTTGATTTCGGATTGGTTCTTGACATGCCACTTTTCATACCTATCCACCATAGGCCTTGTGTGTGTGTGTGTTTTTTGGTTAGTAGTTGGTTTTGGTGTTTCGCGTGAACTTCACTTGGCTTGGTTTATTGCTCTCAAGTGTGGCCACTTGTACGATACGATCTTCCAAGGTAAAGTAAGCTTTGACGTTGTATCCCTAACTCCCACTACCACTTCCATATACACCGCTTGGTCTTGTGCATCATGTCTAGGGACTCTGGGACCGAGGATGATATCTATGAAGAATCCATGATGAGCCACCATGACTACGACTCCACAAGTATAGAGGACATGACAGAGCACAACACCGACAATGGCTCCGCATGCTTTGAGGACCCCGGAGCACTACATCGACAACGGCTCCACATGTATGGAATACATGGAGCATGACATCAACTATGGCTCCTCAAGCATGGAAGACTTGGAGCTCTACACCGACAATGGCTCCACATGCTTGGGTGATATGGAGTACTACACCAACAATTACTCCCCAAGCATGGACGACTTCGAGTGCGACATCGACGACGCGTCGCCAAGCATGGAGGACACGGAGAACTTCATCGAGTTTGATGGCTCCTCCACGAGCCATGAAGAATTCCTCCACCACGTGGAGATAGAAGCCTACTACGCCAAGCAAGCGGAGGCCCATCATCAAGATTCCATGACTTTCAAGGCCAAGCGTGCCACACCAAAGGGCACCACATACTTCGATGATCCACCTCCAAGGCGACAAGCGCCACCACCTAGATGGCGTCAAGCTCCAACATCTCCAAGGCGCCAAGCTACATCACCTCCAAGGCGCCAAGCTCCAACTCCTATCCAAACAAGAGTGGCGTCCAAACATCATATACATCAAGAGGCGCCAAGAAACAAGAATCTTCATCGACAAACATCCTCTCATGAGCATCGCCACCATAAAGAGGATACAAGACATCGTCAAAGGCATCTTCGCCACCAAGACGAAGAATTCTTGATGAGCACCAACCATAATGCTCAAGCAAGCTCAAGAAGGCACCACAAGCACAAGAAGCGTGCCAAGGCAAGTGATCATCGTCGCGAGTGTCATGTGGATGACCAAGTGCGCCACCTACATCAACCATCGGCAAGGCACGCCAATGACCTCCGTCGACACCATCATAGGGCACCTTCAACTACTCGTGCCACCACCACAATGGCACCAAGAGCAAGCCTTCCTCCACGCCATCAAGCTTCAATGCCTACGCTTGACTTCCACGACCTCGCCAACGAGGAAAATGTAGACCTCTACTTCGCCAAGTTGGATAGCATGAGCCTACCTCCACCACTACTACGAGATGGCCACAAGACGGTCGAGCATGGGATTTTCCCTTCGACTAAGGAGGCGAGCGATGATGCCCATCTTATGGCATCCAACCTTGAAGGCGACAAGGTCAAGAATGGTGAGCATGGGATTTTCCCTTCACCAAAGGAGGCGCTTGGAGTTGAGGAAACCGAGCCTATCCCCATATGCTTGAGTGATGATGTGGTACCAATCCCATGTGAGTATGAGAGCCACTTAGCCCACTTGAGTGAGAACAAGAGTGAGATGAGTGACTCCACCTTAGGTGAGATTGAGTGCTTCCACTTTGAGGGCATGAGTGATACACCGAGTGAGTTGAGAGTGGTAGTTGATAGGTCAAGTGAGACCATTTCTATTTCTAACAACTTACCCTCTACCTCTAGTGTGTTCTCTTATGTTGTGCTAGGTTCCATGGATAAAGACGTGCCAAGCCATGAAGCAATGATGCCTCAATTGGAGAAGATGTACATGGTGCACGAAGATGATGTTATGCCATGGCTACATCAAGAAGACGAAGTCGTCCACAAGGAGGCCACTACTTCCACAACACCCACTTCATATGAGAGGTATGAACAAGGTAACAATAAGGGTGTTGATGATGCCATGATCCCACTAGTGGACATGATGAATTGTGAGGATATGCATGCTATGGATGATACTTGTGACATTACATATGCTTCATTCATATTCCCATGTGATGCTTTGCCTTTGCATAATATTGCTCATGTGGAATTGTTTGATTGCGATACCATTTCCATAAACATGCCATGCTATACATCTTGTGTGTATCCTCCAATTGCTTCGGACTTGCTTTGTCATGCTAGTCATTCAATTTCTCCCGCTGCTTGCAATAAGATGAATGCTTGCTATTTCACTTGTTTTGCTTGCAACAACATTGATCATATGCGTTATAATGAGATGGCCCCCATAGCTTTCTTAATTTTTGGAGATTTTGATGATTGCCATGATAAGCATGTTCCCCACTTGCATACTCACCATGCACCTATTTCATACTTGATTGACATTAATGGTGATGTGCACAAGAAGAGATACGTCATGATGGATGATGTGTATCTCTACCATGCACACACGTTCTTCCTTTTGTGTATGATGTGTGTAGGTACCCGCACTATCATGTCAACCTCGGTTGAGCACGAGTTGACAAAAAGAGCTCTTGAGAGCATCCCACAAGTGAGTTCAAGATCGAACCCAGCTCTGATACCTTTTGCATGCTTTGCATCTTTCATGTTGGAAAATTGCTCTTTCCTATGGTTTGATTGCAAGCATGTTGATGGTATTATCTCACCTTGTGACATTCATGTTTCTTCGATTTTGGATAATGATGCTTTGTGTGTTGCAACAAAAATGTTGAACATTTTCTCTTTCCGATGTTTTGTTTGCAACCACAATTCCATTAAGAGCATGTATTGTCATGAGAGCTTCCAAGAATCTCGTCTTGTTGTTGCAACAAACATAAGGACCACTTGCTCTTTCCTTTGTTTTGTTTGCAAACATGTCGTTTTTGCTTCCGCTTGGGATACTCATATTCCCATGATATTTGCTATCGATGATTTGTGTGTGACATCCAACATGTCAAACAATTTCCCCTTCCAATGGTTGGTTGGCACACATAATGATGTTGTTTTGGATATTCTTCCTTTTGTGTTTTTGCCAAATTCTCCTAACTTCGCATCAAAGATGTTGCTCAAATTTCTATTCGATTGCTTTGAGTGCCCCACTACTATGTTATATGGAGTTTTTGAGTTTCCACATTTGGATGATGTTCAAACGATTCCCATGCACATTGACCTTGCATATGCATCCCGTTTGCTATACTTGAGTTGTGCTAATCGTGTTGTGAACAAGAATGGACATGCCACAAATGACATGCTCCTCTATCACACACAAACATATGTTGCTTGGTCTTTGTTGTATGAAGGTACAAATGCATACACGTCAACCTCTATGGACTATATGTTGACAAGAAGAACCGAAGAGAGTTACCTATGGCTACCCTTCATCGAGCTATCTCTACAAGATAAGGTGACTTCCTTCTACTTGAGGACTCATGCAATAATCTTCATGAATTGGCTACGCTTTGAGTGTTGCTTTGCTTTTGTTGTGAGCTTTGTAGGCTTCAAGGAAGGTGAAGGAACATTGAAGTGTTGTCAAGTCAATCTTCCCGAGGACGACTATATGGTGAACCCCAGGATCAAGGATGTCCTTCGACCTCTTCTACTTCGTGATGAACATGGAGAGTCGAGGACGACTCTTTTTGAAGGGGGGGAGCTGATGTAGCCCGACCTACGGTCGTTATCACATCATGGTCTCCAACTTACGCCAAGTCGTCATGGACTCCAAAGGTGAACCCGTTCCTCTATGCGAGCCCACTTCCTACCCTATTGAATGGTATGCTACTTCATACTCCGTCACATATGCATGATAGGTTCACACCGACAAGTACGGAGGCAAGGGAGGAAGCCCGGGACATCAAGCCCGACAAGACGAAGGCTTGGAAGAGGAGACGGAAGAAGCCACGGCTGAACCACCGGAGTCTCCGGCCTACACCGGAGTCTCCGGTCCTGCTACATCGGAGTCTCCGGACCTACCTCCGGACCGACCCCAGCAACCGCCCGAGGACAGTCAGAACGCCACTCCGGAGATGACAGGAGGCAGGCCGAGTCTCTGCCTAGACCGAGTCTCCGGCCTACGATGGGGCGCACAATGGGCCTGGGCCTTTGGCCCATGTACCCCTCTATCTCGTCCAAACCCTAGTTTTATCCCCAAACTACCCCTATTTATGTGGCTGGCCTATAAATAGAGCCCCCACCCCTTCATGTATCCGGAAGGCATAGATGATAGACTAAAGACAACCCCCATTGTGGAATCTCTAGTTTTGCCTCATCCCCTTTACCAAGGGGACCGACTATCGTCACCAACCTCGATTGGACTTTGCATCACGCATCCATCGTTGAACAAGGCCTTGGAGTTCGATGTCTCGTCTCCAAGTTGTCAAGACCCTCCCCAAGGTGTTCTTCCCTCTCCGATGTGGATTTGAGGGAGCACGTTGACCGATCTTTCCTTGCGAGGATTCTATCGGACCGGTGGCCGCCGTTCGGGAGCAATCGGCCTTGTATCGTGTGAGTTTTGCGTGTGTTCATCGTGTTCTTCGCGAGGTGTGTGTTCGCTTCCGCTACCTTCTCCCTTTCCCCTCGCTTTCCCATCGATTTGACCACGAGATCCGTGAAGATCGGGCACCCAAGAGGTTAACCCCTCCATCAAAGCGTGTGATGATCCAAGAGAAGGCCACGGATGAAGATTTCGGAACTTTGAGGCCACCATAATGAAGAAAGAAGGCTTGGACAAAATATTCAAGATCAGTACTTCACGAATTCGTCCATAGCTTAATATGGTGCTGCGACACCTTTATTTTGGGCCAGGCCCATGTATTTTTCGCAGGATTTTAATTAGCCACTTTTTAGAGTCCGTATTTGAGGGGAAAAGGACTTCTAGGGTTGGATTCGGCCACCACTTCCATGGCTGGCCGAAACCCCACCTTTTCGCCCTTAAATACTCCCCATAGCCATCACCCTAGGCTCGGATTTTGTTTAGACATTAAGTTAGCCATAGTCGCAACTTCGCCAAGGCTCGAGCGTCGCAGAGGCCTCTTGTACTTCGCACCTATATAGGATCCCACCTTTTCAATAAAGTTTTCCTCTTAAAAATCCGCAATATCTCGATTGCACTATTGGTTCTTACTTGTTCTCGATTTCAGGTAGGAATTAAGACCCTCGTTGGTCAGGCTGATCGTGTTTCCGCAGGATCGGTAACCTCCAGGAGATTGGCCTAGCGATTGCATTGGCGCTCGTGCTCGCACATGTAGTCGGATCGTCAAGCCCGAACTCCACCAAATCGATTATCTTCATCTCATCGAAAGATCGGACACCTTTGCCCTATCAAGTGGTATCAGATTTCAGGTTGCTCGGTGAGATTTTACTGTTTTCGTAGATTAGATCTGTTTTTACCTATAACCCACGAAAAAGCCAAAAACACAGTTAGAGTTTAGATCCATCCCATAACCAATCTACGCCTCGCATTATCTTTTCAATTTTTGCATTGTTGAATTTGTGTCTACATCGTCGCGTCGAGTTGCTGGTCTTAGTGTCTCGTCCCTTAGAGTTTCGAGTTCTGATCATAGTAGTCACCGCCACCCTCGCCGATCACCGCCACCATAATTCTCCACCATATTCCGCCACCATATACCCTGCCACCATAAACCCTAATACTCATACGCCTTCCTACATGACAGATCCGATCGGTTTCTGTAGTGGTACGAGTCCGAGTAGAGTTATTGTTTCCTAGTTATTTCTTTTTACTTTCCTTCTTTGTTGATTCCGTGTTCAGCTAAAGTCCGTGTCGAGCTAAGAGTCCGGTCGTAAGTCCAGAAGGAGAGCAAAAAAAGAAGTCTGGAACCGCCTCCGATTTTTTTTTCTGGCTATACTGTTTTTCGACCCCGGGGATCACTTTTCTCCATCAGCCGTTATAGCGATATTCTTTTTGGTGCCTGCGCGCTTTCCGGAGCAAAATAAAAAATTTTGAAAAATTTGTTTGGGGCTCACCTATTTTTAGACCCCGTAGATCAGTTATAGACACTCACCATCATAGTGATTTTCCGCATCTCGGTTCGCTTTTCAGGGTGCCATATCATCATACATTGCTTGTTGTGTCGCGTCGTGACATCATTGGTGATCTAGGCTCGCGTCTCTAGTACGGTCTAGCCTAGGACCAGCCTGATCCGTCGTTGAGCATTCTTTCAACTTTTGCATTGCTGTTTTGATAATTGCTAACCCCCTTTGCTAAGCCTTCCTAGAGCTCCACAGATATTCTCCACGTGCGGTGTTTCGACTCCTGGTAATCGCTTGGCTCAATCTCTGGACCCACTGATCCTCGCGGTTGCACATCGCCTTTTCCTGCTGTTTGGTAAGAACTTGTAAGAGCTTCGTATATTGCTTGACGGATTACGCGTGACTTCCACCATCTTTCCGTAGTATATACATGTGCTTTTTAAAGGACTAACCATGACAGATACTCCGCGGAACCCTGCCACAATGACAAACGAAGAACTACATGCCCACTTCTCCGAGCTCTTGGTCAGTTGCGCTGAAGACGTGGATACACGCCTCGGGGAGTTTGACACCAAGCTCACCAACGCCATGGACAAGATCGATGGACTCGAGAAATCCTTCAACGCCAAGCTTGATGCTCGGTTCAAGGAGATCTTGAACAGATTGCCCGCACCCGCACCCGTACCTGGCGCACGGTGCATTCCGATCACGGGTCGGACTGCTGGTTCGGCTTCCGCCAAGACTACCGCTTCGGTGGCGCACCTCGGACTTCCGCCATGCTGCGACATTGGGGAACGACGGTACTACTACGATCCCGACGACGACGATCTGTTTGACGAGGAGGTTGAACAACCTCCACACAGTGGTACTGGCGTCCCCCCCCACATTTACTATAACGCCTTCGACCACCGGTACGTGATGATGATCATGTTGCAAAGCTTAAATTAAATATTCCATCTTTTGAGGGTAAATATAATCCTGATGCATATCTTACATGGGAGATGGAAGTAGAACAATGTTTTGCATGCTTAAAATATCCTGAGAATATGCGTGTTAGTGCTGCTACATGTGAATTTACTAAATTTGCTTCCCTTTGGTGGTCTGAGTATTGTCGTTTAAATCCTACTACTGTTCCTAGTACTTGGACTGCTTTAAAAACTGCTATGCGTGTTCGTTTTGTACCTCCCACTTATCAACATGATTTACTAAAGAATCTGACACGTTTAGAGCAAGGGAAAAATTCTGTAGAAGAGTATTATCAGGAATTGCAAACGGGGATGGTTCGGTGTGGTCTTGTTGAATCTAATGAACAAATGCTTGCACGTTTCTTTGGTGGATTAAACAAGGACATTCAGCACATATTAGATTATAAGGAATATAATTCTATCACTCGTTTGTTTCATCTTGCTTGCAAAGCTGAACGTGAAGTGCAGGATCGCCAAACACCATGGAGGAGGACTAATAATTCTGCAGGTCGCACATCCACTTGGACATCCCGACAATCAGCGCCTCCTCGTGATTCGCCACCAGCTACTACCACATCCAAGGCCACCACAAGATTTCCAGCTGCTCCTCCACCATCATCCAATGCTCCTTCTCGTAGTGCATCTTCTATGGCTTCCACGGGTAAGACAAAGGATATACAATGCCGCAAGTGCTGGGGTTTTGGTCATATTGAGAGACAGTGCACAACACAACGTGTGATGATGGTGCGGGAGGATGGTCAATATGATTCAGCGAGTGACTTTGATGAAGATACATTAGCCCTTATTTCTGCTCGAGATGGAGACAATTCTGATGCTGATGAAGAGACAGAGGTAATGGGAGCTGAAGCTGCTGATCAATACAAGAGCTTAATTACACAACGTGTGTTGAGTGTGCAATTGAGCAAATCTGAGCAAGATCAACGCCACAACCTGTTCCAAACACGTGGTGTTGTCAAGGAAAGAGCTATACGGATCATCATTGATGGAGGGAGTTGTAATAATCTGGCCAGTGTTGACATGGTAGAGAAGCTTGCGCTTCCAACAAGACAACGCCCACATTCATATTACATCCAATGGTTTGAGAGTTCTCGCAAGATCAAGGTAACAAGAACGGTACGCGTGCATTTTACTATTGGTACATATTCTGATTTTGTTGATTGTGATGTTGTACCTATGCAAGCTTGTTCTTTGTTACTTGGTAGACCATGGCAGTTTGATAGAGAATCTGTTCACAATGGCAAAACTAATCACTATTCTCTTATGCATGATGGCAAGAAAATTGGTCTAAAACCTATGACTCCCGAACAGATTTTAAAAGATGATCTTGCTAGATCTAGTAGAGCTAAAACTGAGGAGAAAAATAAAAGTGAGAATCAGATTGTTGCTGCAGATTTTATACCACCAAAGAACACTAAATCTGATTCTACACATGCTACTGAAATTCGTTTGAAGAGTCCATGTATGCTTGCAAATAAAATTGATATTGCTGAACTAGATGTAAACAATACTCAATGTTATGCAATTGTCTGCAAAGAGGTTTTGTTTTCATTTGAGGATATGCCTCCTTCTTTGCCACCCTCTATTGCTAACCTTTTGCAGGAATATGAGGACGTCTTTCCCGCTGAGCTGCCACCAGGACTACCTCCTATTAGAGGAATTGAGCACCAAATTGATCTAATTCCTGGTGCCACGTTGCCCAACTGCGGCCATATAGAACAAATCCAGAGGAGACAAAGGAGATAAAACGCCAAATTCAGGAACTACTCGACAGAGATCATATTCGTGAGTCCCTTAGCCCCTGTGTTGTTCCTATTATTTTGGTACCTAAGAAAGATGGTTCTTCGCATGTGTGATTGTAGAGCTATCAATAATATTACTATTCGATATCGTCATCCTATTCCACGTTTAGATGACATGCTTGATGAATTGAGTGGCTCTACCATGTTTTCTAAAGTTGATTTGCGTAGTGGTTACCACCAGATTCGTATGAAATTAGGAGATGAATGGAAAACAGCATTTAAAACTAAGTTCGGTTTATATGAGTGGTTAGTAATGCCATTTGGTTTAACTAATGCACCTAGCACTTTCTTGAGATTAATGAACGAAGTTTTACGTGCTTTCATTGGACGTTTTGTGGTAGTCTACTTTGATGATATTCTGATTTATAGCAAATCTTTAGAGGATCATTTGGACCATTTACGTGCTGCTTTCAATGCTTTACGTGATGCACGTTTGTTTGGTAACCTTGAGAAGTGCACCTTTTGCACTAATCGAGTTGCGTTTCTTGGCTATGTTGTTACATCACAGGGTATTGAAGTGGATCCAGCCAAGATTGAAGCTATTGAGAATTGGCCGCAGCCTAAGACGGTCACACAAGTGAGGAGTTTTCTTGGCCTCTGGTTTTATAGGCGCTTTGTCAAAGACTTTGGGTCAATTGTCGTTGCATTGAATGAGCTTACCAAGAAGGATGTGCCCTTTGTTTGGGCGATGCACAACAGGCCTTCGTCATATTGAAAGATAAGCTAACACATGCTCCCTTACTCCAACTTCCTGATTTTACTAAGACTTTTGAGCTTGAATGTGATGCTAGTGGAATTGGTTTGGGAGGGGTGTTATTACAAGAGGGAAAACCTGTTGCATATTTTAGTGAGAAATTGAGTGGGGCTAGTCTGAACTATTCTACTTATGATAAAGAATTATATGCGTTGGTTCGGACATTAGAAACTTGGCAACATTATCTATGGCCTAAAGAATTTGTTATACATTCTGATCATGAATCTTTGAAGCATATTCGTAGTCAAGCTAAGTTGAATCGTCGTCATGCAAAGTGGGTTGAATTTATTGAGTCTTTTCCTTATGTTATCAAACACAAAAAGGGTAAAGATAATATTATTGCTGATGCTTTGTCGCGCCGTTATACTTTGTTATCTCAACTTGACTTCAAAATATTTGGATTAGAAACTATTAAGGAACAATATGTGCATGATGCTGAATTTAAAGATGTGTTGCAGAATTGTAGAGATGGTAGAACATGGAACAAGTTCGTCTTCAATGATGGATTTGTGTTCCGTGCTAACAAACTATGCATTCCGGATAGTTCTGTTCGTCTTTTGTTGTTACCAGAGGCGCATGGAGGAGGATTGATGGGACACTTTGGTGTCAAGAAGACGGAGGATGTTCTTGCTGCACACTTCTTTTGGCCACGTATGCGTCGAGATGTTGAGCGATTTGTGGCACGCTGCACTACTTGTCAAAAAGGTAAGTCTCGCCTTAATTCACATGGTTTATATATGCCTCTTCCTGTTCCTAGTGTTCCTTGGGAGGATATTTCTATGGACTTTGTTTTGGGATTGCCACGAACACAGAAGGGGAGGGATAGTATTTTTGTTGTAGTGGATCGATTTTCTAAGATGGCACACTTTATTCCTTGTCATAAAACGGATGATGCTGCTCATATTGCTGATTTGTTCTTTCGTGAAATTGTTCGTTTGCATGGTGTGTCAAATACTATTGTTTCTGATCGTGATACTAAATTCCTTAGCCACTTTTGGAGATGTTTATGGGCTAAGATGGGGACTAAATTACTGTTTAGTACTACATGTCATCCCCAAACTGATGGTCAAACTGAAGTAGTAAATAGAACTTTGTCTACTATGTTGCGGGCTGTTTTAAAGAAGAACTTAAAATTGTGGGAAGAGTGTTTACCTCATATAGAATTTTCTTATAATCGTTCGCTGCATTCTACCACAAATATGTGCCCATTTGAGATTGTGTATGGTTTTGTTCCTCGTGCACCTATTGATTTATTGCCTTTACCTACTTCGGTGCAACATAATTTGGATGCTACACAACACGCTGAAATGATATTAAACTTGCATAAGACTACTAAAGATAACATCGAACATATGAATGCTAAGTATAAACTTGCTGGGGATAAAGGGAGAAAGCATGTTGTGTTTGATGTTGGAGATCTTGTTTGGTTACATTTGCGTAAGGATCGCTTTCCCGATTTACGCAAGTCTAAGTTAATTCCGTGTGCTGCTGGTCCCTTTAAGGTGTTAGAGAAAATAAATGATAATGCATATAAACTTGAGTTGCCTGCAGACTTTGGTACGGTTAGTCCTACGTTTAACATTGCAGATTTGAAGCCTTACTTTGGTGAGGAAGATGAGATTGCGTCGAGGACGACTTCAATTCAAGAAGGGGAGCATGATGTGGACATCTCTTCTATTGATATAACCATTGTACCTACAGCTACACACATACAAGGACCCATCACAAGATCTCGTGCCAAACAACTTAACTATCAGGTACTTTCGTTTCTTGGAACTATTCCTCACATGAGAATATGATGCTGCCTAAATCAGATGTATTTCTTACTCTTAGGAATGATGGACCAAGCATGGATGAGAGGGACAAGCATTGGAGCATGGCCATGCATGGAGATGGCAGCAAGGGTGTGATGATCCAAGAGAAGGCCACGGATGAAGATTTCGGAACTTTGAGGCCACCATAATGAAGAAAGAAGGCTTGGACGAAATATTCAAGATCAATACTTCACGAATTCGTCCATAGCTTAATATGGTGCCGCGACACCTTTATTTTGGGCCAGGCCCATGTAATTTTCGCAGGATTTTAATTAGCCACTTTTTAGAGTCCGTATTTGAGGGGAAAAGGACTTCTAGGGTTGGATTCGGCCACCACTTCCATGGCTGGCCGAAACCCCACCTTTTCGCCCTTAAATACTCCCCATAGCCGTCCCCCTAGACTCGGATTTTGTTTAGACATTAAGTTAGCCATAGTCGCAACTTCGCCAAGGCTCGAGCGTCGCAGAGGCCTCTTGTACTTCGCACCTATACAGGATCCCACCTTTTCAATAAAGCTTTCCTCTTAAAAATCCGCAATATCTCGATTGCTATATTGGTTCTTACTTGTTCTCGATTTCAGGTAGGAATTAAGACCCTCGCTGGTCAGGCTGATCGTGTTCCCGCAGGATCGGTAACCTCCAGGAGATTGGCCTAGCGATTGCATTGGCGCTCGTGCTCGCACGTGTAGTCGGATCGTCAAGCCCGAACTCCACCAAATCGATTATCTTCATCTCATCGAAAGATCGGACACCTTTGCCCTATCACACCAGCACCAACCTAGCACACCCACCAAAAATCTTTTCAAAATTCAAAACTTGAATTCTTGCGGCCATTTCATCAAACACTTTGCAGACACAAATCATCAAAATCTTAAAAACTATTGTGAGCAGTGATTGAAGCCTAACTTGTCCCCTCTCTAGCTCACAACCATCTCAGTAGATCATCTAGCAAGTTAAACCAAGCACTAGCCTCACGGTAAGCTGAGCAATGACATCAATGGTGAACAGTCGAAGCTCACCATGCCACCCCAGTGGAGACAGCAAGCTAGAAGGAGATTTAGCCATGCCAACCTTGTCGGGGAGGCAGCCCACCGTCCATCGCCACTCCCTGTCCCAGCCGCGAGCATTGCCAAACCCTGGACCACACGCACGGACCGCACCCAGCTCTCCAGCAACCATGCCGAGCATGCGCCACGCCGATCGACGCCACAGACCGCGCCGCCGCCGCCTCGCGTGCATACATGATCGCCACCAACCCAGGAGACCGCCAGACATCCCCGTTCGCCGCCCCATGCCACACAGCCACCGCTCGCCGTCGAAGACGCCGCCTCTGCCGCGCAGAGCATCACACGTTCCAGACCAAACCGCACCGCCCCTACACGCACATTAAAGCCGTAGAGCATCGCCAGGAGACCACCAAGCGATCGCCACCGCCGGCCATGCCTCTAGCCGCCCGTAGCCATGCCGTTCGGTCTTGCCGTCACGACTATAAATAGAGGCCACCCCCAGCCAAATTGAGCACACCATCTCACTCCCCTCTCCTCACTGATTGTTCCACCCCGTTCCTGAAGCAAGGCGAACAGACTTACCGAATTTCACCGAGCTCGCCTTTGGAGAAGAAGGGGGCCAGCGATTGGAGCCGCCCCAGGAGAAGCTGCCGGTACCAGGAGGTTCGCCGTCATTGACTTCGTCGTTCGCCCGCCTCATCGACCCTCGCTTGAGCCCCGGTGAGCCCCCAACGACCCCCACCTGTCGCGCTAGGTTTCTGTCTCGCCGGCGTTGCCCAACGTCGACGATGACCCTCAGCCGTTGGATTAGAACCAGATCGAACGCACCACATCGCCCCATACCTCTTTGCACCCCCTGTCTCACTGACGCGTGGGGACAACGACTTAACCAGCCTGCGTAAGCGCTGTGCTTAGCAGGCCGGCCCAGTTATTTGAATTTAACCTTTTTCATTTTATTTCAAACACACTTCTGTACCCAGTTTCAAAATTCAACCCAGGTCGATTCAGTGAACCAAATTGAATGAAACCAATTTTGTTAGAAAGGTCTGGGAATGCTGAATCCAAGCCCGTTGGATTCAAGTCATTTGGATCTATAGATCATCCCTGGTAAAAATAACAAGGCAGAAGCTTTTCTGCATTCAAACATTTTTCAAATTAAAACCATAATAGCTTTTGAGTTGATTCTAACTCTCAAAAATCACATTTAACCATACCTTTCAGAATATATAAAAATATATAGGTTTACCTACATAAATAATGACCAAGTAATAAAAGAATGCCACATAGGCATTTCTAGCCACTTTAATTAATTAAAATAAAAGAGAAAAACCTTATTAAATTGTGACACCACTTTAAATCACATTCCCATGGACTAAAATATGTGGTGATGACATGTGTCAACATGATCCCATGTTTGGTTTGGAGAATATTAAAACTTAAGTAGTTTTTCAATGAGTAGAAATTACTTTTCTAAAAATAAAAGGAATTAAACCAAGCTTTAATTTTGTAATGTTAGTGATGATGCTAGATCATCTATAGGACCCTTGTGTGTGATGAATGCAAGTAGTTAAGAATTGTTTGGTGATTTTGTACCTCGTATTTATTCATAGACGCTAGTACCGACCAAGGATACGAGGAGGAAGGAGGATACTACGAAGAAGAAGCCGAGGAGAACTTCAACCACTGCTCTGCACAAGGCAAGCCAATACCTGCAAGCTAACACTTGCAAGATACTCTATTTTAGCAAGCCTTACTAATCAAGTTGACCTATGCAAGCTTATACTTGCAATTGGGCAAGCTAATACTTACTTGCTACTATGTCAACTATATGCCTTAAGCATATGTGATCATATTCACTTGATAAACCAATCCTAGTTTTATTTGCAAGCCCTCTACTTTATTTCTTTATCAAAGCTTTAACTTAGAGTTGACTTAAGTGACTTGTAGATTCTAGAAAGATATATTGAAGGTTGCATAAAGAGCATAAAATTTGGCCTAAGCTAGAAAATCTTGATGTCATCCTAAGGCATAAGATTGAACTTGGTGGAAACAACACTAGTTTACTATCCCCCATTAGTGCTTACCCCCACTTGTAGATGCTAGTGCTAAGCATAAAATTGATCAACATTAGACGGTCGTTACCACATCTTGGTCTCCAACTTACGCCAAGTCGTCATGGACTCCAAAGGTGAATCCGTTCCTCTATGCGAGCCCCCTTCCTACCCTATTGAATGGTATGCTACTTCATACTCCGTCACATATGCATGACAGGTTCACATTGACAAGTACGGAGGCAAGGGAGGAAGCCCGGAGTATCAAGCCCGACAAGACGGAGGCTTGGAAGAGGAGGCGGAAGAAGACAGATCGCCAAATTCTCTCTGTCTCCAGCGGTACTACCGGATCTGGCGACCGGTACTACCGACCAGCGGTACTACCGCCCACTACTACCGCCCCATACAGACGACGCCAACAGAAGTCCCAGGACTGCAAGCGGTACTACCGGATCTGGACCAGTATTACGGTCAGTGATACTGGGACCCAAGTCCGGTACTACTGATCATGTGTGCTCACAGACTGTTGGGCCTTCGGCCCATGTACCCCTCTAGCTCGTCCAAACCCTAGTTTTATCCCCAAACTACCCCTGTTTATGTGGCTGGCCTATAAATAGAGCCCCCACCCCTCATGTATCCCTTAGGCATAGATGATAGACTAAATACAACCCCCATTGTGGAATCTCTAGTTTTGCCTCATCCCCTTCACCAAGGGAACCGACTACGGTCACCAACCTCGATTGGACTTTGCATCATGCATCCATCGTTGAACAAGGCCTTGGAGTTCGATGTCTCATCTCCAAGTTGTCAAGACCCTCCCCAAGGTGTTCTTCCCTCTCCGATGTGGATTTGAGGGAGCACGTTGACCGATCTTTCCTTGCGAGGATTCTATCGGACCGGTGGCCGCCGTTCGGGAGCAATCGGCCTTGTATCGTGTGAGTTTTGCGTGTGTTCATCGTGTTCTTCGCGAGGTGTGTGTTCGCTTCCGCTACCTTCTCCCTTTCCCCTCGCTTTCCCATCGATTTGACCACGAGATCCGTGAAGATCGGGCCACCCAAGAGGTTAACCCCTCCATTAATGGTTATGAAAACCTTAGAATGATGGATCATTCTACTGAGATGTTTTGACATGTGTTCCGAACACCAGATGATTTTGGTGATGAAAATGTTGAGGCATGAGCCTTAGCCCTTTATAAAACTGATGGTTGTCTGGATGCGATACCATTCCAATTTTATCGTACAACCACAATACCCGAAGATTGGGTAAGGCTTGACTGGAAACTTATATACCTTAGTATTAGTTCCCTCACGGCCAAGGTCTGAGCTGAGGCTACCTTGTGGAGATTGTCCACCTGTGCAGTACCCAAGATGACAGTTGGTCATGGTTGGGAGGCCAAACTCAGGAGGTGCTTATACTAGGGCGTGTAATTGAAAGGTTAGGATTGATTATCCGCATACTGAGTATGGTGAATTCAGGAATTGTTCCTGACGGATGTATCGAATGTTGTGGTGAAAGTGTACAATCTCTGCAGAGTGTCAAACTATTCGAATAGCCGTGTCCGCGGTTATGGACAGTTGGAGTGGCCATACTGTTCCCCCGTCAGATGTTTTCAAAAGACTTGTGAAATGAATTGAGACTTTGACTTGACCACAACAGGGTTGTGATATGAAATACAAGTTTTCTACTTAGGAGTTATAAAATTGTGACTAGCTTCTCTTGCTTCTCAGCTTAGTAGAGATAAATCTGGCTTTTGCAAAACAACCATAGAGCCTAGTGTCCTATTATCAAAAACCCCTTTCACTTGTTAGTATTAGTTTGCGAGTACTTAAAGAGTACTCATGGCTTTGTCCCTGGCTATTCCCATGGCCAGACTATGAAGAGGAGTACCTGGAGGATGGACCCCAGGAAGGTTACGACAACTAGGATCATCTCCCATCGTCAGCATTGCATGTGACCCCGAAGATGGAGCTTCGCCACGCTAATTATTATTACGTATTCCGCTGCTTGAAGTTGTATTAAGAACTGGATCATGAGATCCCTATTTGTCTAAGACCTTATGTATGGTTTGTAATGGATGATGTACTGTGGTATCCAATTCTGTTATGTCTCGCAAAAATGGTAATCCTGGGATTGCGATGTATGGCATAACAGACATTTGGGATTAAAAATCCGGGTGTTGACAAGTTGGTATCAGAGCCATCCTGACCATAGGAGACCCTAGTTAGACTGGACGTTTGAATCAAAAACTTAGTTTCAAAACCAAAGAAAACAAATATTTACAAAAACTTATTCTCATTCTTATCCCTTTGATTCTTTCATGAAAATTCATGTTCCTCAAAAACTCTTGCAAAATACATAAAATTTTGACACATTTGATCACTCTACTAACTTACTCATCCTATATTCTTATAGATGGACGTGAAGTACAGCAAGTTTTATCAGTTGGGGAATGGAGGAGACCTTATCTTTGAGAGGGATTTGGACCAGCTTTCGGAACTTCTGGAGCGTCCGCACCCCAAGTTCTTCGGAGCTCAGCTCAATGATCAAGGAGGAGAAGATCTGCAGTGGCTAATTGTTGCAAGTCTCCGAGGAAAGATTGAACCTCCCACTGCTGAGGGAATTCAGTTTACCTCAGAGAGAACAAGCGGCTCGATGGACTTGCTGGGGCCATGCAGAAGCTCTTTCCCGTGCAGTGAAAGGCGTCAATCAGATCAAGGGAACCCGCTTTGAGTTTTGCCCAAGGCGTGATGCTAATGGACAACCACTGGAAGCCCCATACCACCCTGAGCTGAAGACCCAATTGGACCACCTTAGCTTCATGATGTATGATCGTCAACAGGAGTTGGAAAACTGCCGTGACTACTCCAACCACAAGTCTGCCATCATCAAGACGAAGGATCAAACCATCGCCATGCTAGCAAAGGATCGCAAGTCTCGCTACCGTCAGCTCGACAAGAAGGAGCGCATCATTGCCCGTCTTCTCCACCGTATCTCATCTTTTGAGGAGACCATCCACGAGAGAGACATGCAGTTGGAAGAAAGGGAGAATGTCGGAGAGGATCTTCGTGGAGACCCCTACTCCTATCTCAGCGATGATGATTTTCTAGAGGATCAGGCTATGGACTTCTTCACCGATGAGGATGATTTCGCCTTCATCGATGATGATGAAGATGACGAAGCCACTGATTCCGAGGAGTAGTAGCACTTGAGCACTAGCGTAGTGAGTAGTACTCGGTCCCACTGTATCGTAGTTTCCAGAATGGTTCTTAGAACCATCTGTTTTCTTTGTTGTGGTGTGTGTTGTATCGTGTGCTATGAATGAATTAATGAAAAGCGAGTTGCTAGAAAAATCTGAGTCAAACTTTAAAAACTTTTCAAAATCCCAGAATCTTAGAAATTTCCCTCTTTTCTCATGATCTATCTCAATCTTCAGATGCCACGTGGAGGAAGTGGTTCATCCCCGGACCCGATGTTGCAGATTCTGCAAATGTTGACTTCTGACCGCGAAGCTGAAAGAGCGGAACGTCAAGCCAACCTAGCCACCCTACAACAGATAGCTCAGCTAGCCCACAACAACCAAGGCGAGGAAATCAGGACAACCATGGATCTAAACTCAAAAATTTCCAGAATACCAACCCACCTGTTTTCACTAAGTCAGAAGAACCCCTAGACGCTGATGATTGGCTGCAAACCATGGAAAATAACCTAGAAGTCGCCGGAGTGGAAGCCAACGAGAAAGTTCTGTTCGCCACCCACTATCTAGCCGGAGATGCCAGGGCATGGTGGAACAGTGTTCGCGCAATGACCGAAGGCCAGATGATGACCTGGGAGGAATTTAAGGTCAAGTTTAGCAGAACCCATGTGCCATCGGGTTTGATCAAGAGAATGAGAGACGAGTTCAGAGAACTGAAGCAAGGAAGGATGACCGTAGTGGAATACCGTGACAAATTCTTGTCATTAGCTAGGTATGCCCCGGATGAGATCGACACCGAAGCCAAGAAGAAAGAGAGATTCCTGAATGGTCTGCACGATGAGATGCAGACTGTGTTAGTCAATCTCCCCTTTGCGGATATTGAAGCCCTTGTCAACTCTGCTATCCAGATGGAAGGAAATATCAACCAAGCCAATGAGAACCGCAAGCATCGCATGATGCATCAGCCAGGAACCCATCAGACCCCAAAGTATCGCCCTAACCCAACTCCCGGATTTGCCCCAAGAACCCACAGACCCCCTATGAACCGTCCGACCTATCCAAACCGTGGAAACCCTAGGCCCGGAGGAAATCACAACAACCCCGGTAACTCTAGCAATTTCAACCGTGCCCCACCCAAGTTCAACAACAACAATGCTGCCACCAATACCAACACTGCCCCGAGGACTGGAAGCAATGCTGTGCCTGTAGCAGCAAAGGACAAGTCGCAAGTGACTTGTTATGACTGTGGAAATAAGGGTCACTACTCCAACGAGTGCCCCAACAAGAAGAATGCCACAGCCCCCAATGCCAATGCCCCAGCTCAACAGCAGCGTCGTGTTCAGCCCGGAAGAAGGTTTGCCCCAGGGAATTCGCTCAACCGCAATGGCCGTCTTTTTCTCATGCATGCTAAAGAAGCTCAGGAAGCGCCAGACGTTGTGCTGGGTATGTTTTCTGTTAATTCAGTACTTGCAAGAGTGTTGTTTGATTCTGGTGCATCGCACTCATTTGTCACCGAAGAATTTGCATGCACTAGTAAAATTCAACCAACCAAACTGAAGCATGTTATGATCGTTCAAATTCCCGGATCAACCACCAAGGCTAGGCAAATTTGCAAAGCCGTCCCTATCCGAATCCATGGCATAGATTTTTATGCTAACCTGATAGTACTAGGAACTAAAGGTTTGGAAGTAGTACTAGGAATGGATTGGATGTCCAAACATAAAGGATTGATTGACTGTGCCAAGAAAGCCATAACCATGACCAGTACAGCCGGAATATCAGTCGAGCATATATCCGAAACCTTACCTCGTCAATTCAAGTGCAACAAGAGTATAGCCCAACCTACCATTGACCATGTCTGGATAGTCTGTGAATACCCCGATGTATTCCCAAATGTTTTGCCCGGTATGCCCCCAGATCGGGATATCGAGTTTATCATTGAACTAATCCCCAGAACTGGACCCATAGCCCAGAGACCATATAGTATGAACCCGTCGGAACTAGAGGAACTGAAGAAGCAACTGGATTCCATGTTGGAAATTGGATTGATTCAACCAAGTGCGTCACCATGGAGGTCACATGTCCTGTTTGTGGACAAGAAGGATGGAGGTAACCGTTTGTGTACGGATTATCGGAAATTGAATGATGTCACCATCAAGACAAATACCCCTTGCCCAAGATAGAAGATCTGTTTGATCAGTTGACCGGTGCCAAGGTGTTTTCTAAGATTGATCTTAGAACTGGGTATCATCAACTCAAAATTCGTGCAGAGGATATTCCAAAGACTGCCTTTACCACCAAATATGGATTGTACGAGTATACAGTCATGTCTTTTGGATTAACCAATGCCCCCGCTTATTTCATGAATCTCATGAATAAGATTTTTATGGAGTTACTGGATAAGTTTGTCGTTGTTTTCATCGATGACATTCTGATTTATTCCAAATCAGAAGAAGAACATGAGCTACACCTAAGGACCATTCTTGGAACCCTTAGAGAGCATCAGTTGTATGCCAAGTTTAGCAAATATGAATTCTGGTTACAGGATGTAGGATTCCTCGGCCACATTGTATCAGCCGGAGGAATTGCCGTTGATCCCGCAAAGGTGAAAGATGTAGAATATTGGCAAGCCCCAACCACTCAAATCCAAGTTCGTGCATTTCTCGGATTGGCGGGATATTACCGCAAGTTCGTAGAAGGATTCTCGAGTATCGCCAGACCCATGACCCAATTGCTGAAGAAGGACAAGAAGTTTGAATGGACCGACAAATGTGAAGCGAGTTTTCAAGAACTTAAGAGGAGATTGATTTCAGCCCCAATCTTGATCATGCCGGATATCACGAAGCCCTTTGATGTGTATTGTGACGCATCCAATATCGGTCTCGGATGTGTGCTAATGCAAGAAAGCAAAGTTATATCTTATCTATCTCGACAACTGAAGCAACATGAGCAAAATTACCCAACCCATGACCTCGAACTCGCAGCCGTAGTTTAGTTCTAGCCCTGAAGACATGGAGACATTACCTGATGGGAAATCGTTGTGAGATCTATACGGATCACAAGAGCCTGAAGTATATATTCACTCAAAAGGAGCTAAATATGAGGCAGAGAAGATGGATTGAGCTAATCAAGGATTACGACCTGGACATTCACTATCACCCTGGTAAAGCCAATGTGGTAGCCGATGCCCTTAGCAGATTGCCGTGCCGCTTGAACTCTATGATTTTGAAGGAGCAACCAAGCTTGCACAAAGAGATGGAGGATTTTCGAATGGAATTAGTGAGTGAAGGATTTTTGGCTAGCATAGAACTCCAGCCACTTTGATCAGTCAGATTAAAGAGGCGCAGAAGGGAAATGCTAGTATCGACGAAATCAAGCGTCGTATCGATATAGGCAAAGTACCCGGATTCACCGAAGACGAAGGAGTTCTAAAGGACGCCTTTGTGTACCATCAAATTCTGAGTTGAAAGAAGTTATTCTGAAGGAGGCTCATGATACTCTTTATTCTATCCATCCCGGAGGAACTAAGATGTATCAAGATTTAAAAGAGCAATTTTGGTGGCATAAGATGAAGAGAGAAATCGGAATCTATATCGCCAAGTGTGATATATGTCAGCGAGTCAAGGCAGGACATCAAAGACCCGCTTGATTGTTGTAACCATTGCAGATTCCAGAATGGAAATGGGATTCCGTTGGAATGGACTTTATCACTAGACTGCCTACTTCTAGTAGGGGAAATGACTCTATCTGGGTCATAGTGGACCGATTGTCCAAAGTCGCCCATTTCTTACCCGTCAAGACCACATATCAGAGTTCGAAGCTAGCGGAGTTGTACATCGCTAGAATAGTTAGTTTGCATGGAGTCCCCAAGAACATCGTATCGGATCGAGGAACTCAGTTTACCTCGAGATTCTGGAAGAAAGTCCAAGAAGGTTTAGGAACCCACCTAGATTTCAGCACCGCGTATCACCCTCAGACCGATGGACAAACGGAGCGAGTAAATCAAATACTCGAAGATATGCTGAGAGCATGTGTGTTAGAATATGGATCTAAGTGGGAAGACTGTCTGCCGTTTGCAGAATTTTCATACAACAACAGTTATCAAGCCAGTTTGCAAATGGCCCCATTTGAATTTATGTACGGAAGGAAGTGTCGCACCCATTTGAACTGGTCGGAAGTAGGAGAGAGTCAGATCTTCGGACCTGACATCCTATGAGAAGCAGAAGAGAAGGTTCACAAGATTCGTGAGCACCTCAAGACTGCCCAGTCCAGACAGAATAGTTACACCGACAAGAGACGTCGAGACCTCGCCTTCAACCTAGGAGATTTTGTTTATCTGAAAGTGTCGCCATTGAAGGGAATGCAGCGTTTCCAACTCAAAGGAAAGTTAGCCCCCAGATATATCAGACCTTTCAAGATTCTGAACCGTCGAGGAGAAGTATCGTATCAATTGGAACTACCTGAAGAGATGTCAGCCGTTGGCGTCTTCAGTGGGGAGCGGTAGTAGGGGGCGGTAGTGCCGCAGACCGGTAGTACCGGTTCCAAATCCGGTAGTACCGCTGGAGACAAAGAGTATTTGGCTTCTGTTGGCGTCGTCTGTTGGGAGTGGTAGCAGGGGGCGATAGTGCCGCCGGGCGGTAGTACCGGCCGCCAGTTCCGGTAGTACCGCTGGAGACAGAGGGTATTTGGCTTCTTCCGCTGGTGCTTCTCCGTTCGCTGGGTCCTTCTCTTCGTACCTGATGATGCACAAGGTATGCGTATGAAGTAGCAGGCCATCCAAGGGTGTATCGAAGTCACACAAGGAGAGGAGCGAGTTCACCTTAGCTTGTAGGAGTTTGGCTCAGGCGCGAGTCATGGGTCCACTTGGGGAGCTCGTGGGAGTAGATGTAGTAGCGTTCGTAGGACGGGCTGTATCAGGAAAGCTTTATTGAAAAGGTGGGATCCTGTATAGGTGCGAAGTACAAGAGCCTCTGCGACGCTCGAGCCTTGGAGAAGTTGCTATGATGGCTAACTTAATGTCTAAACAAAATCCGAGGCTAAAGTGACGGCTATGGGGAGTATTTAAGGAGGAAAAGGTGGGGTTTCGGCCAGCCATAGAAGTGGTGTTATGGGGTAACCCCTTGGGGTGGCCCGATCTTTCACGAATTTCCACGAGAAACGAGGGGAAAGCGGTGGTCGGGGGAAGAACGGGATGAAAACCATGAACACACGCATGCAAATCACGATACGCGCCGATCTCTCACGCCGGTGGCAACCGGTCCAACATAATCCCTAGGATCGGTGTTGGGCGAAGCTCTCTCTCCACGCCAACAACGGGGGACGAGGTGCTTGGTGAGATCTTGACGAATTGGGGGCGAGAAACCGAGAACCCAAGGCCTTGTACAACTTGAACGCACTAGGCAAGATCCAAGAGGAGGGTGGATAATAGGGTGCCCCTTGGTAGGAGCATGAGACCAATAGATTGAAAGATCCTCAAAGGGGTGTCCTTAATCTATTATTATCCAAGTCTAGGGTTTACAATGGAGGGTGGGGGCTATTTATAGGCCAACCATATAAACAGGGGTATTTTAGGAACAAATAGCGAAATATAGAGAGGGTTACAAGGCGCTGGGCCGTCTTAACACGATCAGGCCCACACACATCCGGTAGTACCGGTCCAGCATGACCGGTAGTACCGGTCAGCCGGTAGTACCGCTTCCAGGCCCGGTAGTGCCGCTTGCCGACCTGGGACTTGCGCTGGTGTCGTCTGTTGGTGGCGGTAGCAGGGGGCGGTAGTGCCGTCGTCCGGTAGTACCGGGTCCTGGGCCGGTAGTACCGCCAGTGACAGAGAGTATTTGGCTTGCGCTGGCGTCGTCTGTTGGTGGCGGTAGCAGGGGCGGAGTGGCTGGTAATGGCCGCCAGTCCGATAGTACCTGCGACAGAGAGCATTTGGTCTCTTCGGTGGTGCTCCTCCGTCTGTGGGTCCTTCTCTTCAGACTGATGATGCACAAGGTGTGCGATAAATGTGCAGCCATCCAAGGGTGTATCGAAGTCACACAAGGAGAGGAGCGAGTTCACCTTAGCTTGAAGGAGTTTGGCTCGGGCGCGAGTCATGGGTCCACTTGGGGAGCTCGTGGGGGTAGATGTAGTAGCGGTCGTAGGACGGGCTGCATCAGCTCCCCCCTTGGGAAAGAGTCGTCCTCGACTCTTCAACTTTCTCAACTTCATCTTCTCTATGGTAGGGTGAGAGGTCCTTGACATTGAATGTCGAGCTCACAAGATACTTTGATGTTGGGATATCGATGATATATGCGTTGTTGTTGATCCTCTTTAGCACCTTGAATGGTCCATCACCTCTTGGCTTGAGTTTGGAGTCGCGTTCCTTGGGGAAGCGGTCTTTACTCAAGTGTATCCACACAAGGTCGCCTTCTTCGAAGATTATCTCTTTCTTGTTTTTGTTTAGCCTTGATGCTTGGCAAAGGACTTGTTGTTCGATAGTAGCTCTTGTGTCTTCATGGAGTTTCTTCATTGTTTGGGCACGCTTGACAACGTCCATATTGGCACGTTCATGAAGTGGAAGTGGGAGGATATCGAGCGCGGTGAGAGGCTCGAAGCCATAGACGATCATGAACGTGCTCCTCATGGTGGTGGAGTGCTTGGCGCGGTTTTAGGCGAACTCGGCGTGTGGAATACATTCCTCCCAGTCCTTAAGGTTCTTATTTATCAACACCCGGAGGAGTGTGCCAAGACTTCGATTGACGACCTCAGTTTGTCCATCGGTTTGAGGATGCGAGGCGGACGAGAAGAGGAGCTTGATGCCGAGCTTGGCCATGAGAGTCTTCCAGAAGTAGCTCATGAATTTTACGTCGCGGTCGGAGACGATTGTTCTTGGTACACCGTGTAGCCGAATTATTTCCCTGAAAAACAAATTGGCTACATGTGAAGCATCATCGGTCTTATGGCACGGAATGAAATGTGCCATTTTTGAAAAGCGATCCACTACTACAAATATAGAATCATGTCCATGTTTAGATCTAGGCAAGCCTAACACAAAGTCCATGCTAATGTCCGACCAAGGTGTATGAGGAATCGGCAATGGCATATAAAGACCAAAGGGGTTGGACTTAGACTTAGCTTGGATACATGTAGTGCATCGTTGGACGTGGCGCTCCACGTCGCGCTTCATCTTTGGCTAAAAGTAGTGAGTGGAGAGCATGTCATACGTCTTGTCACGGCCAAAGTGACCCATAAGGCCTCCACCATGGGACTCTTGAAGAAGCAAAATTTGGAGAGACGACTTCGGAATGCAAAGCTTGTTTTGTTTGAAAAGAAAACCCTTATGCAAATAGAAATCATCAATCCCTTTGTCTATTGAACATTTTGCAAAAATTGGTCCAAAGAAAGTGTCGGACGCGTACAAAGATTATGTCATCAAGACCCAAGACATTTACTTCGAGTCGTGTAAGAAGGCTTGTGTTTTTGCGAGACAAGGCGTCCGCTACCACATTTTCTTTGCCCTTCTTGTATTTGCCAATGTAAGGAAAAGACTCCATGAACTCAACCCATTTGGCGTGCCTTTTACTCAAATTGGCTTGGCCCTTAAGATACTTCAACGACTCATGGTCGGAATGGATGATAAATTCTTTGGGCCAAAGATAGTGTTGCCACACTTGAAGAACTCGAACCAAGGAAAAAAGTTCTTTGTCATAAATGGGATAGTTAAGGCGTGCGCCATCAAGTTTCTCACTATGGTATGCAATAGGACGCCCATTTTGCATAAGGACGCCACCAATGCCAATACCACTAGCGTCACATTCAATCTCAAAGGATTTTTGTGAAATCTGGTAATGCAAGAAGCGGTGCTTCGGTGAGCCTCGTTTTGAGCTCATCAAAAGCCTTTTGTTGTGCTTTTCCCCAAACGAATGTGACATTTTTCTTGGTCAATTCGTTGAGGGGGCAAGCAATGGTAGAAATGTCTTTCACAAAGCGACGGTAAAAGCCAGCCAACCCATGAAAACTACGAAGTTCACTAACATTGGTCGGTATAGGCCAATCTCGTATGTCCTTAACTTTTGAGACATCAACTTCAATGCCATTAGAAGACACAACAAAACCAAGGAAAATCAGCTTCTCTTTTGCAAAAGTGCACGTTGGGAGATTAGCATAAAGCTTTGCATGACGAAGGATTTGAAGGACCTCCTTAACATGAGTAACATGCTCCTCTAGTGGCTTGCTATAGACAAGGATATCATCAAAGTAAACGACTACACTCTTCCCAATGAGAGATCTCAAGATGTGGTTCATGAGGCGCATGAAGGTAGATGGGGCATTTGATAAGCCAAAAGGCATAACGAACCATTCATAGAGACCAAGCTTGGTCTTGAAGGCGGTTTTCCACTCATCACCTTCAGCCATGCGAATTTGATGGTAACCACTACGAAGATCAATTTTCGAAAATATAGTGGCTCCACATAACTCATCAAGCATGTCATCAAGACGCGGTATAGGATTTCGATAACGCACAGTGATAGCATTGATTGGACGGCAGTCCATGCATAACCGCAACGTATCATCCGTTTTTGGAACTAGAATCACGGGAACTGCGCTTGGGCTAGTGCTTACTTGGATCAAACCTTTGGAGACGAGTTGGTTGATTTGACGTTCTATCTCCTTCGTCTCTTCCGGGTTTGTGCGATACGTGGCGCGGTTTGGTAGTGGGGTGCCGGGTATGAGGTCGATGCGGTGCTCGATTCCACGAAGTGGAGGAAGGCCATGAGGAAGCTCTTCGGGAAATACATCTTGGAATTCCTGCAAAATATCCATCAAAGAAGGAGGAACATTTGTCAAATCATTAGTTCCTTGCGCTAGTCCCTTGCAAATAAGGACATAGTGCAAGATGGATGGGTTGTTCCGCAATTCTCTCATCTCACTTTTGGTGGCAAGAAGAACACTCTTAGTTTTTCCACTCGAGTTTGGCTTGTGGCACTCACTCACTATGGTGTGGTTCTCTCGCTCACCATTCTTCCCACACGGTGTTTTTGTGTATTGCGCCCTCGCTAAAGCCTTTGCATTGTCCGCAATTATTTGGCTAGGAATCATTGGTTGCAACACACAAGTTTTATCAAGCCATTTGAAGGTATAAGTGTTTGAGTGGCCATCATGCAAAGCACGCTTGTCATATTGCCACGGCCTTCCGAGCAACATATGGCAAACCTTCATTGGGACCACGTCACATTCCACCGTGTCCTTGTAGGGCCCAATTGAGAACGTTACCGAGACGGTGTGCTTGATCTTGACGGATCCTTGGTCACTTAGCCATTGGATATGGTAGGGGTGTTTATGCGGATGGAGGGTGAGGTTGAGTTTCTCACACAATTCCGTGCTTGCAAGATTGTGGCAACTCCCTCCATCGATGACAACTTTGATGGACTTCCCATTGATGCCGGCACGAGTTTGGAAGATGTTCGAGCGTTGGTCTTCATTCTCATTGGCTTGTGTAGTTAAGACCCTTGTGACCACAAGCGATGGACTTGCGTCATGTTCACACACAAGAAGTTCTTAGTCCTCTTCCAAATGTTGCCTTGCCATGGCTTCCTTGACCCTTGCATCAAATTCTTCTTCACTCAAGTATTCTTCATCGCCGTTGTCATGGATGAACAAAACTTTCTTGTTTCCACATGCGTTCGATTTGTGCCCTTTGCCTCCACACTTGTAGCACTCACCATTGAATGGTTGATCATCCCTTGTGTATTTGCCACTTGGGGGCTGTTTTCCTTGAGGGAGTGTTGGCTTGAAGGGAAGCTTGGTGGTACTCGAGGAGCTACCACTTGGTGTTGTTGGAGTAGTGGTTGGTGCTTGCTTGTAGGTGAAGTACGTCTTTGGCTTGTTGTACTTGATGTCCTCTTGCACTTGACGCTCGGCCTTGGATGCGATGTGCACAAGCTCAACCATGTTGTTGTACTTTTGGAACTCGGTGATGCGCTTGATTGGATGGTTCAAGCCATTGAGGAAGTGTGCCATTGTTTGTTCATCTCGCTCTTCAATGTTGGCACGGATCATGTTGAGCTCCATTTGCTTGAAGTACTCTTCCACGGTCTTTGTTCCTTGACTAAGCGTTTGAAGCTTGTTGAAGAGGTCACGCGTGTAGTGCGAAGGAACAAAGCAAGATCTCATATGGGCCTTCATATCTTGCCAAGTTGAGATTGGAGGCTCTTGTTTTGCTTCTCGAGCGAGTTGGACTTTTTCCCACCAAAGATTGGCATACTCATCAAACTCGAGGGATGCCATGGCCATCATCTTCTCATTGTTGTAGTTGTGCATGCGGAAGATCTTGTCAACCTTGAGTTCCCAAGAGAGATATTCTTCGGGTTCATTGGAACCGGTGAACTTGGGCATGGTGAATTTGAGCTTGCCGAAAGTTTCTTCTCCATTGCGGTTTCGGTTGCGGCGGTTGCCATGATTTTGGCGGTCATCATCATCATTCGAGCTCTCATGTCGTGCTTGGTGATGGTTGCGTTGCTCTTGCGGTTGTTGAGGTGCCGCGTTTGGTGGAGGAACTTGGTTTTGACGACGAGCTTGAGGAGCTTGCTCGTGTTGTTGGCGCGGTTGAGGACGAGGAGGAGGTTGTGCATCCTCATGACGAGCTTGGGGAGCTTGCTCTTGTTCTTGTCGCGGTTGATGCCGAGGAGCATTGTCTTACGCCATGTGGCGAGGAGGGCGTCGAGCCGCATGCGCAATGGGCTGCTCTCGTTCTTCTTGATGTGGAGGAGGCTCGTCATGATGATCATGATGTCGACGTTGACGTTCATGTCGGCGATGACGCCTTGGTGGATCTTCGAGTGCTTTACGTCTATGGTGATCTTGTTCGTCCTCTTCGGATGCTTCACTTGTTGTGGAAAGAACATGTCGACGGCGATGGGCTTGGTGGTCCATGTGAGGTTGCTCTTGTTGAATCACAAGTGCCCTTGGTTGTGGCCGGTTCGCTTCGCGTCGTGGAGGTCTTGCGGAGAGGTCACCATCATAGCTTGACGTTGCGGCGTGTCGCGGAGATGGTACCGCTTGAGAAGAGCTCATGGATTGAAGAACGGGTCCATCCCGGTGCCTTGAAGCATGACAGCGAGGTGCACTTGATTCACTTGAGGAGTGCCGAGATGAGCTTGAGTATGGCGTGTGGCCTTCCTAGTCCATCAATGAGGCGTTGAAGCTTCTCATCCGTTGAGGCGAGTGCACGACCAAGATCTTCATTTTGATGACCGAGGTTGTGTTGCATGGCATGCATTTGGCCACGGACTTCTTCAAAGCGGTTGTCGATGTTCTTGAATTCCACACGGGCCTCGCTAAATCGTTCATCTTGGCGCCGCTCAAGGGCTTCACAACGGTAGTTGAATTCTCCTCGGACCTTCCAATGGTCCCATCTTGTCATGAATTGTGTGTCGTCCTCCGGAGGTGGTGGTTGGGACGGCTCGCCATTCCTGTCCATGATGCAAAGCCGACAAGGGTTGTATATGGAGAATAAGGGTGCAGAGAGTTAGCCTTTTACCTCACCTTGGAGATTATATCAAACCAATTGCCACACAAAGGAGCGAACAGCGTGCAAAGTGAAATGGCAAAGAAACTCACACACAAATATGCTACAACTCTCAAAAGCTTTTGGTGGAAGGTTTGGATTGTGGAAAACCAAACGAAACGATCCAAGCAAAAGGTTATTGTTCTACGTGGTCAAGAACCAAAGATCAAAAGCAAAAGGATACGATCTACAAAAACACGGAAAAACGCACACGTGGAGAAAAACGGGGTTAGCACGACTATGAAAATGAGCACAAAAGGTCCTAACGAAGACTACGCTCGGTTGTCGTGCCAACTCAAGGAGAGACCACAACTCGTTTGCCAAAAGAGGATAAGCAATAGATTTGTGCACTTGCCTTGGTGCGCTCTTTCTTCTCTCTTTCTTGGCTTACAAGCTTGGTATTCTCTTTGTATTGGGAGACTATGTATCTTTTTCTTTTTCTCTTTTTTTTGATTCTTTTCCTTTTTCTCCCTTTCTATGCTACTATGTTAACTTTTGTATTTGGCCTCGCATTCTCACTTTCCGAAGGCAAGTGCACAATGCTTAGACAAACACAAAATGAGTTGCTCTGTTAGGATAGATACACACAAAGGAAGATATGGGGTTGTCAAAGTGGCGCAAGTTATACCTTTGGTATTGTTGACGACTTGCAACCGTTGGTGTGGATGATGTTCGAGTGTCGCGGTGTCGATGAGCGCGGGAGACTTTGATGCGGAAGCTTGTGTTAAATTGGTGACAAACACGCGAAACACGAACAAATTGAAGATGGAAAGTCAGCAAACGAAGTTGAGGCGTCAAGAGAATAAGGAAAACTTTCTGTGGCGCGCGGTAGTACCGCTTGGTACGGGCGGTAGTACCGGACGGCGGTAGTACCGCCTGAGCCACCGGTAGTACCGCTGGTCACAGAACAGGAACGAGATCCAATTGACACAAACCTCAAATTCGTGGGAAATCTGACCGAAAGGCTGGGCTAGGAACAACAGGGGCTATAGATCGACTCCAAAAGCAATAGATCTATGGACCAAAACCACGAAAAACTCACCAAATCCAAAGATCGATCCGAAGGCAAATTGGGGCTCTTTTTGGTGGGATTTTCGATTTTAAGGTGGATAAAAGAAAAATTGGGGGGAAATTCGTGATCAACCTTGCTCTTGATACCAAGATGTTATGGGGTAACCCCTTGGGGTGGCCCGATCTTTCACGAATTTCCACGAGAAACGAGGGGAAAGCGGTGGTCGGGGGAAGAACGGGATGAAAACCACGAACACACGCACGCAAATCACGATACACGCCGATCTCTCACGCCGGTGGCAACCGGTCCAACATAATCCCTAGGATCGGTGTTGGGCGAAGCTCTCTCTCCACGCCAACAACGGGGGACGAGGTGCTTGGTGAGATCTTGACGACTTGGGGGCGAGAAACCGAGAACCCAAGGCCTTGTACAACTTGAACGCACTAGGCAAGATCCAAGAGGAGGGTGGATAATAGGGTGCCCCTTGGTAGGAGCATGAGACCAATAGATTGAAAGATCCTCAAAGGGGTGTCCTTAATCTATTATTATCCAAGTCTAGGGTTTACAATGGAGGGTGGGGGCTATTTATAGGCCAACCACATAAACAGGGGTATTTTAGGAACAAATAGCGAAATATAGAGAGGGTTACAGGGCGCTGGCCCGACTTAACACGATCAGGTCCACACAGGTCCGGTAGTACCGGTCGGCCAGACAGTAGTACCGTGGTAATACCGCTTCGACTCGGTAGTACCGCTTCGACACAGGACTTCTTATTTGGTGTCGTCTGTTGGTGGCGGTGGCAGTGATAGTCTTGTCGTCCGGTAATCCGGGTCTGGGGTAGTACCGCCATGATGTAGAGTATTTGGCTTCTTGTTGACGTCGTCTGTTGGTGGCGATGGCAGGCTATCTGATGTGGACATCCCTTCTATTGATACAACCGTTGTGATGGAGGGGTTAACCTCTTGGGTGGCCCGATCTTCACGGATCTCGTGGTCAAATCGATGGGAAAGCGAGGGGAAAGGGAGAAGGTAGCAGAAGCGAACACACTCCTCGCGAAGAACACAATGAACACACGCAAAACTCACACGATACAAGGACGATTGCTCCCGAACGGCGGCCACCGGTCCGATAGAATCCTCGCAAGGAAAGATCGGTCAACGTGCTCCCTCAAATCCACATCGGAGAGGGAAGAACACCTTGGGGAGGGTCTTGACAACTTGGAGACGAGACATCGAACTCCAAGGCCTTGTTCAACGATGGATGCGTGATGCAAAGTCCAATCGAGGTTGGTGACGATAGTCGGTCCCCTTGGTAAAGGGGATGAGGCAAAACTAGAGATTCCACAATGGGGGTTTTCTTTAGTCGATCATCTATGCCTAAGGGATACATGAAGGGGTGGGGGCTCTATTTATAGGCCAGCCACATAAACAGGGGTAGTTTGGGGATAAAACTAGGGTTTGGACGAGATAGAGGGGTACATGGGCCGAAGGCCCATTGGCTGCAGCCCATCGTGAAGGCCGGAGACTCCGGTGTGGGGTCCGGAGACTCGGTCAGGCCGAGACTCGGTCTGTCTCAGTGTCGCCTCCGAGTGGCGTTCTGACTCCTCGGGCGGTTGCCGGGTCGGTCCGGAGGTAGGTCCGAGACTCGGTTTAGCAGACCGAGACTCCGGTGTAGCAGACCGGAGACTCGGTGTAGGCTGTGGTTCAGCCGTTGCTTCTTCCGTCTCCTCTTCCAAGCCTCCGTCTTGTCGGGCTTGATGTCCCGGGCTTCCTCCCTTGCCTCCGTACTTGTCGGTGTGAACCTATCATGCATATGTGACGGAGTATGAAGTAGCATACCATTCAATAGGGTAGGAAGTGGGCTCGCATAGAGGAACGGGTTCACCTTTGGAGTCCATGACGACTTGGTGTAAGTTGGAGACCATGATGTGGTAACGACCGTAGGTCGGGCTACATCAGCTTCCCCCCCTTCAAAAAGAGTCGTCCTCGACTCTCCATGTTCATCACGAAGTAGAAGAGGTCGAAGGACATCCTTGATCCTGGGGTTCACCATATAGTCGTCCTCGGGAAGATTGACTTGACAACACTTCAATGTTCCTTCACCCTCCATGAAGCCTACAAAGCTCACGACAAAAGCGAAGCAACACTCAAAGCGTAGCCAATTCATGAACATTATAGCATGAGTCCTCAAGTAGAAGGAAGTCACCTTATCTTGTAGAGATAGCTCGATGAAGGGTAGACATAGGTAACTCGCTTCGGTTCTTCTTGTCAACATATAGTCCATAGAGGTTGACGTGTATGCATTTGTGCCTTCACACAACAAAGACCAAGCAAAATATTTTCGTGCGTGATAGAGGAGCATGTCAAATGTGGCATGTCCATTCTTGTTCACAACACTATTAGCACAATACAAGGATAGCAAATGGAATGCATATGCAAGGTCAAAGTGCATGGAAATCGTTTGAACATCATCCAAATGTGGAAACTCAAAAACTCCATATAATGTCTTAGCGTGGCACTCAAAGCAATCGAATAGAAATTTGATCAACACCTTTGATGCAAAGTTAGGAGAATTTGGCAAAAACACAAAAGGAAGAATATCCAAAACATCATCATTATGTGTGTCAACCAACCATTGGAAGGGGAAATTGTTCGACATGTTGGATGTCACACACAAATCATCGATAGCAAATATCATGGGAATATGAGTATCCCAAGCGGAAGCAAAAACGACATGTTTGCAAACAAAACAAAGGAAAGAGCAAGTGGTCCTTATGTTTGTTGCAACAACAAGACGAGATTCTTGGAAGTTCTCATGACAATACATGCTCTTAATGGAATTGTGGTTGCAAACAAAACATCAGAAAGAGAAAATGTTCAACATTTTTGTTGCAACACACAAAGCATCATTATCCAAAATCGAAGAAACATGAATGTCACAAGGTGAGATAATACCATCAACATGCTTGCAATCAAACCATAGGAAAGAGCAATTTGCCAACATGAAAGATGCAAAGCATGCAAAAGGTATCAGAGCTGGGTTCGATCTTGAACTCACTTGTGGGATGCTCTCAAGAGCTCTTTTTGTCAACTCGTGCTCAACCGAGGTTGACATGATAGTGCGGGTACCTACACACATCATGCACAAAAGGAAGAACGTGTGTGCATGGTAGAGATACACATCATCCATCATGACGTATCTCTTCTTGTGCACATCACCATTAATGCCAATCAAGTATGAAATAGGTGCATGGTGAATATGCAAGTGGGGAACATGCTTATCATGGCAATCATCAAAATCTCTAAAAATTGAGAAAGCTATGGGGGGCATCTCATTATAACGCATATGATCAATGTTGTTGCAAGCAAAACAAGTGAAATAGCAAGCATTCATCTTATTGCAAGCAACGGGAGAAATTGAATGACTAGCATGACAAAGCAAGTCCGAAGCAATTGGAGGATACACACAAGATGCATAGCATGGCATGTTTATGGAAATGGTATCGCAATCAAACAATTCCACATGAGCAATATTATGCAAAGGTAAAGCATCACATGGGAATATGAATGAAGCATATGTAATGTCACAAGTATCATCCATAGCATGCATATCCTCACAATTCATCATGTCCACTAGTGGGATCATGGCATCATCAACACCCTTATTGTTACCATGTTCATACCTCTCATATGAAGTGGGTGTTGTGGAAGTAGTGGCCTCCTTGTGGACGACTTCGTCTTCTTGATGTAGCCATGTCATAACATCATCTTCGTGCACCATGTACATCTTCTCCAATTGAGGCATCATTGCTTCATGGTTTGGCGCTTCTTCATCCATGGAACCTAGCACAACACAAGAGAACACACTAGAGGTAGAGGGTAAGTTGTTAGAAATAGAAATGGTCTCACTTGACCTATCAACTACCACTCTCAACTCACTCGGTGTATCACTCATGCCCTCAAAGTGGAAGCACTCAATATCACATAAGGTGGAGTCACTCATCTCACTCTTGTTCTCACTCAAGTGGGCTAAGTGGCTCTCATACTCACATGGGATTGGTACCACATCATCACTCAAGCATATGGGGATAGGCTCGGTTTCCTCAACTCCAAGCGCCTCCTTTGGTGAAGGGAAAATCCCATGCTCACCATTCTTGACCTTGTCGCCTTCAAGGTTGGATGCCATAAGATGGGCATCATTGCTCTCCTCCATGGTCGAAGGGAAAATCCCATGCTCGACCGTCTTGTGGCCATCTTGTAGTAGTGGTGGAGGTAGGCTCATGCTATCCAACTTGGCGAAGTAGAGGTCTACATTTTCCTCATTGGCGAGGTCGTGGAAGTCAAGCGTAGGCGTTGAAGCTTGATGGCGTGGAGGAAGGCTTGCTCTTGGTGCCATTGTGGTGGTGGCACGAGTAGTTGAAGGTGCCCTATGATGGTGTCGACGGAGGTCATTGGCGTGCCTTGCCGATGGTTGATGTAGGTGGCGCACTTGGTCATCCACATGACACTCGCGACGATGATCACTTGCCTTGGCACGCTTCTTGTGCTTTTGGTGCCTTCTTGAGCTTGCTTGAGCATTATGGTTGGTGCTCATCAAGAATTCTTCGTCTTGGTGGCGAAGATGCCTTTGACGATGTCTTGTATCCTCTTTATGGTGGCGATGCTCATGAGAGGATGTTTGTCGATGAAGATTCTTGTTTCTTGGCGCCTCTTGATGTATATGATGTTTGGACGCCACTCTTGTTTGGATAGGAGTTGGAGCTTGGCGCCTTGGAGGTGATGTAGCTTGGCGCCTTGGAGATGGTGGAGCTTGACGCCATCTAGGTGGTGGCGCTTGTCGCCTTGGAGGTGGATCATCGAAGTAGGTGGTGCCCTTTGGTGTGGCACGCTTGGCCTTGAAGGTAATGGAATCTTGATGATGGGCCTCCGCTTGCTTGGCGTAGTAGGCTTCCATCTCCACGTGGTGGAGGAATTCTTCATGGCTCGTGGAGGAGCCATCAAACTCGATGAAGTTCTCCGTGTCCTCCATGCTCGGCGAGGCATCGTCGATGTCGTACTCGAAGTCGTCCATGCTTGGGGAGTAATTGTTGGTGTAGTACTCCATATCACCCAAGCATGTGGAGCCATTGTCGGTGTAGAGCTCCAAGTCTTCCATGCTTGAGGAGCCATAGTCGATGTCATGCTCCATGTATTCCATGCATGTGGAGCCGTTGTCGATGTAGTGCGCCGGGTCCTCAAAGCATGCGGAGCCATTGTCGGTGTTGTGCTCCGTCATGTCCTCTATACTTGTGGAGTCGTAGTCATGGTGGCTCATCATGGATTCTTCATAGATATCATCCTCGGTTCCGGAGTCCCTAGACATGATGCACAAGACCAAGTGGTGTATATGGAAGTGGTAGCGGGAGTTAGGGATACAACGTCAAACCTTACTTTACCTTGGAAGATCGTATCGTACAAGTGGCCACACTTGAGAGAAATAAACCAAGCAAAGTGAAGTTCACGCGGAACACCAAAACCAACTACGAACCAAAAAACACACACACAAGGCCTATGGTGGATAGGTATGGAAAGTGGCATGTCAAGAACCAATCCGAAATCAAGATGTTGTAATGGCAAGTAAAGAACCACAATGATCACAAAGCAAACAAGTCAATCCACAAGATAGGAAATATGTACAAGGAAACACACACGGTGGGATAAATGGGACTTGTGCGACGGAGAAAGTGAGCTAAGAACCAAATGATTACCTAGCGAAGACTATAAGCTCGTGTCACACAAGTACAAGGAGAGACGCTAGTTCGATTGCACAAAATTGGTGGGCTACAAGATATGCACAATAAGTACCACCTATATGATGTTCATCGAGCTTGCGCTTCCTATTCTATGAGGCACATGTATATCTCTTTCTTTTATTTTTCTTTTTCTTTTTCTATATATTTTTTTCTTTTTCTTTTTCTTTCTTTTCTTTTCACTTGCCTCTTCCTTGTGCCAACAACTATACAAGATAACTATATGAGATAGCGCTCACAATGTTTGCTCGGAATCTACAAGGTACCAAATGTGCATAGCCCAAGCAATCATAAGAGGAACTAGTCTCAATAGGTGTTTGTTGCTCGCAAAGATAGTGGGGTTCACAAAGGAATGCAAGTGGGGAGAAGTCGTGGAATGTTTATACCTTTCGTCGACGATCTTCACCCTTTATTGTTGGATTCCGCCTTGCTCACGGAATTTGGATGGAGTAGATAGCATGAACAACGTGGATGATGATGTAGAGCTCCTTCTCCTCTTCGAAACGAGCTAAAGAACACCAAAATCCGAGTTCGAATGCAAAAGTTATGCTCAAAACGGTGAGGGGCTGAAATCTGGAAATCTGTTTTTTACATTCAATCTTTGGGGTTAGTACCGCTTGGATAAGAGGTAGTACCGGAGTGCGGTAGTACCGGATTTTGGACCGGTAGTACCGCTTCCTCGACGCCTGGGGCAGATTTGTGGCCGTTTTCAGCGATTTTGGGGTGATTTGGGCGAAAAATCTTCAAGAAAACACCAAATCGAAGGGGGAAATCAAGGGATTAGGCCATGGGAACGCAGGGGAAGGTAGATCAACAAGTTTAGCAAGTAATCCACGGATCAAAACCTACCAAAGCTCACTCAAATCACAGATCGATCCAAAACACGAATTGGGGCTGTTTTTGGTGAAATTTTCGAATTTATGGGGAAAAGACCAAATCGATGAGAAATCCGTGGCAACCAAAAGCTGCTGATACCAGATGATGGAGGGGTTAACCTCTTGGGTGCCCGATCTTCACGGATCTCGTGGTCAAATCGATGGGAAAGCGAGGGGAAAGGGAGAAGGTAGCGGAAGCGAACACACACCTCGCGAAGAACACGATGAACACACGCAAAAACTCACACGATACAAGGCCGATTGCTCCCGAACGATGGCCACCGGTCCGATAGAATCCTCGCAAGGAAAGATCGGTCAACGTGCTCCCTCAAATCCACATCGGAGAGGGAAGAACACCTTGGGGAGGGTCTTGACAACTTGGAGACGAGACGTCGAACTCCAAGGCCTTGTTCAACGATGGATGCGTGATGCAAAGTCCAATCGAGGTTGGTGACGATAGTCGATCCCCTTGGTAAAGGGATGAGGCAAAACTAGAGATTCCACAATGGGGTTGTCTTTAGTCTATCATCTATGCCTAAGGGATACATGAGGGTGGGGCTCTATTTATAGGCCAGCCACTAAACAAGGGTAGTTTGGGGATAAACTAGGCAAATAGGTAAGTAAGGGAATACATGGGTGTGGCCCAACAGGCCTGTAGCACATACATGACCGTAGTACTGGGACCTAGGACCGGTAGTACCGGGTCACCACCGTAGTACCGCTCATGGTATCCGTTAGTACCGCTTATGGCGGTAGTACCGCAAGCCGATCCAGGGCATCCAGTGGCGATGGCTTGAGCTTCAGACGGCGGTTGGAGGCGGTAGTAATCTGACCGGTAGTACAGTTCTAGCCGACGAGTACCCGCTTGGACAACAGCTGCCGACATGTCTTCTTCCGTCTCCTCTTCCAAGCCTCCGTCTTGTCGGGCTTGATGCTCCGGGCTTCCTCCCTGGCCTCCGTACTTGTCAATGTGAACCTATCATGCATATGTGACGGAGTATGAAGTAGCATACCATTCAATAGGGTAGGAAGGGGGCTCGCATAGAGGAACGGATTCACCTTTGGAATCCATGACGACTTGGCGTAAGTTGGAGACCAAGATGTGGTAACGACCGTAGGTCGGGCTACATCACGATACAAGGCCGATTGCTCCCGAACGGCGGCCACCGGTCCGATAGAATCCTCGCAAGGAAAGTTCGGTCAACGTGCTCCCTCAAATCCACATCGGAGAGGGAAGAACACCTTGGGGAGGGTCTTGACAACTTGGAGACGAGACAATGAACTCCAAGGCCTTGTTCAACGATGGATGCGTGATGCAAAGTCCAATCGAGGTTGGTGACGATAGTCGGTCCCCTTGGATAAGGGGATGAGGCAAAACTAGAGATTCCACAATGGGGGTTGTCTTTAGTCTATCATCTATGCTTTAGGGGTACATGAAGGGGTGGGGGCTCTATTTATAGGCCAGCCACATAAACAGGGGTAGTTTGGGGATAAAACTAGGGTTTGGACGAGATAGAGGGGTACATGGGCCAAAGGCCCAGCTGGCATGCAGCCCATCGTGTAGGCCGGAGACTCTGGTGTGGGGTCCGGAGACTCCGGTCTGGCCGAGACTCAGTCTGTCTTCGGTGTCGTCTCCGGAGTGGCGTTCTGACTGTCCTCGGGCGGTTGCTGGGGTCGGTCCGAAGATAGGTCCGGACACTCCGGTGTAGCAGGACCGGAGACTCCGGTGTAGCAGGACCGGAGACTCCGGTGTAGGCCGGAGACTCCGGTGGTTCAGCCGTGGCTTCTTCCGTCTCCTCTTCCAAGCCTCCGTCTTGTCGGGCTTGATGTCCCGGGCTTCCTCCCTTGCCTCCGTACTTGTTGGTGTGAACCTATCATGCATATGTGACGGAGTATGAAGTAGCATACCATTCAATAGGGTAGGAAGTGGGCTCGCAAAGAGGAACGGGTTCACCTTTGGAGTCCATGACGACTTGGCGTAAGTTGGAGACCATGATGTGGTAACGACCGTAGGTCGGGCTACATCACTTCCCAGAGCTCCACAGATACTCTCCACGTGCGGTGTTTCGACTCCTGGTAATCGCTTGGTTCAATCTCTGGACCCACTGATCCTCGTGGTTGCACATCGCCTTTTCCTGCTGTTTGGTAAGAACCTGTAAGAGCTTCGTATATTGCTTGACGGATTACGCGTGACTTCCACCATATTTCCGTAGTATATACTTGTGCTTTTTAATGACTAACCATGACAGATACTTCGCGGAACCCTGCCACAATGACGAACGAAGAACTACATGCCCACTTCTCCGCGCTCTTGGTCAGTCGCGCTGAAGACGTGGATACGCGCCTAGGGGAGTTTGACACCAAGCTCACCAACGCCGTGGACAAGATCGATGGACTCGAGAAATCCTTCAACGCCAAGCTTGACATTCGGTTCAAGGAGCTTTTGAACAGATTGCCCGCACCCGCACCCACACATGGCGCACGGCGCATTTCGATCACGGGTCGAACTGCTGGTTTTAGTGTCAGCCGTACCCGTGACTACGGCTACGTGGCACCTCGGACTTCTTCTTTGCTGACATAAGGAGAGGGGCACGCCAGGTCTACTTGACCCGGCGGACGACGATATGTTTGACGAGGAGGTTGAACAACCTCCACAGGTACCTGCTGGCCGTCCCCGACATTACTACCGCAACGCTCGACCACCGGTACGTGATGATGATCATGTTGCAAAGCTTAAATTAAATATTCCGTCTTTTGAGGGTAAATATAATCCTGATGCATATCTTACATGGGAGATGGAAGTAGAACAACGTTTTGCATGCTTAAAATATCCTGAGAATATGCGTGTTAGTGCTGCTACATGTGAATTTACTAAATTTGCTTCCCTTTGGTGGTCTGAGTATTGTCGTTTAAATCCTACTAATATTCCTAGTACTTGGACTGCTTTAAAAACTGCTATGCGTGTTCGTTTTGTACCTCCCACTTATCAACGTGATTTTCTAAAGAATCTGACACGTTTAGAGCAAGGGAAAAATTCTGTAGAAGAGTATTATCAGGAATTGCAAACGGGGATGGTTAGGTGTGGTCTTGTTGAATCGAATGAACAAATGCTTGCACGTTTATTTGGTGGATTAAACAAGGACATTCAGCACATATTAGATTATAAGGAATATAATTCTATCACTCGTTTGTTTCATCTTGCTTGCAAAGCTGAACGTGAAGTGCAGGATCGCCAAACACCATGGAGGAGGACTAATAATCCTGCAGGTCGCACATCCATTTGGACATCCTGACAATCAGCGCCTCCTCGTGATTCGCCACTAGCTACTACCACATCCAAGACCACCACAAGATTTCTAGCTGCTCCTCCACCATCATCCAATGCTCCTGCTCGTAGTGCATCTTCTATGGCTTCCACGGGTAAGACAAAGGATATACAATGCCATAAGTCTTTGGGGTTTTGGTCATATTGAGAGACAGTGCACAACACAACGTGTGATGATGGTGCGGGAAGATGGTCAATATGATTCAGCGAGTGACTTTGATGAAGATACACTAGCCCTTATTTCTGATCGAGATGGAGACAATTCTGATGCTGATGAAGAGACAGAGGTAATGGGAGCTGAAGCTGCTGATCAATACAAGAGCTTAATTACACAACGTGTGTTGAGTGTGCAATTGAGCAAATCTGAGCAAGATCAACGCCACAACCTGTTCCAAACACGTGGTGTTGTCAAGGAAAAGCTATCTGATCATCATTGATGGAGGGAGTTGTAATAATCGGCGGTGTTGACATGGTAGAGAAGCTTGCGCTTCCAACAAGACAACGCCCACATTCATATTACATCCAATGGTTTGAGAGTTCTCGCAAGATCAAGGTAACAAGAACGGTACGCGTGCATTTTACTATTGGTACATATTCTGATTTTGATGATTGTGATGTTGTACCTACGCAAGCTTGTTCTTTGTTACTTGGTAGACTATGGCAATTTGATAGAGAATCTGTTCATAATGGCAAAACTAATCACTATTCTCTTATGCATGATGGAAAGAAAATTGGTCTAAAACCTATGACTCCCGAACAGATTTTAAAAGATGATCTTGCTAGAGCTAGTAGCGCTAAAACTAAGGAGAAAAATAAAAGTGAGAATCAGATTGTTGCTGCAGATTTTATACCACCAAAGAACACTAAATCTGATTCTACACATGCTACTGAAATTCGTTTGAAGAGTCCATGTATGCTTGCAAATAAAATTGATATTGTTGAACTAGATGTAAATAATACTCAATGTTATGCAATTGTCTGCAAAGAGGTTTTGTTTTTATTTGAGGATATGCCTCCTTCTTTGCCACCCGCTATTTCTAACCTTTTGCAGGAATATGAGGACGTCTTTCCCGCTGAGCTGCCACAAGGACTACCTCCTATTAGAGGAATTGAGCACCAAATTGATCTAATTCCTGGTGCTACGTTGCCCAACCGCGCACCATATAGAACCAATCCAGAGGAGACAAAGGAGATACAACGCCAAATTCAGGAACTACTCGACAGAGATCATATTCGTGAGTCCCTTAGCCCTGTCTTGTTCCTATTATTTTGGTACCTAAGAAAGATGGTTCTTCGCGCATGTGTACTGATTGTAGAGCTATCAATAATATTACTATTCGATATCGTCATCCTATTCCACGTTTAGATGACATGCTTGATGAATTGAGTGGCTCTACCATGTTTTCTAAAGTTGATTTGCGTAGTGGTTACCACTAGATTCGTATGAAATTAGGAGATGAATGGAAAACAACATTTAAAACTAAGTTCGGTTTATATGAGTGGTTAGTAATGCCGTTTGGTTTAACTAATGCACCTAGCACTTTCATGAGATTAATGAACGAAGTTTTACGTTCTTTCATTGGACGTTTTGTGGTAGTCTACTTTGATGATATTCTAATTTATAGCAAATCTTTAGAGGATCATTTGGACCATTTACGTGCTGTTTTCAATGCTTTACGTGATGCACGTTTGTTTGGTAACCTTGAGAAGTGCACCTTTTGCACCAATAGAGTTGCGTTTCTTGGCAATGTTGTTACATCACAGGGTATTGAAGTGGATCCAGCCAAGATTGAAGCTATTGAGAATTGGCCGCAGCCCAAGATGGTCACACAAGTGAGGAGTTTTCTTGGCCTCGGTGGTTTTTATAGGTGCTTTGTCAAAGACTTTGGATCAATTTCCGCGCCGCTGAATGAGCTTATCAAGAAGGATGTGCCCTTTGTTTGGGGCGATGCACAACAACAGGCCTTCGTCATATTGAAAGATAAGCTAACACATGCTCCCTTACTCCAACTTCCTGATTTTACTAAGACTTTTGAGCTTGAATGTGATGCTAGTGGAATTGGTTTGGGAGGAGTGTTATTACAAGAGGGAAAACCTGTTGCATATTTTAGTGAGAAATTGAGTGGGGCTAGTCTGAACTATTCTACTTATGATAAAGAATTATATGCGTTGGTTCGGACATTAGAAACTTGGCAACATTATCTATGGCCTAAGGAATTTGTTATTCATTCTGATCATGAATCTTTGAAGCATATTCGTAGTCAAGCTAAGTTGAATCGTCATCATGCAAAGTGGGTTGAATGTATTGAGTCTTTTCCTTATGTTATCAAACACAAAAAGGGTAAAGATAATATTATTGCTGATGCTTTGTCGCGCCGTTATACTTTGTTATCTCAACTTGACTTCAAAATATTTGGATTAGAAACTATTAAGGAACAATATGTGCATGATGGATTTGTGTTTGAAGTCAAGTTGAGATAACAAAGTATAATGGCGCGACAAAGCATCAACAATAATATTATCTTTGCCATTTTTGTGTTTGATAACATAAGGAAAAGACTCAATAAATTCAACCCACTTTGCATGACGACGATTCAACTTAGCTTGACTACGAATATGCTTCAAAGATTCATGATCAGAATGTATAACAAATTCTTTAGGCCATAGATAATGTTGCCAAGTTTCTAATGTCCGAACCAATGCATATAATTCTTTATCATAAGTAGAATAGTTCAGACTAGCCCCACTCAATTTCTCACTAAAATATGCAACAGGTTTTACCTCTTGTAATAACACCCCTCCCAAACCAATTCCAATAGCATCACATTCAAGCTCAAAAGTCTTAGTAAAATCAGGAAGTTGGAGTAAGGGAGCATGTGTTAGCTTATCTTTCAATATGACGAAGGCATCCCAAACAAAGGGCACATCCTTCTTGGTAAGCTCATTCAGCGCAATTGATCCAAAGTCTTTGACAAAGCGCCTATAAAACCAGAGGCCAAGAAAACTCCTCACTTGTGACCGCTTTGGCAATTCTCAATAGCTTCAATCTTGGCTGGATCCATTTCAATACCCTGTGATGTAACAACATAGCCAAGACACGAACTCGATTGGTGCAAAGGTGCACTCAAGGTTACCAAACAAACGCATCACGTAAAGCATTGAAAACAAAGACGTAAATGGTCCAAATGATCCTCTAAAGATTTGCTATAAATCAGAATATCATCAAAGTAGACTACCACAAAACGTCCAATGAAAGCACGTAAAACTTCGTTCATTAATCTCATGAAAGTGCTAGGTGCATTTGTTAAACCAAACGGCATGACTAACCACTCATATAAACCGAACTTAGTTTTAAATGCTGTTTTCCATTCATCTCCTAATTTCATACGAATCTGGTGGTAACCACTACGCAAATCAACTTTAGAAAACATGGTAGAGCCACAATTCATCAAGCATGTCATCTAAACGGAATAGGATGACGATATCGAATAGTAATATTATTGATAGCTCTATAATCAGTACACATGCGTGAAGAACCATCTTTCTTAGGTACCAAAATAATAGAACAAAGACATAAGGGACTCACGAATATGATCTCCGGCGAGTAGTTCCTGAATTTGGCGTTGTATCTCCTTGTCTCCTCTCGATTGGTTCTATATGTTAAACGTAGCACCAGGAATTAGATCAATTTGGTGCTCAATTCCTAATAGGAGGTAGTCCCGTGGCAGCGGGAAAACGCCCTCATATTCCTGCAAAAGGTTAGCAATAGCGGGTGGCAAAGAAGGAGGCATATCCTCAAATGAAAACAAAACCTCATTGCATAACATTGAGTATTGTTTACATCTAGTTCAGCAATATCAATTTTATATGCAAGCATACATGGACTCTTCAAACGAATTTCAGTAGCATGTGTAGAATCGGATGTAGTGTTCTTTGGTGGTATAAAATCTGCAGCAACAATCTGATTCTCACTTTTATTTTTCTCCTCAGTTTTAGCTCTACTAGCTCTAGCAAGATCATCTGTTAAAATCTGTTCGGGAGTCATAGGTTTTAGACCAATTTTCTTTCCATCATGCATAAGAGAATAGTGATTAGTTTTGCCATTATGAACAGATTCTCTATCAAATGGCCATGGTCTACCAAGTAACAAAGAACAAGCTTGCATAGGTACAACATCACAATCAACAAAATCAGAATATGTACCAATAGTAAAATGCACGCGTACCGTTCTTGTTACCTTGATCTTGCGAGAACTCTCAAACCATTGGATGTAATATGAATGTGGGTGTTGTCTTGTTGGAAGCGCAAGCTTCTCTACCATGTCAACACTGGCCAGATTATTACAACTCCCTCCATCAATGATGATCCAGATAGCTCTTTCCTTGACAACAACACGGTTTGAAACAGGTTGTGGCGTTGATCTTGCTCAGTTGCTCAATTGCACACTCAACACACGCTGTGTAATTAAGCTCTTGTATTGATCAGCCTTTAGCTCCCATTACCTCTCTTCATCAATTGTCTCCATCTCGAGCAGAAATAAGGGCTAGTGTATCTTCATCAAAGTCACCGCTGAATCGTATGACCATCTCCATCATCACACGTTGTGTTGCTGTCTCTCAATAGGAGCATTGAAAACCCAGCACTTGCCGAAATCTTGTGGTGGCCTTGGATGTGGTAGTAGCAGGTGGCGAATCACGAAGGAGGCGATTGTCTGGATGTCCAAGTGGATGTGCGACTAATTATTAGTCCTCCTCCATGGTGGTTGGCGATCCTGCAGTTCACGTTCAACTTTGCAAGCAAGATGAAACAAACGAGTGATAGAATTATATTCCTTATAATCTAATATGTGCTGAATGTCCTTGTTTAATCCACCAAAGAAACGTGCAAGCATTTGTTCATTAGATTCAACAAGACCACGCCGAACCATCCCCGTTTGCAATTCATGATAATACTCTTCTACAGATTTTTTTCCCTTGCTCTAAACGTGTCAGATTCTTTAGTAAATCACGTTGATAAGTGGGAGGTACAAAACGAACACGCATAGCAGCTTTTAAAGCAGTCCAAGTACTAGGAATAGTAGTAGGATTTAAACGACAATACTCAGACCACCAAAGGGAAGCAAATTTAGTAAATTCACATGTAGTAGCACTAACACGCATATTCTCAGGATATTTTAAGCATGCAAAACGTTGTTCTACTTCCATGTCCCATGTAAGATATGCATCAGGATTATATTTACCCTTAAAAGATGGAATATTTAATTTAAGCTTTGCAACATGATCATCATCACGCACCCAACTGGTCGCGCTTGCGGTAGTAATGTCGGGACGGCCACAGCACCGTGGAGGTTGTTCAACCTCCTCGTCAAACAACAGATTGTCGCCGCCGGGTCATAGTAGTACCATTGTTCGCCGTTCTCCCAATGTCGCAGAAGCAACATGCATGAAGTCCTGAAAGGCCAGAAGCCGGCAGGTGCGGCAAAATTCACTCCAGGACCGGAATGCGCCATGTGTGGGTGCGGTGCGGCAATCTGTTCAAAAGCTCCTTGAACCGAATTCAAGCTTGGCGTTGAAGGATTTCGAGTCCATCGATCTTGTCCATGGCGCTGGTGAGTTTGGTGTCAAACTAGCAGGTATCCTACGCCTCAATTGTGCCTTCGCCGCGACTAACCAAGAGCGCGGAGAAGTGGGCATGTAGTTCTTCGTTCGTCATTGTGGCAGGGTTCCGCGAAGTATCTGTCATGGTTAGTCCTTTAAAATCACAGGTATATACTACGGAAATATGGTGGAAGGCACGCGTAATCCGTCAAGCAATATACGAAGCTCTTACAAGTTCTTACCAAACAGCAGGAAAAGGCGATGTGCAACCGCGAGGATCAGTCGGTCTAGAGATTGAACCAAGCGATTACCAGGATTCGAAACACCGCATGGTGTTGTTGGAGTAGTGGTTGGTGCTTGCTTGTAGGTGAAGTACGTCTTTGGCTTGTTGTACTTGAAGTCCTCTTGCACTTGACGCTCGGCCTTTGATGCGATGTGCACAAGCTCAACCATTTTGTTGTACTTTTGGAACTCGGTGATGCGCTTGATGGGATGATTCAAGCCATTGAGGACGCGTGCCATTGTTTGTTCATCTCGCTCTTCAATGTTGGCACAGATCATGTTGAGCTCCATTTGCTTGAAGTACTCTTCCATGGTCTTTGTCCCTTGACTAAGCGTTTGAAGCTTGTTGAAGAGGTCACGCGTGTAGTGCGAAGGAACAAAGCGGGATCTCATATGGGCCTTCATATTTTGCCAAGTTGAGATTGGAGGCTCTTCTTTTGCTTCTCGAGCGAGTTGGACTTGTTCCCACCAAAGGTTGGCATACTCATCAAACTCGAGGGATGCCATGGCCATCATCTTCTCATTGCTATAGTTGTGCATGCGGAAGATCTTGTCGACCTTGAGTTCCCACGAGAGATATTCCTCGGGTTCATTGGAACCGGTGAACTTGGGCATGGTGAATTTGAGCTTGCCGAAAGTTTCTTCTCCATTGCGGTTCCGGTTGCGGCGGTTGCCATGATGTTGGCGGTCATCATCATCATCCGAGCTCTCATGTCGTGCTTGGTGATGGTTGCGTTGCTCTTGCGGTTGTTGAGGTGCCTCGTTTGGTGGTGGAACTTGGTTTTGACGACGAGCTTAGGGAGCCTGCTCTTGTTCTTGTCGCGGTTGAGGACGAGGAGGAGGTTGTGCATCCTCACGACGAGCTCGGGGAGCTTGCTCTTGTTCTTGTCGTGGTTGATGCCGAGGAGCATTGGCTTGCGCCATGTGGCGAGGAGGACGTCGAGCTGCATGTGCAATGGGCTGCTCTCTTTCTTCTTGATGTGGAGGAGGCTCGTCATGACTATCATGTTGCCGACGTTGACGATCATGTCGATGATGACGCCTTGGTGGATCTTCGAGTGCTTCACATCGACGGTGATCTTGTTCGTCCTCTTCGGATGCTTCACTTGTTGTTGAAAGGACATGTCGACGGTGATGGGCTTGGCGGTCCATGTGAGGTTGCTCTTATTGAATCACAAGTGCATTTGGTTGTGGCCAGTTCGCTTCACGTCGTGGAGGTCTTGCGGAGAGGTCACCATCATAGCTTGACGTTGCGGCGTGTCGTGGAGATGGTACCGCTTGAGAAGAGCTCATGGATTGAAGAACGGGTCCATCCCGGTGTCTTGAAGCGTGACGGAGAGGTGCACTTGATTCACTTGAGGAGTGCCGAGATGAGCTTGAGTCGCGCGAGCGTGGCCTTGCTAGTCCATCAATGAGGCGTTGAAGCTTCTCATCCGTTGAGGCGAGTTCACGACCAAGAGCTTCATTTTGATGACCGAGGTTGTGTTGCATGGCATGCATTTGGCCACGGACTTCTTCGAAGCGGTTGTCGATGTTCTTGAATTCCACACGGGCCTCGCTAAATTGTTCATCTTGGCGCCGCTCAAGAGCTTCACAACGGTAGTTGAATTCTCCGCGGACCTTCCAATGGTCCTATCTTGTCATGAATTGTGTGTCGTCCTCCGGAGGTTGTGGAGGTTGGGATGGCTCGCCATTCCTGTCCATGATGCAAAGCCGACAAGGGTTGTATATGGAGGAAAAAGGGGTGCGTAGAGTTAGCCTTTTACCTCACCTTGGAGATTATATCAAACCAATTGCCACACAAATGAGCGAACAACGTGCAAAGTGAAATGGGCAAGAAACTCACACACAAATATGCTACAACTCCCAAAAGCTTTTGGTGGAAGGTTAGGATTGTGGAAAACCAAACGAAACGATCCAAGCAAAAGGTTATTGTTCTATGTGGTAAAGAACCAAAGATCAAAAGCGAAAAGATACGATCTACAAAAACATGGAAAACGCACACGTGGAGAAAAACGGGGTTAGCACGACTATGAAAATGAGCACAAAAGGTCCTAACGAAGACTACGCTCGGTTGTCGTGCTAACTCAAGGAGAGACCACAACTCGTTTGCCAAAAGAGGATAAGCAATAATTTGTGCACTTTCCTTGGTGCGCTCTTTCTTCTCTCTTTCTTGGCTTACAAGCTTGGTATTCTCTTTGTATTGGGAGACTATGTATCTTTTTCTCTTTTTTTTGATTCTTTTCCTTTTTCTCCCTTTCTATGCTACTATGTTAGCTTTTGTATTTGACCTCACACTCTCACTTTCCGAAGGCAAGTGCACAATGCTTAGACAAACACAAAATGAGTTGCTCTCATAGGATAGATACACACAAAGGAAGATATGGGGTTGTCAAAGTGGTGCAAGTTATACCTTTGGTATTGTTGACGACTTGCAACCATTGGTGGGGATGATGTTCGAGTGTCGCGGTGTCGATGAGCGCGGGTGACTTTGATGCGGAAGCTTGTGTTAAAATGGCGACAAACACCCGAAACACGAACAAGATAAAGGGGGAAAGTCAGCAAACGAAAATGAGGCGTCAAGAGAGAAGAAAAGTTTGGATCAAGGCGGTAGTACCAGCAGGGTCAGTATCGGACGGCGGTAGTATCTGCTTCGACCGTAGTACCGTTGGTCGCAGAACAAGAACGAGAACAAGATCCACTTGACACAAACCTCAAATTCGTGGTAATCTGACCGAAAGGCTGGGCTAGGAACAATCAGGGGCTATAGATCGACTCCAAAAGCAACAGATCTATGGACCAAAACCACGAAAAACTCACCAAATCCAAAGATCGATCCGAAGGCAAATTGGGGCTCTTTTTGGTGGGATTTTCGATTTTAAGGGGAATAAAGAAAAATTGGGGGGAAATTCGTGATCAACCTTGCTCTTGATACCAATATGTTATGGGGTAACCCCTTGGGGTGGCCCGATCTTTCACGAATTCCACGAGAAACGAGGGGAAAACGGTGGTCGGGGAAGGAAGGGGATGAAAACCACGAACACACGCACACAAAACACGATACACGCCGATCCCTCACGCCGGTGGCAACCGGTCCAACATAATTCCTAGGATCGGTGTTGGGCGAAGCTCTCTCACCATGCCAACAACGGGGGACGAGGTGCTTGGTGAGATCTTGACGACTTGGGGGCGAGAAACCGAGAACCCAAGGCCTTGTACAACTTGAACGCACTAGGCAAGATCCAAGAGGGGTGGATAATAGGGTGCTCCTTGGTAGGAGCATGAGACCAATAGATGTAAGATCCTCAAAGGGTTTCCTTAATCTATTATTATCCAAGTCTAGGGTTTACAATGGAGGGTGGGGGCTATATATAGGCCAACCACATAAACAGGGGTATTTTGGGAACAAATAGCGAAATATAGAGAGGGTTACGGTACATTTGGGCCGTAGTACGATCTGGTCGTCCGGTAGTACCGGTCCTGTCTGGGTAGTACCGCCAAAGGATGAGAGCATTTGGCTTGCGCTGGGGTCGTCTGTTGGTGGCGGTAGCAGAAGGCGGTAGTGCCGACGGGCGGTAGTACTCACCACTGTGTCCTAGTATCATTGCGACAGAGCATTTGGTCTCTTTTGCTGGTGCTCCTCCGTTCTGTGGGTCCTTCTCTTCGTACCTGATGTTGCACAAGGTATGCGTATGAAGTAGCAGGCCATCCAAGGGTGTATCGAAGTCACACAAGGAGAGGAGCGAGTTCACCTTAGCTTGAAGTCACCTTAGCTTGAAGGAGTTTGGCTCGGGCACGAGTCATGGGTCCACTTGGGGAGCTCGTGGGAGTAGATGTAGTAGCGGTTGTAGGACGGGCTGCATCAAATACGGACTCTAAAAAGTGGCTAATTAAAATCCTGCGAAAATTACATGGGCCTGGCCCAAAATAAAGGTGTCGCAGCACCATATTAAGCTATGGACGAATTCGTGAAGTATTAATCTTGAATATTTCGTCCAAGCCTTCTTTCTTCATTATGGTGGCCTCAAAGTTCTGAAATCTTCATCCGTGGCCTTCTCTTGGATCATCACACGCTTGCTGCCATCTCCATGCATGGCCATGCTCCAATGCTTGTCCCTCTCATCCATGCTTGGTCCATCATTCCTAAGAGTAAGAAATACATCTGATTTAGGCAGCATCATATTCTCATTTATGTGAGGAATAGTTCCAAGAAATGAAAGTACCTGATAGTTAAGTTGTTTGGCATGAGATCTTGTGATGGGTCCTTGTATGTGTGTAGCTGTAGGTACAACGGTTGTATCAATAGAAGGGATGTCCACATCACTTACGTGAACAGTCCTACCATAGGACCATGCTAGAGGAAGGAGACAACTAGAGATATAGAGGTTGGAGAAAGAGGGAGGAGGCGCATAAAGAAGGGAGGGGGAACTCCCAACTCACGATCTTATATTGTGTGTCCTCCTCCAAGGGGAAGGGGCTCTTTATATAGGGTGGAGGGGCAGGATTTCCCCTCCACCAATGCTTCCAAGCGGCAGCCAAGGAAGGGGCTTCCCTAGGGGATCACTTTTCTCCATCGGCCGTTATAGCGATATTTTTTTTGCGCCTGCGCGCTTTCCGGAGAAAAATAAAAAAAAATCGAATTTTTTTTTGGGGCTAACCTATTTTTAGACCCCGTAGATCAGTTCTAGACACTCGCCATCATAGTGATTTTCCACCTCTCGGTTCGCTTTTTCAGGGTGCCATATCATCATACATTGCTTGTTGTGTCGCGTCGTGACATCATTGGTGATCTAGGCTCGCGTCTCTAGTACGGTCTAGCCTAGGACCAGCACAGTACCATCGTTGAGCATTCTTTCAACTTTTGCATTGCTGTTTTGATAATTGCTAACCCCCTTTGCTAAGCCTTCCCAGAGCTCCACAGATACTCTCCACGTGCGGTGTTTCGACTCCTGGTAATCGCTTGGTTCAATCTCTGGACCCACCGATCCTCGCGGTTGCACATCGCCTTTTCCTGGTGTTTGGTAAGAACTTGTAAGAGCTTCGTATATTGCTTGACGGATTACGCGTGCCTTCCACCATATTTCCGTAGTATATACATGTGCTTTTTAAAGACTAACCATGACAGATACTTCGCGGAACCCTACAACCGTGCGGGCAATCTGTTCAAAGGGGATGGTTCGGTGTGGTCTGGTTGAATCCAATGAACAAATGCTTGCACGTTTCTTTGGTGGATTAAACAAGGACATTTAGCACATATTACATTATAAGGAATATAATTCTATCACTCGTTTGTTTCATCTTGCTTGCAAAGCTAAACGTGAAGTGTAGGATCGCCAACCACCATGGAGAAGGACTAATAATTATGCAGGTCGCACATCCACTTGGACATCCCGACAATCAGCGCCTCCTTCTCGTGATTCGCCACCAGCTACTACCACATCCAAGGCCACCACAAGATTTCCAGCTACTCCTCCACCGTCATCCAATGCTCCTGCTCGTAGTGCATCTTCTATGGCTTCCACGGGTAAGACAAAAGATATCCAATGCCGCAAGTGCTGGTGTTTTGGTCATATTGAGAGACAGTGCATAACACAACGTGTGATGATGGTGCGGGAAGATGGTCAATACGATTCAGCGAGTGACTTTGATGAAGATACACTAGCCCTTATTTTTGCTCCAGATGGAGACAATTCTAATGCTGATGAAGAGACAGAGGTAATGGGAGCTGAAGCTGCTGATCAATACAAGAGCTTAATTACACAACTTGTGTTGAGTGTGCAATTGAGCAAATCTGAGCAAGATCAACGCCACAACCTGTTCCAAACACGTGGTGTTGTCAAGGAAAGGGCTATAAGGATCATCATTGATGGCGGGAGTTGTAATAATCTGGCTAGTGTTGACATGGTAGAGAAGCTTGCGCTTCCAACAACACAACGCCCACATTCATATTACATCCAGTGGTTTGAGAGTTCTCGCAAGATCAAGGTAACAAGAACGGTACGCGTGCATTTTACTATTGGTACATATTCTGATTTTGTTGATTGTGATGTTGTACCTATGCATGCTTGTTCTTTGTTACTTGGTAGACCATGGCAATTTGATAGAGAATCTGTTCATAATGGCAAAACTAATCACTATTCTCTTATGCATGATGGAAATAAAATTGGTCTAAAACCTATGACTCCCGAACAGATTTTAAAAGATGATCTTACTAGAGCTAGTAGAGCTAAAACTGAGGAGAAAAATAAAAGTGAGAATCAGATTGTTGCTGCAGATTTTATATCACCAAAGAACACTAAATCTGATGCTACACATGCTACTGAAATTCGTTTGAAGAGTCCATGTATGCTTGCAAATAAAATTGATATTACTGAACTAGATGTAAACAATACTCAATGTTATGCAATTGTCTGCAAAGAGGTTTTGTTTTCATTTGAGGATATGCCTCCTTCTTTGCCACCCGCTATTGCTAACCTTTTGCAGGAATATGAGGACGTCTTTTCAATGATGCCACCAGACTACCTCCTATTAGAGGAATTGAGCACCAAATTGATCTAATTCCTGGTGCCACGTTGCCCAACCGCGCCATATAGAACCAATCCAGAGGAGACAAAGGAGATACAACGCCAAATTCAGGAACTACTCGTGAGATCATATTCGTGAGTCCCTTAGCCCTGTCTTTGTTCCTATTATTTTGGTACCTAAGAAAGATGGTTCTTCGCGCATGTGTACTGATTGTAGAGCTATCAATAATATTACTATTCGATATCGTCATCCTATTCCACGTTTAGATGACATGCTTGATGAATTAAGTGGCTCTACCATGTTTTCTAAAGTTGATTTGCGTAGTGGTTACCACCAGATTCGTATGAAATTAGGAGATGAATGGAAAACAGCATTTAAAACTAAGTTCGGTTTATATGAGTGGTTAGTAATGCCGTTTGGTTTAACTAATGCACCTTGCACTTTCATGAGATTAATGAACGAAGTTTTACGTGCTTTCATTGGACGTTTTGTGGTAGTCTACTTGATGTGGACATCCCTTCTATTGATACAACCGTTGTACCTACGGCAACACACATACAAGGATCCATCACAAGATCTCATGCCAAACAACTTAACTATCAGGTACTTTCGTTTCTTGGAACTATTCCTTACATACATGAGAATATGATGCTGCCTAAATCAGATGTATTTCTTACTCTTAGGAATGATGGACCAAGCATGGATGAGAGGGACAAGCATTGGAGCATGGCCATGCATGGAGATGGCAGCAAGCATGTGATGATCCAAGAGAAGGCCACGGATGAAGATTTCAGAACTTTGAGGCCACCATAATGAAGAAAGAAGGCTTGGAGGAAATATTCAAGATCAAGACTTTACGAATTCGTCCATAGCTTAATATGGTGCTGCGACACCTTTATTTTTGGCCAGGCCCATGTAATTTTCGCAGGATTTTAATTAGCCACTTTTTGGAGTTCGTATTTGAGGGGAAAAGGACTTTTAGGGTTGGATTCGGCCACCACTTCCATGGCTGGCCGAAACCCCTTAAATACTCCCCATAGCCGTCCCCCTAGACTCGGATTTTGTTTAGACATTAAGTTAGCCATCATAGCAACTTCGCCAAGGCTCGAGCGTCGCAGAGGCCTCTTGTACTTCGCACCTATTCAGGATCCCACCTCTTCAATAAAGCTTTCCTCTTAATCCGCAATATCTTGATTGCAATATTGGTTCTTACTTGTTCTCAATTTCAGGTAGGAATTAAGACCCTCGCTGGTCAGGCTGATCGTGTTCCCACAGGATCTGTAACCTCCAGGAGATTGGCCTAGCGATTGCATTGGCGCTCGTTCTCGCACGTGTAGTCGGATCATCAAGCCCGAACTCAACCAAATCGACTATCATCTTCTCATCGAAAGATCGGACACCTTTTCCCTATCAAGTGGTATCAGATTTCAGGTTGCTCGGTGAGATTTTACTGTTTTCGTAGATTAGATCTGTTTTTACCTATAACCCACGAAAAAGCCAAAAACACAGTTAGAGTTTAGATCCATCCCATAACCAATCTACGCCTCGCATTATCTTTTCAGTTTTTGCATTGTTGAATTTGTGTTTACATCGTCGCGTCGAGTTGCCGGTCTTAGTGTCTCGTCCCTTAGAGTTTCGAGTTCTGATCATAGTAGTCACCGCCACACTCGCCGATCACCGCCACCATATTCCGCCACCATATTCCGCCGCCATATACCCTGCCACCATAAACCCTAATACTCCGCCATCGCCTTCCTACCACGACACAGATCCGATCAGTTTCCTGCCGTGGTATGAGTCCGAGTAGAGTTATTGTTTCCTAGTTATTTCTTTTTACTTTCCTTCTTTGTTGTTTCCGTGTTAAGCTAAAGTCCGTGTCGAGCTAAGAGTCCGGTCATAAGTCCAGAAGGAGAGTAAAAAAAAAAAAAATTCTCCATCGAGCTAAGAGTCTGGAACCGCCTCCAAAAAAAATTTCTGGCTATACTAGTTTTCGGCTTTGGGGATCACTTTTCTCCATCGGCCGTTATAGCGATATTTTTTTGGCGCCTGCACGCTTTCCGGAACAAAATAAAAAATTTCGAATTTTTTTTTTTGGGCTAACCTCTTTTTAGACCCCGTAGATCAGTTCTAGACACTCGCCATCATAGTGATTTTCCACCTCTCGGTTCGCTTTTCAGGGTGCCATATCATCATACATTGCTTGTTGTGTCGCGTCGTGACATTGTTGGTGATCTAGGCTCGCGTCTCTAGTACGGTCTAGCCTAGGACCAGCACAGTACCGTCGTTGAGCATTCTTTCAACTTTTGCATTGCTGTTTTGATAATTGCTACCCCCCCTTGCTAAGCCTTCCCAGAGCTCCACAAATATTCTCCACGTGCGGTGTCTCGACTCCTGGTAATTGCTTGGTTCAATCTCTGGACCCACTAATCCTCGCAGTTGCACATCGCCTTTTCCTGCTGTTTGGTAAGAACTTGTAAGAGCTTCGTATATTGCTTGACAGATTATGCGTGACTTCCACCATATTCCCGTAGTATATACCTGTGCTTTTTAAGGACTAACCATGACAGATACCAGGAACCACCGCCACCATGACGAACGAAGAACTACATGCCCACTTCTCTGCGCTCTTGGTCAGTCGCGCTGAAGACATGGATACGCGCCTAGGGGAATTTGACACCAAGCTCACCAACGCCGTGGACAAGATCGATAGACTCGAGAAATCCTTCAACGCCAAGCTTGACGTTCGGTTCAAGGAGCTTTTGAACAGATTGCCCGCACCCGTACCCGCGCCCACACATGGCGCACGGCACATTCCGATCACGGGTCGGACTGGCTCACCGCCGCACTGCGGCTATCGCTGGTGGCCGACCTCGGACTTCCGCTGCAGTCTTTGCTACATTGGGGACGACGACGGGTACTACGACCCGACGACGACGATCTGTTTGGAGGAGGTTGAACAACCTCCACAATTACTGGGTTCCCCGACATTACTACATCAACGCCGACCACCGGTACGTGATGATGATCATGTTGCAAAGCTTAAATTAAATATTCCATCTTTTGAGGGTAAATATAATCCTGATGCATATCTTACATGGGAGATGGAAGTAGAACAACGTTTTGCATGCTTAAAATATCCTGAGAATATGCGTGTTAGTGCTGCTACATGTGAATTTACTAAATTTGCTTCCCTTTGGTGGTCTGAGTATTGTCGTTTAAATCCTACTACTATTCCTAGTACTTGGACTGCTTTAAAAACTGCTATGCGTGTTTGTTTTGTACCTCCCACTTATCAACGTGATTTACTAAAGAATCTGACACGTCTAGAGCAAGGGAAAAATTCTGTAGAAGAGTATTATTAGGAATTGCAAACAGGGATGGTTCGGTGTGGTCTTGTTGAATCTAATGAACAAATGCTTGCACGTTTCTTTGGTGGATTAAACAAGGACATTCAACACATATTAGATTATAAGGAATATAATTCTATCACTCGTTTGTTTCATCTTGCTTGCAAAGCTGAACGTGAAGTGTAGGATCGCCAAACACCATGGAGGAGGACTAATAATTCTGCAGGTCGCACATCCACTTGGACATCCCGACTATCAGCGCCTCCTCGTGATTCGCCACCAGCTACTACCACATCCAAGGCCACCACAAGATTTCCAGCTGCTCCTCCACCATCATCCAATGCTCCTGCTCGTAGTGCATCTTCTATGGCTTCCACGGGTAAGACAAAGGATATACAATGCCGCAAGTGCTGGGGTTTTGGTCATATTGAGAGACAGTGCACAACACAACGTGTGATGATGGTGCGAGAAGATGGTCAATACGATTCAGCGAGTGACTTCGATGAAGATACATTAGCCCTTATTTCTGCTCGAGATGGAGACAGTTCTGATGCTGATGAAGAGACAGAGGTAATGGGAGCTGAAGCTGCTGATCAATACAAGAGCTTAATTACATAACGTGTGTTGAGTGTGCAATTGAGCAAATCTGAGCAAGATCAACGCCACAACCTGTTCCAAACACCTGGTGTTGTCAAGGACAGAGCTATACGGATCATCATTGATGGAGGGAGTTGTAATAATCTGGCCAGTGTTGACATGGTAGAGAAGCTTGCGCTTCCAACAAGACAACGCCCACATTCATATTACATCCAATGGTTTGAGAGTTCTCGCAAGATCAAGGTAACAAGAACGGTACGCGTGCATTTTACTATTGGTACATATTCTGATTTTGTTGATTGTGATGTTGTACCTATGCAAGCTTGTTCTTTGTTACTTGGTAGACCATGGCAATTTGATAGAGAATCTGTTCATAATGGAAAAACTAATCACTATTCTCTTCTGCATGATGGAAAGAAAATTGGTCTAAAACCTATGACTCCCGAACAGATTTTAAAAGATGATCTTGCTAGAGCTAGAGCTAAAACTGAGGAAAAAAATAAAAGTGAGAATCAGATTGTTGCTGCAGATTTTATACCACCAAAGAACACTAAACCTGATTCTACACATGCTACTGAAATTCGTTTGAAGAGTCCATGTATGCTTGCAAATAACATTGATATTGCTGAACTAGATGTAAACAATACTCAATGTTATGCAATTGTCTGCAAAGAGGTTTTGTTTTCATTTGAGGATATGCCTCCTTCTTTGCCACCCGCTATTGCTAACCTTTTGCAGGAATATGAGGACGTCTTTCCCGCTGAGCTGCCACCAGGACTACCTCCTATTAGAGGAATTGAGCACCAAATTGATCTAATTCCTGGTGCCACGTTGCCCAACCGCGCGCCATATAGAACCAATCCAGAGGAGACAAAGGAGATACAACGCCAAATTCAGGAACTACTCGACAGAGATCATATTCGTGAGTCCCTTAGCCCCTGTGCTGTTCCTATTATTTTGGTACCAAAGAAAGATGGTTCTTCGCGCATGTGTACTGATTGTAGAGCTATCAATAATATTACTATTCGATATCGTCATCCTATTCCACGTTTAGATGACATGCTTGATGAATTGAGTGGCTCTACCATGTTTTCTAAAGTTGATTTGCGTAGTGGTTACCACCATATTCGTATGAAATTAGGAGATGAATAGAAAACAGCATTTAAAACTAAGTTCGGTTTATATGAGTGGTTAGTAATGCCGTTTGGTTTAACTAATGCACCTAGCACTTTTCATGAGATTAATGAACGAAGTTTTACGTGCTTTCATTGGACGTTTTGTGGTAGTCTACTTTGATGATATTCTGATTTATAGCAAATCTTTAGAGGATCATTTGGACCATTTACGTGTTGTTTTCAATGCTTTACGTGATGCACGTTTGTTTGGTAACCTTGAGAAGTGCACCTTTTGCACCAATCGAGTTGCATTTCTTGGCTATGTTGTTACATCACAGGGTATTGAAGTGGATCCAGCCAAGATTGAAGCTATTGAGAATTGGCCGCAGCCCAAGACGGTCACACAAGTGAGGAGTTTTCTTGGCCTCGCTGGTTTTTATAGGCGCTTTGTCAAAGACTTTGGATCAATTGCCGCGCCGCTGAATGAGCTTACCAAGAAGGATGTACCCTTTGTTTGGGGCGATGCACAACAACAGGCCTTTATCATATTGAAAGATAAGCTAACACATGCTCCCTTACTCCAACTTCCTGATTTTACTAAGACTTTTGAGCTTGAATGTGATGCTAGTGGAATTGGTTTGGGAGGGGTGTTATTACAAGAGGGAAAACCTGTTGCATATTTTAGTGAGAAATTGACTGGGGCTAGTCTGAACTATTCTACTTATGATAAAGAATTATATGCGTTGGTTCGGACATTAGAAACTTGGCAACATTATCTATGGCCTAAAGAATTTGTTATTCATTCTGATCATGAATCTTTGAAGCATATTTGTAGTCAAGCTAAGTTGAATCATCGTCATGCAAAGTGGGTTGAATTTATTGAGTCTTTTCCTTATGTTATCAAACACAAAAAGGGTAAAGATAATATTATTGCTGATGCTTTGTCGCGCCGTTATACTTTGTTATCTCAACTTGACTTCAAAATATGTGGATTAGAAGCTATTAAGGAACAATGTGTGCATGATGCTGAATTTAAAGATGTGTTGCAGAATTGTAGAGATGGTAGAACTTGGAACAAGTTCGTCTTCAATGATGGATCTGTGTTCCGTGCTAACAAACTATGCATTCCAGATAGTTCTGTTCGTCTTTTGTTGTTACAGGAGGCGCATGGAGGAGGATTGATGGGACACTTTGGTGTCAAGAAGACAGAGGATGTTCTTGCTGCACACTTATGCGTCGAGATGTTGAGCGATTTGTGGCACGCTGCACTACTTGTCAAAAAACTAAGTCTCGCCTTAATCCACACGGTTTATATATGCCTCTTCCTGTTCCACGTATGCGTCGAGATGTTGAGCGATTTGTGGCACGCTGCACTACTTGTCAAAAAGCTAAGTCTCGCCTTAATCCACACGGTTTATATATGCCTCTTCCTGTTCCTAGTATTCCTTGGGAGGATATTTCTATGGACTTTGTTTTGGGATTGCCACGAACACAGAAGGGGAGGGATATTATTTTTGTTGTTGTGGATCGGTTTTCTAAGATGGCACACTTTATTCCTTGTCATAAAACGGATGATGCTGCGCATATTGCTGATTTGTTCTTTCGTGAAATTGTTCGTTTGCATGGTGTGCCAAATACTATTGTCTCTGATCGTGATACTAAATTTCTTAGCCACTTTTGGAGATGTTTATGGGCTAAGTTGGGGACTAAATTGCTCTTTAGTACTACGTCATCCCCAAACTGATGGTCAACTGAAGTAGTAAATAGAACTTTGTCTACTATGTTGCGGGCTGTTTTAAAGAAGAACTTAAAATTGTGGGAAGAGTGTTTACCTCATATAGAATTTGCTTATAATCGTTCACTGCATTCTACCACAAAGATGTGCCCATTTGAGATTGTGTATGGTTTTGTTCCTCGTGCACCTATTGATTTATTGCCTTTACCTTCTTCGGTGCAACATAATTTGGATGCTACACAACGCGCTGAAATGATATTAAACTTGCATAAGACTACTAAAGATAACATTGAACACATGAATGCTAAGTATAAACTTGCTGGGGATAAAGGGAGAAAGCATGTTGTGTTTGATGTTGGTGATCTTGTTTGGTTACATTTGCGTAAAGATTGTTTTCCTGATTTACGCAAGTCTAAGTTAATGCCACGTGCTGCTGGTCCCTTTAAGTTGTTAGAGAAAATAAATGATAATGCATATACACTTGAGTTGCCTGCAGACTTTGGTACGGTTAGTCCTACGTTTAACATTGCAGATTTGAAGCCTTACTTTGGTGAGGAAGATGAGATTGCATCGAGGACGACTTCAATTCAAGAAGGGGAGCATGATGTGGACATACCTTCTATTGATACAACCGTTGTACCTACAGCAACACACATACAAGGACCCATCACAATATCTCGTGCCAAACAACTTAACTATCAGGTACTTTCGTTTCTTGGAACTATTCCTTACATACATGAGAATATGATGCTGCCTAAATCAGATGTATTTCTTACTCTTAGGAATGATGGACCAAGCATGGATGAGAGGGACAAGCATTGGAGCATGGCCATGCATGGAGATGGCAGCAAGCATGTGATGATCCAAGAGAAGGCCACGGATGAAGATTTCAGAACTTTGAGGCCACCATAATGAAGAAAGAAGGCTTGGAGGAAATATTCAAGATCAAGACTTTACGAATTCGTCCATAGCTTAATATGGTGCTGCGACACCTTTACTTTGGGCTAGGCCCATGTAATTTTCGCAGGATTTTAATTAGCCACTTTTTAGAGTCCGTATTTGAGGGGAAAAGGACTTTTAGGGTTGGATTCGGCCACCACTTCCATGGCTGGCCGAAACCCCACCTTTTCGCCCTTAAATACTCCCCATAGCCAACCCCCTAGACTCGGATTTTGTTTAGACATTAAGTTAGCCATAGTCGCAACTTCGCCAAGGCTCGAGCGTCGCGGAGGCCTCTTGTACTTCGCACCTATTCAGGATCCCACCTTTTCAATAAAGCTTTCATCTTAATCCGCAATATCTCGATTGCAATATTGGTTCTTACTTGTTCTCGATTTTAGGTAGGAATTAAGACCCTCGTTGGTCAGGCTGATCGTGTTCTCGCAGGATCAGTAACCTCCAGGAGATTGGCCTAGCGATTGCATTGGCGCTCGTGCTCGCACGTGTAGTCGGATCGTCAAGCCCAAACTCCACCAAATCGATTATCTTCATCTCATCGAAAGATCGGACACCTTTGCCCTATCAGGTCGTCATCATACACCGTATGTGTACGAAACCACGAGGGGACACACTTGGGCACCTTGGATGTCGTGAGCCAAACGGCTGCATGATGATGGAGCAAGGGGTGACCTACGAGGAGCTTCGCGACCTTGAAGTCGGCTACGAGCATGACTACTTCAACCACGTTCCCCTCAGAACGTTAACCGTGTTCGGACTACAAGGGTATGTATCCTAAACCTTTGGCCACTACTTCATTACTAATAGATAGATCTTGGGCATTAGGGAAATCCGTCGTAGGAAATTTTTGTTTTCTGCACTGGAACCCCAACAGTGGTATTAGAGCCGATCTGTGCGTAGTAATGTTGTATGGCCAGTACGCACGTGGATTGTGCGGGCATTGATCCTATAGTTGTTACCCTCCCACATGTACGTGTTTATATCGCGGAATTGTTTGATGAAGGGGCCTATACCGACCTTACGCATAGCCGTACGCAAGACTGGTTCTATGCTCGACATACGGCTTGTTCCGTATAAGTGGCTATCAGGTGTCTATCTCTCTTTCAAAAGTTGATATAGCATTTACAATGGAGGACCCCTAAAGGGGTGTAGTAGAGACAACTTTTTTGATCCATGTTGTGGTTGGAAACTTCGTAGATTAGAAATGATTCAATTGCAAAAGCCCTATCAACCACGTAAAACTTGCAAAATATAAAGTAGAGGCGTCTAACTTTATTTTGTAGGAGGGCTTGTGTTATGATATGGTATTGGTTGTTACGAAGGTAAAGTAGTTTACTTCTCTATTACCAAGTTGTGTAGTAATAGCCATCGTTCCAATGGACGACCTACTGGTGGTGTCATGGACTTGGCGTCAAACCGGTGGCAAGATGGATATCATGCCGGAGCACTCGATGGAGATCAAGGCGCAAGAAGTACCATATCATATCAAATATACATGTGATGTTGATACCTGTTTTACATCTTATTATGTGCTTGTATCAGATACACAACAGTAGCATAAAAGATAAGATGATCCCTAATACTAATTCCAATGATAGTGTTCCCCTTGTGTGTGTGCACCACTAAGAATGTTCTCCGTTATGAAATCATCCATGATGATCGGGGGCTAGATATATTTGCGTTATCATACGGTGGGTGTAAGCCATGTTGCACTGCAATACACACAAGTTGGAGTTGGTGAGTCTAGCATATGCAGAGATAGCCTCGGAACACAAGAGACTGAAAGGTCGACCATGAGTCACATGGATGATGTGATTGGCATTGGAGAATCTCTACCTTTGAAGCTATGTTGTTGGCCGTGATGATCGGCGGTTGCATAGTGAATTTGGGATCATGTGATCGCTAAAATCGTCCAGGAGATGACTATTTTAGTGGGAGCTCAATTATGAATTGAACTCAAATTATGAACTTAGTCTAGATGTCTATTTGCAAATATATTAATAGATCATGGCCTATCCCTTTGAGGTACTTTGTGACCATGGGAAATTTCTTGCTGGATTTGGAACTTAGCAAAAAGGGTCTAACTTCATAGATTAATACCCACACCTAAGGGATGTCCTCGTAATAAAATAATCTTCTCTTCTTGATACAATAACCATTACGAGATAGTCCGATGACTCCACGATGTTTTTGTTTTCTCCATTTATCATCCAATAAATCATTCTCCATTCGATGGAGAGTTGGACTACAATTTTTGTTTCTTGAAAATAAGGCACATAATGTATGAGCCGTTGGATGAGTTTTCTTCTGTGATGGATGAAAACAAGATATTTGGAGAGTCACTCAACAATCTTGCATTAGAGTTGAGAACTCTTAGAAGGGCTTGATTCCAAGTGAAGTTCATGGATGAAAATGGTATATGTCAGATATACAAAGTTATAAATGTAATTCTTGCAAAACTCGTTGCAGTTTGCAAAGTATTGATACTTGTCCTATTTTGTGAAAACAGGATGATCTGCTTGAGAATTGCTAGAATTGAGGCAATGTGGCTTGATGACGGCAAACAAACTAGTTGATGGACGACATCACTCCTTACCTCAAAGTTTATCATTTGGATTAGTGGACTTAAATAAAATTTTATAATCCTTGTTTAAGTGTATTGCTTTTGGCGAGACGATTATTCATATGAATAAGTTACAAGCCAGTTGTACCATTCTTATGAGTAATACCTTGATGGTCACATTACAATTATAAATGAGTTATTATCATCACTATGTTAATGATATTAGTTTAAGCATTTATAAAGGATTAGAATGCTAAGAGATATCCCAAAATTTAATAGTGACATGACACTATTTTTTAAGTCATGGTGGTTATTGCATGTTCTTCATTCTAAATGAAGGTCAGGGTCTTAGATATTTGATCTAGAGACTTTGCAAAACCATGCCTCGTTTGGCAAGATGACTAAAACTCCGCATTCTGGCAAATCAGTGATATGCGAAGAAATGTTGAATTTTATACATAGTGATGTATCGTATTTTCAACAAATAGTGGAAATCTTCATTTCATTGTGGGATATTGAATTAACAGGAATACAAAGTATCTTCGATTTGATCGATATGACTGAAGTATTTAAGTTAATTTTTGGCATAAAAGGACTTGTGAAAGATGTTTCACAAATTATGATAATTGGACAAATTCAAAGTGTTGATATGTCTAGATATCATAATCATTTTATATTAGATACATATGGTCTAACATTATCTCTTATCAGGGTTATAGTTATCATTTAGAGTTAAAGATCGAAATAAGCAAACACTCGTTTGAAATACAAAGGAACATCTAAAGATTCATGGAAACAACACCATAATAGTTATGGCACATTCGAGTTTCTGGAGATTTCGATGATTCAAAATCGTGGCGAATAAACAAGTATTTGTAGTGTATTAGTGTATTCTTAGGCAACTATGAATACTTGTTCCACAAAGGGCAAACCTGCTGTTGTCTTCAGTCGATGTGTCTTGATGAAGATACGACTGGAAGAAAGTAAAAGATCAAAACAAGGTATTTAACCTTACCTCCTGATTGTTAAGTGGTGCCACGAAATTTGTTTCGTGAAACCAAATTCTACAAATAGAGGAGAAACTAATGAGAATATCATAAAGTTTCAGCAAATACTTTTACTAAAGAAAGTAGGATTCAATTATATATTCTGCAAATTTGCGGAATTATATTATTGATTCACTTTTCATGTTATTTGAACAAGACATACCTACGAATTACAAAGAAGCGTGATGAACCTAAGTACGAGAAATGACTAGGAGTCATGAAATCCAATATTAAGTTACAATTTAGATTGCAAAGTAATATGTTACTTGATCTTATTAAGTAAAGATGTTTACTTGATATTTCTAAATGACTACAAAGTCATATGAAGGAAATGAAACTTAATGAAGGACATAAAGCTAGATTTATCACAAAGTATGTTTGGACAAATTCAAAGAGTTGACTACAAATGTAGGGATGCTTGAGTCTATTGGATTTACACCAGCAATATATTGATATTGGAATCTCATAGCTGGAATTCTCAATTTGATGATGATAAAATAATTTTGGAATGTCCAAGATTATTGAGAGGACATTTCATTTGAGTGGGAGCTGGGTAGCTTGGCTAAATCTTAATATGTAAGAGACATATTTTGAGTGGGAGCTAAGTGAAATCCTTGGATCTCATATATGGATGCCATATTTGAGTGGGAGAGTGTCATCATTCTGAAATATGTGAATGACATATGTGAATGATGTGACTGGTATGGATAATATTTAAGTTAGTAAATATGGATGAAGTTGAACAAGTTATTAAACAAAGAAATCTATTGAGATAGATTGGTGAAGTTTAAATAAGCACTATTGTCGAATGCTTCCTGGATTTGATTCTGAAGATGTTTAGAATATCCTAGAAAAAGATTCTGGAGTACTTCAGACTGGAACAAGATAAGAAAGAAGTTCTTACTTGGAAAAAGCATTGAGTTAGTCTCAGTATTACAACTATGATTAAAAGAAAGAAAGAGATGCATTGCATCTCCTATGCATCAGTCATAGGTTCTTCCATACAACCATATTGTATACTCGACGTAATGTGACCCAAGGATTTGGTTGGAAGGACATGTCTTGAAGTGATTTCCTTAGTAAATCACTGAACCAGAGTTAAGTTTGTTCTTAAATAAAGCAAAGTTAAGCACATAGTTGCATGTTATGCACTAGGATCTACATAAAGATAGAAGTATAGATTTGCCTAAAGAATACTACAAGAAATGTGCTAAATGGTGACCCCAAATATTGGTCATAGAAAGGTCATAGTAATCCATCTATGACCTTTCAATGACCAAAAGCAGTAGGTCACATACCGAGGGTTACTATGTAAGATCCTACGTGGAAAATCCATGACCAATTGAAAAGGTCGTTGATCAAATTCATCATGATCCAGTTTGGTACTTTACATGGACCAAGCCCAACAATTGTTGTCTTTTCTTATCTGGGACTTTTACACTACAATTTTCTTTGGGCGTTAGCCTTTACATTCTAGTTTTTACGTGCCATGGCCTTTGAGGTATAATATCATTTTTGGGCTATGGCCTTTTCAGTACATTTGTATTTTATTTTGAACCAAATACGATTGTATTGTTTGGGTCGTGGCCTCTCTTCAATCCGAGAGGCCTTTCAAATAGACGCTCAAACCAAACTGGCCCAGCAACATTTCCAACAAGATAATTTATAAAGCACAAGTTTAAACTTTAGCATTTCAACTCAACATCATGACAATATCACACCACATGATAGCAGATAAATTCAAAATAGAGATAGTATCACACCACATTTGAACTCACATCATAAGTAGACAGGAAAATTTAAAATATTAACACAACATATAACCAAACATAGAGTTGATAGAGACAACACAACATATTTCACTAGTGGCTTTCTATGCGTGGAGTGGAGCTTTCTACTCCTCAATGGCGTACTTTTCGCTGACGTAGATACATCCAAGTAATTTCTAATATCCTTCTTCACATGTCATTTCATCAGTGATAAGCAAAGAAAAACTAGCATAAGTGATACGAATTGGATAAACTAGCAAATTTTGTAGTAGAGTTCTTAATCAACAAAAATATTGTGGTAATCTAGCAACTAAAATCCACTATCACAAGCTAGAAGAATATATGGTTATAAGAGAATATTGTCCAAATTCTACACAGAAACATGACCCACTAACAAGTACACCAAGATGGTTACATAAACCTATCATCTCTACTTACAACATCTAGTTCTGGCAAAAGGAATCAGATAATGATTGAATAACACGCAATAAAAAAACAAGAAACCACGGTATTTTCATGAAATACTTACCATCATAGAATTACCAAAAATAATATATAAGATGTTACAGCAGAAAAGGAGATCATACCCTGAGAAACACTAATGTGTACATGCATCAATCATAAGTAGGATAATTGAGCAACCATGTACGTATGTGGAGTCACATAGATAAGAAACAAAGATGATATGTTCTGGAATGACTATGAGAACTTGACAAAAGAAACTAAGAAAAATCATATGGTATAAACAGCTCTCAGGTCCACTACTAGTTCCTCTATGTCCATGATATATGGGTTTATTAACACTAAATGGAGTTTGAACCTAACTGTCCTCATTGCAGTCAGAATAAACTTTGCTTCTACATAACAACAAAAATGTTATGTCTACTTCCTTCCTCAAATAAATAAATGGGGTATTAATCTTGCTATTACAGAGTAGAAACATAGACTCGCCTTTTCCGAATAATAGACGTACAATTCAGTTTGAGCATAAAAAAGCAAAGGATTTCCTGATGCAGTCCGACCTACGGTCGTTACCACATCATGGTCTCCAACTTACGCCAAGTCGTCATGCACTCCAAAGGTGAATCCGTTCCTCTATGCGAGCCCACTTCCTACCCTATTGAATGGTATGCTACTTCATACTCCGTCACATATGCATGATAGGTTCACAATGACAAGTACGGAGGCAAGGGAGGAAGCCCGAAACATCAAGCCCGACAAGACGGAGGCTTGGAAGAGGAGGCGGAAGAAGCCACGGCTGAACCACCGGAGTCTCCGACCTACACCGAAGTCTCTGGTCCTGCTACACCGGAGTCTCCGGTCCTGCGCACCGGAGTCTCCGGACCGACCCCCCAAAGAACCGACCAGGGGCCAGTCGACGCCACTCCGGGAGGCGACACGAGTCTCGGCCTACAGAGTCTCCGGACCCTACATAGGAGTCTCAGGCCTACATGATGGGCCTGCGTGCACGCCCTCTGGCTGGCCCATGTACCTTCGTACAAACCCTAGTTTTATCCCCAAACTACCCCTGTTTATGTGGCTGGCCTATAAATAGAGCCCCCACCCCTTCATGTATCCCTTATGCATAGATGATAGACTAAAGACAACCCCCATTGTGGAATCTCTAGTTTTGCCTCATCCCCTTTACCAAGGGGACCGACTATCGTCACCAACCTCGATTGGACTTTGCATCACGCATCCATCGTTGAACAAGGCCTTGGAGTTCGTTGTCTCGTCTCCAAGTTGTCAAGACCCTCCCCAAGGTGTTCTTCCCTCTCCGATGTGGATTTGAGGGAGCACGTTGACCGATCTTTCCTTGCGAGGATTCTATCGGACGGTGGCGCCGTTGAGCAATCGCATCGGCCTTGTATCGTGTGAGTTTTGCGTGTGTTCATCGTGTTCTTCGCGAGGTGTGTGTTCACTTCCGCTACCTTCTCCCTTTTCCCTCGCTTTTCCATCGATTTGACCACGAGACCCGTGAAGATCGGGCCACCCAAGAGGTTAACCCCTCCATCATTTTCCTCTAAGAAGCACAAAGAGTAATCATGAAAGAGGAATGATGGATGGCAAAATATAGACTGTCACATCCCAAAATTTTCCAAATTTTTGAAATGTGAAAAATAAATAAACAAAGGAAATAATTGTTGAAATTTAGGGTGAAAAGAAACGTTTTGCTTCTAAATGGAAACATCAAAACCCTACTTGAACAAAATTTGAATGAAAAGGGAATCCAACAAATTTCAAACAAGTGAAATGCATCCATCAATGAATGTATCTTAAAATTTAAACATTTGGAAAAGTTAAACCAAAACCCCAAATCTTAATGAAATAAATAATTCCCAAAGATCAAATGCATTTTATGCATGGAAAGAATCTTGAATATAAATACTTGGGAAAATAAACCAAAACCCTAAAACCCTAATGGAGGAAAATCATTTCCAAGATCTCTCTAAGACTATGGATTTTATCCATATAAAAATTCAGCAACAAACATTTATAAGTGATCAAAAATGATAAACAAAAATTGATGTAGCCCCACGTATGGTCATTACCACATCATGTTCTCCAACTTACACCAAGTCGTCATGGACTCCAAAGGTGAATCCATTCCTCTATGCGAGCCCAATTCCTATCCTATTGAATGGTATGCTACTTCATACTCCGTCACATATGCATGATAGGTTCACACCGACGAGTATGGAGACGAGGGAGGAAGCCCGAGGACTCGCGCCCGACAAGACGGAGGCTTGGAAGAGGAGACAGAAGCTCCAGTGGAATCGGCGTCGCACCAGCCAACAGTTCCACCACGGAATCTCGGCATGACCCCAATGAACCGGCGCCCGGAATCCCGGCCGGGACGGTCGACCCGGCACCACCGCCGAAACCGCTTGCAGAGAGCCCTTCTGGCGCCCGACCGGAATAACCGGCGACGACTGGAAATCCCGGCACCAGATCCCACTGGCAACTCACCGCGGAATCCCACCGCACGCGGATCTGGGTTTGATGCCCTAGAATATTCCCTTTACTTACCCCTTTGCCTAGTTTATTCCCAAACTACCCCCTTGTTAAGTGGCTGGCCTATAAATAGAGCCCCCCCACCCCTCATGTACCCCTTAGGCATAGATGATAGACTAAAGACAACCCCCATTGTGGAATCTCTAGTTTTGCCTCATCCCCTTTACCAAGGGGACCGACTATCGTCACCAACCTCGATTGGACTTTGCATCACACATCCATCGTTGAACAAGGCCTTGGAGTTCGTTGTCTCGTCTCCAAGTTGTCAAGACCCTCCCCAAGGTGTTCTTCCCTCTCCGATGTGGATTTGAGAGAGCACGTTGACCGATCTTTCCTTGCGAGGATTCTATCGGACCGGTGGCCGCCGTTCGGGAGCAATCGGCCTTGTATCGTGTGAGTTTTGCGTGTATTCATCGTGTTCTTCGCGAGGTGTGTGTCCGCTTCCGCTACCTTCTCCCTTTCCCCTCGCTTTCCCATCGATTTGACCACGAGATCCGTGAATATCGGGCCACCCAAGAGGTTAACCCCTCCATCATCTGGTATCAGCAGCTTTTGGTTGCCACGGATTTCTCATCAATTTGGTGTTTTCCCCATAAATTCGAAAATTCCACCAAAAACAGCCCCAATTCGTGTTTTGGATCGATCTGTGATTTGAGTGGGTTTTGGTAGGTTTTGATCCGTGGATTACTTGCTAAACTTGTTGATCTACCTTCCCATGCGTTCCCATGGCCTAATTCCTTGATTTCCCCATCAGATCTGAAGTTTCCCATCGAGTTTTTCCGCAGAAAATCGAGTTTTCGCGTTCCTGAACTTGTTCCGGCGCCAGATCTGGTGAACCGGAGCTCCCGCCAGAATTTTCGGTCAAAATTCCGGTCAGACTGGACCTACCGCCGGAATTTCCGGCGAGAATTCCCGTCCCGCCGACCTGGTCGCCAACAGATTTAGCTTCTCACGGTTTTGAGCATAACTTTTGCATTCGAACTTGGATTTTGGTGTTCTTTAGCTTGTTTCGAAGAGGAGAAGGAGCTCTACATCATCATGCATGTTGTTCATTCTATCTTGATGTGGACATCCCTTCTATTGATACAACCGTTGTACCTATAGCAACACACATACAAGGACCCATCACAAGATCTCGTGCCAAACAACTTAACTATCAGGTACTTTCGTTTCTTGGAACTATTCCTCACATACATGAGAATATGATGCTGCCTAAATCAGATGTATTTCTTACTCTTAGGAATGATGGACCAAGCATGGATGAGAGGGACAAGCATTGGAGCATGGCCATGCATGGAGATGGCAGCAAGCATGTGATGATCCAAGAGAAGGCCACGGATGAAGATTTCAGAACTTTGAGGCCACCATAATGAAGAAAGAAGGCTTGGACGAAATATTCAAGATCAATACTTTACGAATTCGTCCATAGCTTAAAATGTTGCTGCGACACCTTTTATTTTGGGCCAGGCCCATGTAATTTTTGCAGGATTTTAATTAGCCACTTTTTAGAGTCCGTATTTGAGGGGAAAAGGACTTTTAGGGTTGGATTCGGCCACCACTTCCATGGCTGCCGAAACCCCACCTTTTCATAAATACTCCCCATAGCCGTCCCTCTAGACTCGGATTTTGTTTAGACATTAAGTTAGCCATAGTCGTAACCCGCCAAGGCTCGGCGTCATGAGGCCTCTTGTACTTCGCACCTATTCAGGATCCCACCTCTTCAATAAAGCTTTCCTCTTAATCCACAATATCTTGATTGCAATATTGGTTCTTACTTGTTCTCGATTTCAGGTAGGAATTAAGACCCTCGCTGGTTAGGCTGATCGTGTTCCCGCAGGATCGGTAACCTCCAGGAGATTGGCCTAGCGATTGCATTGGCGCTCGTGCTCGCACGTGTAGTCGGATCGTCAAGCCCGAACTCCACCAAATCGATTATCATCATCTCATCGAAAGATCAGACACCTTTGCCCTATCAAGTGGTATCAGATTTCAGGTTGCTCGGTGAGATTTTACTGTTTGCGTAGATTAGATCTGTTTTTACCTATAACCCACGAAAAAGCCAAAAACACAGTTAGAGTTCAGATCCATCCCATAACCAATCTACGCCTCGCATTATCTTTTCAGTTTTTGCATTGTTGAATTTGTGTCTACATCGTCGCGTCGAGTTGCTTATTGTGTCGCGTCGTGACATCGTTGGTGATCTAGGCTCGCGTCTCTAGTACGGTCTAGCCTAGGACCAGCACAGTACCGTCGTTGAGCATTCTTTCAACTTTTGCATTGCTGTTTTGATAATTGCTAACCCCTTTGCTAAGCCTTCCCGAGCTCACAGATACTCTCCACGTGCGGTGTTTGACTCACAGTAATCGCTTGGTTCAATCTCTGGACCCACTGATCCTCGCGGTTGCACATCGCCTTTTCCTGCTGTTTGGTAAGAACTTGTAAGAGCTTCGTATATTGCTTGACGGATTACGCATGCCTTCCACCATATTTCCGTAGTATATACCTGTGCTTTTTAAGGACTAACCATGACAGATACTTCGCGGAACCCTGCCACAATGACGAACGAAGAACTACATGCCCACTTCTCCGCGCTCTTGGTCAGTCGCGCTGAAGACGTGGATACGCGCCTAGGGGAGTTTGACACCAAGCTCACCAACGCCGTGGACAAGATCGATGGACTCGAGAAATCCTTCAACGCCAAGCTTGACGTTCGGTTCAAGGAGCTTTTGAACAGATTGCGGCACCGCACCCACACATGGCGCCAGGCGCATTCGATCACGGGTCGATGCTGGTTCGTTTGCCCGTACCCAGCTGACTACCGCCTTGGTGGCGACACGAGACTTCCGCATGACTCTGCTGCGACATTGAGAACAGACGCGGTACTACTACTCGACCATTTATTTGACGATTTGTTGACGAGGAGGTTGAACAACCTCCACAGTATTTGGCCGTCCCGACATTACTACCGCAGCTTCGACCACGGTATGTGATGATGATCATGTTGCAAAGCTTAAATAAAATATTCCATCTTTTGAGGGTAAATAAAATCCTGATGCTTATCTTACATGGGAGATGGAATTAGAAAAACGTTTTGCATGCTTAATATATCCTGAGAATATGCGTGTTAGTCCGCTACATGTGAATTTACTAAATTTGCTTCCCTTTGGTGGTGCGAGTATTGTCGTTTAAATCCTACTCCTATTCCTAGTACTTGGACTGCTTTAAAAACTGCTATGCGTGTTCGTTTTGTACCTCCCACTTATCAACGTGATTTACTAAAGAATCTGACACGTTTAGAGCAAGGGAAAAATTTAGAAGTGTATTATCAGGAATTGCAAGCGGGATGGTTCGGTGTGGTCTTGTTGAATCTAATGAACAAATGCTTGCACGTTTCTTTGGTGGATTAAACAAGGACATTCAGCACATATTAGATTATAAGTAATATAATTCTATCACTCGTTTGTTTTATCTTGCTTGCAAAGCTGAGCGTGAAGTGCAGGATCGCCAAACACCATGGAGGAGGACTAATAATTCTGCAGTCGCATCCACTTGGACATCCCGACAATCGCCTCCTCGTGATTCGCCACCAGCTACTACCACATCCAAGGCCACCACAAGATTTCCGGTGCTTCTCCACCATCATCCAATGCTCCTTTCGTAGTGCATCTTCTATGGCTTCCACGGGTAAGACAAAGGATATACAATGCCGCAAGTCTTTGGGGTTTTGGTCATATTGAGAGACGATTGCACAACACAACGTGTGATGATGGTGCGAGAAGATGGTCAATCTGATTCAGCGAGTGACTTGATGAAGATACACTAGCCCTTATTTACGCTCGAGATGGAGACAATTCTGATCTTGATGAAGAGACAGAGGTAATGGGAGCTGAAGCTGCTGATCAATACAAGAGCTTAATTACACAACGTGTGTTGAGTGTGCAATTGAGCAAATCTGAGCAAGATCAACGCCACAACCTGTTTCAAACACGTGGTGTTGTCAAGGACAAAGCTATACGGATCATCATTGATGGAGGGAGTTGTAATAATCTAGCCAGTGTTGACATGGTAGAGAAGCTTGCGCTTCCAACAAGACAACGCCCACATTCATATTACATCCAATGGTTTGAGAGTTCTCGCAAGATCAAGGTAACAAGAACGGTACGCGTGCATTTTACTATTGGTACATATTCTGATTTTGTTGATTGTGATGTTGTACCTATGCAAGCTTGTTCTTTGTTACTTGGTGGACCATGGCAATTTGATAGAGAATCTGTTCATAATGGCAAAACTAATCACTATTCTCTTATGCATGATGGAAAGAAAATTGGTCTAAACCTATGACTCCCGAACAGATTTTTAAAGATGATCTTGCTAGAGCTAGTAGAGCTAAAACTGAGGAGAAAAATAAAAGTGAGAATCATATTGTTGCTGCAGATTTTATACCACCAAAGAACACTAAATCTGATTCTACACATGCTACTGAAATTCGTTTGAAGAGTCCATGTATGCTTGCAAATAAAATTGATATTGCTGAACTAGATGTAAACAATACTCAATGTTATGCAATTGTATGCAAAGAGGTTTTGTTTTCATTTGAGGATATGCCTCCTTCTTTGCCACCCGCTATTGCTAACCTTTTGCAGGAATATGAGGACGTCTTTCCCGCTGAGCTGCCACCAGGACTACCTCCTATTAGAGGAATTGAGCACCAAATTGATCAAATTCCTGGTGCCACGTTGCCCAACCGCGCGCCATATAGAACCAATCCAGAGGAGACAAAGGAGATACAACGCCAAATTCAGGAACTACTCGACAGAGATCATATTCGTGAGTCCCTTAGCCCCTGTGTTGTTCCTATTATTTTGGTACCTAAGAAAGATAGTTCTTCACGCATGTGTACTGATTCTAGAGCTATCAATAATATTACTATTCGATATCGTCATCCTATTCCACGTTTAGATGACATGCTTGATGAATTGAGTGGATCTACCATGTTTTCTAAAGTTGATTTGCTTAGTGGTTACCACCAGATTCGTATGAAATTAGGAGATGAATGGAAAACAACATTTAAAACTATGTTCGGTTTATATGAGTGGTTAGTAATGCCGTTTGGTTTAACTAATGCACCTAGCACTTTCATGAGATTAATGAACGAAGTTTTACGTGCTTTCATTGGACGTTTTGTGGTAGTCTACTTTGATGATATTCTAATTTATAGCAAATCTTTAGAGGATCATTTGGACCATTTACGTGCTGTTTTCAATGCTTTACGTGATGCACGTTTGTTTGGTAACCTTGAGAAGTGCACCTTTTGCACCAATCGAGTTGCGTTTCTTGGCTATGTTGTTACATCACAGGGTATTAAAGTGGATCCAGCCAAGATTGAAGCTATTGAGAATTGCGCTTGAGCCCAAGACGGTCACACAAGTGAGGAGTTTTCTTGGCCTCGCTGGTTTTATAGGCGCTTTGTCAAAGACTTTGGATCAATTGCCGCGCTGAATGAGCTTACCAAGAAGGATGTGCCCTTTGTTTGGGGCGATGCACAACAATAGGCCTTCGTCATATTGAAAGATAAGCTAACACATGCTCCCTTACTCCAACTTCCTGATTTTACTAAGACTTTTGAGCTTGAATGTGATGCTAGTGGAATTGGTTTGGGAGGGGTGTTATTACAAGAGGGAAAACCTGTTGCATATTTTAGTGAGAAATTGAGTGGGGCTAGTCTGAACTATTCTACTTATGATAAAGAATTATGCGTTGGTTCGGACATTAGAAACTTGGCAACATTATCTATGGCCTAAGGAATTTGTTATTCATTCTGATCATGAATCTTTGAAGCATATTCGTAGTCAAGCTAAGTTGAATCGTCGTCATGCAAAGTGGGTTGAATTTATTGAGTCTTTTCCTTATGTTATCAAACACAAAAAGGGTAAAGATAATATTATTGTTGATGCTTTGTCGCGCCATTATACTTTGTTATCTCAACTTGACTTCAAAATATTTGGATTAGAAACTATTAAGGAACAATATGTGCATGATGCTGAATTTAAAGATGTGTTGCAGAATTGTAGAGATGGTAGAACTTGGAACAAGTTCGTCTTCAATGATGGATTTGTGTTCCGTGCTAACAAACTATGCATTCCAGATAGTTCTGTTCGTCTTTTGTTGTTACAGGAGGCGCATGGAGGAGGATTGATGGGACACTTTGGTGTCAAGAAGACGGAGGATGTTCTTGCTGCACACTTCTTTTGGCCACGTATGCGTCGAGATGTTGAGAGATTTGTGGCACGCTGCACTACTTGTCAAAAAGCTAAGTCTCGCCTTAATCCACATGGTTTATATATGCCTCTTCCTGTTCCTAGTGTTCCTTGGGAGGATATTTCTATGGACTTTGTTTTGGGATTGCCACGAACACAGAAGGGGAGGGATAGTATTTTTGTTGTTGTGGATCGGTTTTCTAAGATGGCACACTTTATTCCTTGTCATAAAACGGATGATGCTGCGCATATTGCTGATTTGTTCTTTCGTGAAATTGTTCGTTTGCATGGTGTGCCAAATACTATTGTCTCTGATCGTGATACTAAATTTCTTAGCCACTTTTGGAGATGTTTATGGGCTAAGTTGGGGACTAAATTGCTCTTTAGTACTACATGTCATCCCCAAACTGATGGTCAAACTGAAGTAGTAAATAGAACTTTGTCTACTATGTTGCGGGCTGTTTTAAAGAAGAACTTAAAATTGTGGGAAGAGTGTTTACCTCATATAGAATTTGCTTATAATCGTTCACTGCATTCTACCACAAAGATGTGCCCGTTTGAGATTGTGTATGGTTTTGTGCCTCGTGCACCTATTGATTTATTGCCTTTACCTTCTTCGGTGCAACATAATTTGGATGCTACACAACGCGCTGAAATGATATTAAACTTGCATAAGACTACTAAAGTTAACATTGAACACATGAATGCTAAGTATAAACTTGTTGGGGATAAAGGGAGAAAGCATGTTGTGTTTGATGTTGGCGATCTTGTTTGGTTACATTTGCGTAAAGATCATTTTCCTGATTTACACAAGTCTAAGTTAATGCCACGTGCTGCTGGTCCCTTTAAGGTGTTCGAGAGTACCGACTTTGAATCGACTAGAGGGGGGGTGAATAGGCGTCTACCAATTTTAATTTGTTGCACACTTTTAGGCTCAACGAGAAAGGAAGTTATCTAGAGATGCAACTAAGTGAGCAACCTAAATGCAAGAAAGCGAACACAAACCACAAAAACAGTAAATAGCGAGGAGTAGAGGAAGGAGCAGTAATCAGGCGAGGGACACGGAGATGTAATTCCCGTAGTTCACTCCAAAGGAGCTACGTCTACGTTGGAGAGGTGTCAGGGCCACACAAGGTCACCCGAGCGCCACAAAGGCCTCACCTTCTTCTCCGGTGAGCTCCCCCACAAAGGAGGCCTCACAATCCACTAACCGGTGACCTTGAAGGCGCCAACCAAAACCTTTACACCAAGGTCGAGGGGGAGGCTCCACAACTCAATTGGAGGCCCTCAACGACACCTCGAAGCTTTACAACACATGCCTCAGCTCCGGGGATGCCCTACACCATCTAGGGTTCCAAGAAACGCAAGAGAAACAGGATCCACAAAGGATGGAAGGGGAAATCAATTCTTCTTTGTTGGAAGTGTAGATCTAGGTCACCTCTCTCACCTCTCAAAAGATCAGGTCATTTGAGTGGCTAGAGAGAGAGATCTAGTGAGGTGAAGCTCAAGCTTTAATGGAGGAGAGAGAAAAATTCGAGAGGGGGTGGGAGGAAGAAGAGGGGTGCCTTAAATAGGCCCCTCGCCTTCTGACCAATTACAGCGACCTCACCGAAGTTCCGGTGAGAGGCCGGAAGTTCCGCTGAGCCTGGCTCCAACGATCATCGATCGCGTTGACGCCCGCTCGAAGCAACGGAAGTTCCGGTCAAAACGGACCGGAAGTTCCGGTGCACTTCCGACCAAGTTCCGATCAAGTTCCGGCAAATAGCACACTTCAAAACAGAAGGTTACTGAACCGCCACCGGAACTTAGGCGGAACAAGGGGCGGAACTTTTGGGTCGCGAAGCGAGTCTGACCGGAAGTTCCGGCCTTCAGGCGGAAGTTCCGCTCAAAAACTTTTGCCAGGAAAAGTTCCGAGCAAGTTCCCAAGTTAAGCAAATAGCACACTTCAAAACAGAAGGTTCTTGCGCCCGAACTTTAGGCGGAACTAGCGTCGAACAAATCGTAGAAACAGCCATGAAAAAGGTTTGAGCGGAACTTCCGTCTATGACGGAAGTTCGGTGAGACATAAAAGGCCCCAACTGAACAGGAAAACTCTCTCTCACGGAATAATGGGATGGCTGTGGCGGTGCATATAGGTTTGTGCAAGAACAAGTGATTTCCCACAGCCTTCCAACATGGACCCCCTCTTAATAGTACGGTGACCTAAAAACATCAACCAGAAAGAAACTAGGAGAAGACTAAAAAGGCCACCGTCTTCAAAAGATCACAAGAGAGCATCCATCACAATAGAATGAGACAACAACGACGTTTCCCCTGAAACTCAAGAGCACAGTTAAAAACACGGTTGGGATTGTCATTTAACACCAAAAAACATCATGGGAAGATATAGTCCTTTCAATCTCCCCCTTTTTGGTGTTAGATGACAATCCCACAGATTTGCATAGAAACAACACAATCTTTGCAATGGACGGGGCAGGCTCCCCCTGTATGTGTGCAAGGTAGAGAGAAGACCCCTAAGGACTGAACTAGCACACATACACGGAGGCTCCCCCTAACAATTGCAAAGATAGCACAAGTACAAAAAGGGATAGAGATCATACCAGAACCAACTAAAAGTGGTGGAGACAAACGGAGTAATAATAACAACAAGAGCAATGAGGCTCCACCACCATAGCAACAGCCCAGAGATGACAATAAGATACCACACTCACGGCAAAGTATAAGATACCACAAAGATACCACATAGTCTCAAACATAACATACCACATGGTCCACAAGCACACATAAGTTCACGGACATAAAACCACAAGCACACAAATAAACTAGAGAGTTCGCGAGTAAGGAAAGATCAAAGGCAAGAACAGGCTCGCGACTCAACCCATGCAAATCCCGTAGACAACCTAATAGACATCTTTCTCCCCCTTTGGCATCGAGACACCAAAAAGGAAGAAGAGATCAAACTACGCGTCCCATCCATGAGAAGGGGAAGGATGAGAAGACTCAGGCAGACCAGTGACCTCCTCCTTAGACTCATCTTCAGACTGATTCTGGTTGTTAAGTAACCCAATCCTCCTTGGGAGCAGTGATAGAGCTAGAGACCGGTGAGCAAGGAATATTGAGGGCTGCCATGATGGCCTTCTGGCGCTGAACATTGTGACGCTGATCAACATAAGCCTGATACTCGCGGTCCTGCAGAAAGCAGAAAGTCTTCTTCACTTTCCCAAGCAGCTTCTTTGCCCAAGATGGCTGCCTCTGGAGAGAAGGACCACCAGTGTTATGGGGAAACCCTGGGGTTGGGCCGATCTTTCACGAATCCCACGAGAAACGAGGGGGAAAGCGGTGGTCGGGGGATGAAATCGAGGGAGGAGATGAAAACCACGAACACACGCAAACCAAAACATGATACACGCCTATCCCTCATGCCGGTGGCAACCGGTCCAACATAATCCCTAGGATCGGTGTTGGGCGAAGCTCGCTCTCCACGCCAACAACGGGGGATGAGGTGCTTGGTGAGATCTTGACGACTTGGGGCGAAACCGAGAACCCAAGGCCTTGTACAACTTGAACGCACTAGGCAAGATCCAAGAGGGGGGTGGATAATCCGGTGCTCCTTGGTAGGAGCATGAGACCAATAGATATAAGTTCCTCAAAGGGTTTCCTTAATATCTATTATTATCCAAGTCTAGGGTTTACAATGGAGGGTGGGGGCTATATATAGGCCAACCACATAAACAGGGGTATTTTGGGAACAAATAGCAAAATATAGATAGGGTTACAAGGCGCTGGGCCGAATTAACACGATCAGGTTCGTGGTCGTCGGTAGTACGGTCCATTCGACCGGTAGTACCGGCCGCGGTAATACCGCTTCCTGGCGTAGTACCGCTTTGTCTGGGACTTCTTGGGCCTTCTGGTGGCGATGGCGAGTGGTGGCTTGGGGCCAGTAGTCTGTCCGGCCGTAGTACTGCACTGTGATGTGAGAGTTTTGGGAGCGCTGGGTCTTCTTTGCTGGCGTAGGTGATAGTGCCGTAAGCGGAGTACTGGTCGCCAGTCCGAGTAGTACTGGCGAGAGTGTTTGGTCTCTTCTTGGTGCTCCTCCGTCACTGTGGGTCCTTCTCTCAGACTGATGATGCACAAGGTATGGGTATGAAGTAGCAGCCATCCAAGGTGCATCAGTCACACAAGGAGAGGAGCGAGTTCCCCTTAGCTTGGAGGAGTTTGGCTCGGGCGCGAGTCATGGGTCCACTTGGGAAGCTCGTGGAAGTAGATGTAGTAGCGGTCGTAGGACGGGCTGCATCAGCTCCCCCCCTTGGGAAAGAGTCGTCCTCGACTCTTCAACCTTGTCAACTTCATCTTCTCCATGGTAGGGTGATAGGTCCTTGACATTGAATGTCGAGCTCACAAGATACTTGGATGTTGGGATATCAATGATATAGGCGTTGTTGTTGATCCTCTTTAGCACTTTGAATGGTCCATCACCTCTTGGCTTTAGCTTGGAGTCGCGTTCCTTGGGGAAGCGGTCTTTACTCAAGTGTATCCACACAAGGTCGCCCTCTTCGAAGATTATCTCTTTCTTGTTCTTGTTTAGCCTTGATGCTTGGCGAAGGACTTGTTGCTCGATAGTAGCTCGTGTATCTTCATGGAGTTTCTTCATTGTTTGGGCACGCTTGACAACATCCATATTGGCACGTTCATGAAGTGTTAGTGGAAGGATATCGAGTGCGGTGAGAGGCTCGAAGCCGTAGACGATCATGAACGGGCTCCTCATGGTGGTGGAGTGCTTGGCGCGGTTGTAGGCGAACTCGGCGTGTGGAATACATTCCTCCCAGTCTTTAATGTTCTTCTTTATCAACACCCGGAGGAGTGTGCCAAGACTTCGATTGACGACCTCGGTTTGTCCATCGGTTTGAGGATGCGAGGCGGCGAGAAGAGGAGCTTGATGCCGAGCTTGGCCATGAGAGTCTTCCAGAAGTAGCTCATGAATTTTACGTCGCGGTCGGAGACGATTGTTCTTGGCACACCGTGTAGCCGAATTATTTCCCTGAAAAACAAATTTGCTACATGTGAAGCATCATCGGTCTTATGGCGGAATGAAATGTGCCATTTTGAAGCGATCCACTACTACAAATATAGAATCATGTCCATGTTTAGATCTAGGCAAGCCTAACACAAAGTCCATGCTAATGTCCGACCAAGGTGCATGAGGAATAGGCAATGGCATATAAAGACCAAAGGGGTTGGACTTAGACTTAGCTTGGATACATGTAGTGCATCGTTGGACGTGGCGCTCCACGTCGCGCTTCATCTTTGGCCAAAAGTAGTGAGTGGAGAGCATGTCATATGTCTTGTCACGGCCAAAGTGACCCATAAGGCCTCCACCATGGGACTCTTGAAGAAGCAAAAGTTGGAGCGACGATTTCGGAATGCAAAGCTTGTTTTGTTTGAAAAGAAACCCCTTATGCAAGTAGAAATCATCAATCCCTTTGTCTATTGAACATTGTGCAAATATTGGTCCAAAGAAAGGGTCGGACGCGTACAAAGATTTGATGTCATCAAGACCCAAGACATTTACTTCGAGTCGTGTAAGAAGGCTTGTGTTTTTGCGAGACAAGGCGTCCGCTACCACATTTTCTTTGCCCTTCTTGTATTTGACAATGTAAGGGAAAGATTCCATGAACTCAACCCATTTTGCGTGCCTTTTACTCAAATTGGCTTGGCCCTTAAGATACTTCAACGACTCATGGTCGGAATGGATGATAAATTCTTTGGGCCAAAGATAGTGTTGCCACACTTGAAGAACTCGAACCAAGGCAAAAAGTTCTTTGTCATAAATGGGATAGTTGAGGCGTGCGCCATCAAGTTTCTCACTATGGTAAGCAATAGGACGCCCATTTTGCATAAGGACGCCACCAATGCCAATACCACTAGCGTCACATTCAATCTCAAAGGTTTTTGTGAAATCCGGTAATGCAAGAAGTGGTGCTTCGGTGAGCCTATTTTTGAGCTCATCAAAAGCCTTTTGTTGTGCTTTTCCCCAAACGAACGTGACATTTTTCTTGGTCAATTCGTTGAGGGGGCAAGCAATGGTAGAAAAGTCTTTCACAAAGCGATGGTAAAAGCCAACCCATGAAAACTTCGAAGTTCACTAACATTTGTAGGGATGGGCCAATCTCGTATGTCCTTGACTTTTGAGACATCAACTTCAATGCCATTGGAAGACACGACAAAACCAAGGAAAATCAGCTTGTCTTTTGCAAAAGTGCACTTTGGGAGATTAGCATAAAGCTTTTCATGACGAAGGATTTGAAGGACCTCCTTAACATGAGTAACATGCTCCTCTAGTGACTTGCTATAGACAAGGATGTCATCAAAGTAAACAACTACACTCTTCCCAATGAGAGATCGCAAAATATGGTTCATGAGGCGCATGAAGGTAGATGGAGCATTTGATAAGCCAAAAGGCATAACCAACCATTCATAGAGACCAAGCTTGGTCTTGAAGGCGGTTTTCCACTCATCACCTTCGGCCATGCGAATTTGGTGGTAACCACTACGAAGATCAATTTTCGAAAATATAGTGGCTCCACATAACTCATCAAGCATGTCATCAAGACGTGGTATAGGATGTCGATAACGCACGGTGATAGCATTGATTGGACGGCAGTCCATGCATAACCGCAACGTATCATCCGTTTTTGGAACTAGGATCACGGGGACCGCGCTTGGGCTAGTGCTTACTTGGATCAAACCTTTGGAGACTAGTTGGTTGATTTGGCGTTCGATCTCCTTCGTCTCTTCCGGGTTTGTGCGTCTGGCGCGGTTTGGGAGTGGTGCGCCGGGTATGAGGTCGATGCGGTGCTCGATTCCACGGAGAGGAGGAAGGCCATGAGGAAGCTCTTCGGGAAATACATCTTGGAATTCCTGCAAAACAGCCATCAAAGAAGGAGGAACATTTGTCAAGTCGTTAGTTCCTTGCGCTAGTCCCTTGCATACAAGGACATAGTGCAAGATGGATGGGTTGTTCCGCACTTCTCTCATCTCACTTTTGGTGGCAAGAAGAACACTCTTAGTTTTTCCACTCGAGTTTGGCTTGTAGCTCTCACTCACTATGGTGTGGTTCTCTCGCTCACCACTCTTCTCACAAGATGGTTTTGTGTATTGCGCCCTCGTTAAAGCTTTTGCATTGTCCGCAATTATTTGGCTAGGAGTCATTGGTTGCAACACACAAGTTTTGTCAAGCCATTTGAAGGTATAAGTGTTTGAGTGACCATCATGCAAAGCACGCTTGTCATATTGCCACGGCCTTCCGAGCAACATATGGCAAACCGTCATTGGGACCACGTCACATTCCACCGTGTCCTTATAGGGTCCAATTGAGAACGTTACCGAGACGGTGTGCTTGATCTTGACGGATCCTTGGTAACTTAGCCATTGGATATGGTAGGGGTGTTTATGCGGATGGAGGGTGAGGTTGAGTTTCTCACACAATTCCGTGCTTGCAAGATTGTGGCAACTCCCTCCATCGATGACAACTTTGATGGACCTCCCATTGATACCGGCCCGAGTTTGGAAGATGTTTGATCGTTGGTCTTCATTCTCATTGGCTTGAGTAGTTAAGACCCTTGTGACCACAAGCGATGGACTTGCGTCATGCTCACACATGAGTAGCTCTTGGTCGTCTTCCAAATGTTGCCTTGCCATGGCTTCCTTTACCCTTGCATCAAACTCTTCTTCACTCAAGTATTCTTCATCGCCGTTGTCATGGATGAACAAAACTTTCTTGTTCCCACATGCGGCCGACTTGTGTCCCTTGCCTCCACACTTGTAGCACTCACCATTGAATGGTTGTTCATCTCTTGTGTACTTGCCACTTGGGGGCAGTTTTCCTTGAGGAAGGGTTGGCTTGACGGGAAGCTTGGTGGTATTTGAGGAGCTTCCACTTGGTGTTGTCGAAGTAGTGGTTGGAGCTTGCTTGTATGTGAAGTATGTCTTTGGCTTGTTGAACTTGATGTCCTCTTGCACTTGACGTTCGGCCTTTGATGCAATGTGCACAAGCTCAACCATGTTGTTGTACCGTTGGAACTCGGTGATGCGCTTGATAGGATGGTTCAAGCCATTGAGGAAACGTGCCATTGTTTGTTCATCACGTTCTTCAATGTTGGCACGGATCATGTTGAGCTCCATTTGCTTGAAGTACTCTTCCACGGTCTTTGTTCCTTGACTAAGCGTTTGAAGCTTGTTGAAGAGGTCACGCGTGTAGTGTGAAGGAACAAAGCGAGATCTCATATGAGCCTTCATATCTTGCCAAGTTGAGATTGGAGGCTCTTCTTTTGATTCACGAGCGAGTTGGACTTGTTCCCACCAAAGGTTGGCATATTCATCAAACTCGAGGGATGCCATGGCCATCATCTTCTCATTACTAAAGTTGTGCATGCGGAAGATCTTGTCAACCTTGAGTTCCCATGAGAGGTATTCTTCGGGATCATTGGAACCGGTGAACTTGGGCATGGTGAACTTGAGCTTGCCGAAAGTTTCTTCCTCATTGCGGTTCGGTTCGCGGTTGCCATGATATTGGCGGCCATCGTCATCATCCGAGCTCTCATGTCTTGCTTGTTGATGGTGGCGTTGCTCTTGCGGTTGTTGAGGTGCCGCGTTTGGTGGTGGAACTTGGTTTGGACGACGAGTTTGGGGAGCTTGCTCTTGTTGTTGTCGCGGTTGAGGACGAGGAGGAGGTTGTTGGTCCTCACGGTGAGCTTGGGGAGCTTGCTCTTGTTCTTGTCGTGGTTGATGCCGAGGAGCATTATCTTGCGCCATGTGGCGAGGAGGACGTCGAGCCGCATGCGCAATGGGCTGCTCTCTTTCTTCATGTTGTGGAGGAGGCTCGTCGTTTAGGTCATGTTGACGGCGATGACGTTCATGTCGAGGAGGACGCCTTGGTGGGTCTTCGAGTGCTTCACGCCACCGGCGAACTTGTTCTTCCACTTCGGATGCTTCACTTGTTGTGGAAAGAACATGTCGATGGCGATGAGCATGGTGGTCCATGTGAGGTTGTTCTTGTTGAAGCACAAGTGCCCTTTGTTGTGGCCGGTCCGCTTCACGTCTTGGAGGTCTTGCGGAGAGGTCACCATCATAGCTTGACGTTGCGGCGTGTCACGGAGATGGTACCGCTTGAGAAGAGCTCATGGATTGAAGGACGGGTCCATCCCGGTGTCTTGAAGCGTGACGGCGAGGAGCACTTGATTCGCTTGAGGAGTGCCGTGATGAGCTTGAGTCGCGCGAGCGTGGCCTTGCTAACCCATCAATGAGGCATTGAAGCTTCTCATCCGTTGAGGCGAGGACACGACCAAGAGCTTCATTTTGATGACCGAGGTTGTGTTGCATGGCATGCATTTGGCCTCGGACTTCCTCGAAGTGGTTGTCGATGTTCTTGAACTCCACTCGGGCTTCGCTAAATTGTTCATCTTGTCGCCGCTCAAGGGCTTCACAACGGTAGTTGAATTCTCCTCGAACCTTCCAATGGTCCCATCTTGTCATGTATGGATTGTCGTCCTACGCAGGTTGTGGTGGTTGGGACGGCTCGCCATTACTGTCCATGATGCAAAGCCGACACGGGTTGTATATGGAGAGTAAATGTGCGTATAGTTAGCCTTTTACCTCACCTTGGAGATTATATCAAACCAATTGCCACACAAAGGAGCGAACAACGTGCAAAGTGAAATGGTAAAGAAACTCACACACAACGGAGCTACAACTCTCAAAAACTTTTGGTGGATGGGTAGGATTGTGGGAAAGCCAAAGAACCAACCGAACGCAAAGGAGAGTCAAAAGTGGAGAAAATCCAACAAAACGCAAGTCAAAAGGAGATGGTCAACTCAAAAGGTGACGAGAACCTACGACTACACACACGTGAGAGAAAATGGGGTTATACGACTATGAAAGTGAGCACGAAATGGCCTAACGAAGACTACGCTCGGGTGTCGTGCCAACGCAAGGAGAGACCACAACTCGTTTGCCAAAAGAGGGTAAGCAACGGATTCGTGCACTTGCCTTGGCGCGCTTCTTCCTCTCTCTTTTGCTTACAAGCTTGATTCTCTCTTTGTATTGGGAGACTATGTATCTTTCTATTTTTCTTTTGCTTTTTCTCTTTTTTTTGATTCTTTTTCTTTTTCTTTTTCTCCCTTGCTATGCTACTATGTTAACTTTTGTATTTGCCCTCACACTCTCACTTTCCAATGGCAAGTGCACAATGCTTAGACAAACACAAAATGAGTTGCTCTCATAGGATGGGTACACACAAAGGAAGATATGGCTACAAGGGTTGACACAAGTTATAACTTAGTTGATGGTGATGATCTTGTGTCGATGGGGCAGGGAAGAGTTTGGGGTCCGTGGTGTCGAAGAGCGCGGCGATGTTATGAAGCTATCATTAGTTGGTGACACGACCGGAACACAAACAACAAGTGGAGAGATTAGCTAATGCAGAAAAGAGGAAAAATGGTGAAACTGGCGTCCAGGGCCGGAGACTCCGGTCTTGGGCCGGAGACTCCGGTGTAGACCGGAGACTCCGGTGCACAGGTCAAGACTCCGGGTGGGAATGCTCGTGTTCTTGAGCGGAAATCACGCCTAGAGTCCTCAAATCCATGAAAATTTGGCCAAAATTGGGCTGGGAAACGAGCAAAAGCTGAACCAACACCTTAGACAAGATTTGAGTGGGATCAAAACCACAAATAACACTCCAAAACGACAGATCGATCCAAAGGCAAATTGGGGCTGTTTTTGGAAAAATTTCAATTTATGGTGGATAGAAGAAAAATTGGGGAAATTGATCAACCTTGCTCTTGATACCAAGATGTTATGGGGAACCGGGGTTGGCCCGATCTTTCACAATTCCACGAGGAACAAGGGAAAGCGGTGGTGAGGATGAAATCGAGGGAGGAGATGAAAACCACGAACACGCATAATCAAAACACGATACACGCCTATCCCTCACACCGGTGGCAACCGTCCAACATAATCCTAGGATCGGTGTTGGTGAGCTCGCTCTCCACGCCAACAACGGGGATGAGGTGCTTGGTGAGATCTTGACGACTTGGGGCGAAACCGAGAACCCAAGGCCTTGTACAACTTGAACGCACTAGGCAAGATCCAAGAGGAGGGTGGACAATAGGTGCTCCTTATCAAGGAGCATGAGACCAATAGATTAAAAGATCCACAAGGGGTGTCTTAATCTATCATTATCCAAGTCTAGGGTTTACATATGAGGGGTGGGGCTATTTATAGGCCAACCACATAAACAGGGGTAGTTCTGGAATAAAACTGGAAGTTTGGGGCAAAATTGGGGGTTACATGGGCCAGGCCCAAAAGGCCTTAACATGCTGGCGGGTCGGTCCGGAGACTCGGTCTGGGTCCGGAGACTCGGTCTAGGCCGAGACTCGGCCAATCTCGGACCCGTCTCGGGAGGGGGCTTCGGGTCCCAGGCTGGGTCTCGATGGACCGGAGGAAGGTCCGGAGACTCCGGTGTAGGGGACCGGAGACTCCGGTCTACACCGGAGACTCCGGTGTGCAGATGATAGGGCAAAGGTGTCCGATCTTTCGATGAGATGAAGATAGTCGATTTGGTGGAGTTCGGGCTTGACGATCCGACTACACGTGCGAGCACGAGCGCCAATGCAGTCGCTAGGCCAATCTCCTGGAGGTTACCGATCCTGCGGAAACATGATCAGCCTGACCAGCGAGGGTCTTAATTCCTACCTGAAATCGAGAACAAGTAAGAACCAATATTGCAATCAAGATATTGCGGAATTAAGAGGAAAGATTTATTGAAGAGGTGGGATCCTGAATAGGTGCGAAGTACAAGAGGCCTCTGCGACGCTCGAGCCTTGGCGAAGTTGCGACTATGGCTAACTTAATGTCTAAACAAAATCCGAGTCTATGGGGTCGGCTATGGGGAGTATTTAAGGGCGAAAAGGTGGGGTTTCGGCCAGCCATGGTAGTGGTGGCCGAATCCAACCCTAAAAGTCCTTTTCCCCTCAAATACGGACTCTAAAAAGTGGCTAATTAAAATCCTGCGAAAATTACATGGGCCTGGCCCAAAATAAAGGTGTCGCAGCACCATATTAAGCTATGGACGAATTCGTAAAGTATTGATCTTGAATATTTCGTCCAAGCCTTCTTTCTTCATTATGGAGGCCTCAAAGTTCTGAAATCTTCATCCGTGGCCTTCTCTTGGATCATCACATGCTTGCTGCCATCTCCATGCATGGCCATGCTCCAATGCTTGTCCTTCTCATCCATGCTTGGTCCATCATTCCTAAGAGTAAGAAATACATCTGACTTAGGCAGCATCATATTCTCATGTATGTGAGGGATAGTTCCAAGAAACGAAAGTACCTGATAGTTAAGTTGTTTGGCACGAGATCTTGTGATGGCGCTGAATCGTATTGACCATCTTCTCGCACCATCATCACACGTTGTGTTGTGCACTGTCTCTCAATATGACCAAAACCCTAGCACTTGCGGCATTGTATATCCTTTGTCTTACCCGTGGAAGCCATAGAAGATGCACTACGAGCAGGAGCATTGGATGATGGTGGAAGAGCAGCTGGAAATCTTGTGGTGGCCTTGGATGTGGTAGTAGCTGGTGGCGAATCACGAGGAGGAGCTGATTGTCGGGATGTGCAAGAGGATGTGCGACCTGCAGAATTATTAGTCCTCCTCCATGGTGTTTGGCGATCCTGCACTTCACGTTCAGCTTTGCAAGCAAGCTGAAACAAACGAGTGATAGAATTATATTCCTTATAATCTAATATGTGCTGAATGTCCTTGTTTAATCCACCAAAGAAACGTGCAAGAATTTGTTCATTAGATTCAACAAGAGCACACCGAACCATCCCCGTTTGCAATTCCTGATAATACTCTTCTACATAATTTTTCCCTTGCTCTAAACGTGTCAGATTCTTTAGTAAATCACGTTGATAAGTGGGAGGTACAAAACGAACACGCATAGCAGTTTTTAAAGAAGTCCAAGTACTAGGAATAGTAGTAGGATTTAAACGACAATACTCAGACCACCAAAGGGAAGCAAATTTAGTAAATTCAAATGTAGCAGCACTAACATGCATATTCTTAGGATATTTTAAGCATGCAAAACGTTGTTGTACTTCCATCTTCCATGTAAGATATGCATCAGGATTATATTTACCCTCAAAAGATGGAATATTTAATTTAAGCTTTGCAACATGATCGTCATCACGTACCGGTGAGCGAGCGTTGCGGTAGTAATGTCGGGGACGGCCAGCAGGTACCTGTGGAGGTTGTTCAACCTCGTCGTCAAACAGATCGTCGTCGTCGTGGTCATAGTAGTACCCGTCGTCTGTCCCCAATGTCGCAGCAGCAATGGCGGAAGTCCGAGGAGCGTCACCAGTAACCGCCGTGAGTGCGGCTGCAGCCAAACCAGCAATACGACCCGTGATCGAATGCGCGCGCGCCATGTGGGTGCTGTAAAGATGCGCAATCGGTTCAAAAGCTCCTTGAACGCGTCAAGCTTGGCGTTGAAGGATTTCTCGAGTCCATCGATCTTGTCCACGGCGTTGGTGAGCTTGGTGTCAAACTCCTCGAGGCGCGTATCCACGTCTTCAGCGCGACTGACCAAGAGTGCGGAGAAGTGGGCATGTAGTTCTTCGTTCGTCATTGTGGCAGGGTTCTGCGAAGTATCTGTCATGGTTAGTCCTTAAAAAGCACAGGTATATAGTACGGAAATATGGTGGAAGTCACGCGTAATCCGTCAAGCAATATACGAAGCTCTTACAAGTTCTTACCAAACAGGAAAAGGCGATGTGCAACCGTGAGGATCGGTGGGTCCGAGATTGAACCAAGCGATTACGAGTCGAGACACCGCGTGGAGAATATCTGTGGAGCTACGGGAAGGCTTAGCAAAGGGGTTAGCAATTATCAAAACAGCAATGCAAAAGTTGAAAGAATGCTCAACGCAGTCTTGTGCTGGTCCTAGGCTGAACCGTACTAGAGACGCGAGCCTAGATCACCAGCGATGTCAAGCGGCACAACAAGCAATGTATGATGATATGGCACCCTAAAAGCGAACAGAGGTGGAAAATCACTATGATGGCGAGTGTCTAAAACTGATCTCTGGGGTCTAAAAATAGGTTAGCCCCAAAAAATTTCAAATTTTTTATTTTGCTCGAAGCGAGCGTAAAAAAATATTGCTATAACGGCCGATGGAGAAAAGTGATCCCGGGTGAAAAAAGCAGTATAGCGGAAAAAATTTTGGAGGCGGTTCGGACTTTTTTTGCTCTCCTACGGACTTCGACCCAACTCTTAGCTCGACACGACTTTAGCTGAACGGAAACAACAAAGAAGGAAAGTAAAAGAAATAACTAGGAAACAACAACTCTACTGGACTCGTACCATAGCGGAAAAGCGATCGGATCGTGTTTGCGGTAGGAAGGCGGTGGCGGAGTATTAGGGTTTATGGTGGCGGAATATGGTGGCGGAATATGGTGGCGGTGATCGGCGAGTGTGGCGGTGACTATTATGATCGAACTCGAAACTCTAAGGGCGAGACACTAAGACCAGCAACTCGGCGACGATGTGAACACAAATTCAACAATGCAAAAACTGAAAAGATAATGCGAGGCGTAGATTGGTTATAGGATGGATCTAAACTCTAACGGTGTTTTGGCTTTTCGTGGGTTATAGGTGAACACAGATCTAATCTACGAAAACAGTAAAATCTCACCGAGCAACCTGAAATCTGATACCGCTTGATAGGGCAAAGGTGTCCGATCTTTCGATGAGATGAAGATAGTCGATTTGGTGGAGTTCGGGCTTGACGATCCGACTACTGCGTGCGAAACCTGGCGCCAATCGATCGCTAGGCCAATCTCACGGAGGTTACCGATCCTGCGGAACACGATCGGCTGACCGTGAGGTCTTAATTCCTACGAAATCGAGAACAAGTAAGAACCAATATTGCAATCAAGATATTGCGAATTAAGAGGAAAGCTTTATTGAAGAGGTGGGATCCTGAATAGGTGCAGTACAAAGAGGCCTCTCGGACGCTCGAGCCTTGGCGAAGTTGCGACTATGGCTAACAATGTCTAAACAAAATCCGAGTCTATGGGGTTGACTATGGGGAGTATTTAAGGGGCAAAAGGTGGGGTTTAGGCCAGCCATGGTAGTGGTGACGAATCCAACCCTAAAGTCCTTTTCCCTCAAATATGGACTCTAAAAAGTGGCTAATTAAAATCCTGCGAAAATTACATGGGCCTGGCCCAAAATAAAGTGTCGCAGCACCATATTAAGCTATGGATGAATTAAAGAGTATTGATCTTGAATATTTCCAAGCCTTCTTTCTTCATTATGGAGGCCTCAAAGTTCTGAAATCTTCATCAAGTGGCCTTCTCTTGGATCATCACATGCTTCGCCATCTCCATGCATGGCCATGCTCCAATGCTTGTCCCTCTCATCCATGCTTGGTCCATCATTCCTAAGAGTAAGAAATACATCGACTTAGGCAGCATCATATTCTCATGTATGTGAGGATAGTTCAAGAAAGCGAAAGTACGATAGTTAAGTTGTTTGTACGAGATCTTGTGATGGGTCCTTGTATGTGTGTTTGTGGTACAGCGGTTGTATCAATAGAAGGGATGTCCACATCAGTGAGCTCAGGGCTCCTTCTCTTGGTCTGCTTCCTTGGTGGCTTGGTGTGGTGGTGTTGCTTCATATCGAGGATACACAAGCGTGCTGCATGAAGTAGCAAGCCATCCAAAGGTAGTCCAAAATCACATGAGGAAAGGAGCGAGTTAACCTTGGCTTGTAGGAGCTTGGCACGGGCGCGAGTCATTGGTCCACTTGGGGGACTAGGTGTTGTAGATGGAGGTGCGTCCATAGGACGGGCTGCATCAACTCATCAAGCATGTCATCAAGACGTGGTATAGGATGTCGATAACGCACGGTGATAGCATTGATTGGACGACAGTCCATGCATAACCGCAACGTATCATCCGTTTTTGAAACAAGAATCACGGGGACCGCGCTTGGGCTAGTGCTTACTTGGATCAAACCTTTGGAGACGAGTTGGTTGATTTGACGTTCAATCTCCTTCGTCTCTTCGGGTTAAATGCGATATCTTGGCGGTTTGGGAGTGGTGCGCCGGGTATGAGGTCGGTGCGGTGCTCGATTCCACGAAGAGGAGGAAGGCCATGAGGAAGCTCTTCGGGAAATACATCTTGGAATTCCTGCAAAATAGCCATCAAAGAAGGAGGAACATTTGTCAAGTCGTTAGTTCCTTGCGCTAGTCCCTTGCATACAAGGACATAGTGCAAGATGGCTGGGTTGTTCTGCACTTCTCTCATCTCACTTTTGGTGGCAAGAAGAACACTCTTAGTTTTTCCACTCGAGTTTGGCTTGGAGCTCTCACTCACTATGGTGTGGTTCTCTCGCTCACCACTCTTCTCACAAGGTGGTTTTGTGTATTGCGCCCTCGCTAAAGCTTTTGCATTGTCCGCAATTATTTGGCTAGGAATCATTGGTTGCAACACACAAGTTTTATCAAGCCATTTGAAGGTATAAGTGTTTGAGTGACCATTATTCAAAAGCACGCTTGTCATATTGCCACGGCCTTCCGAGCAACATATGGCAAACCGTCATTGGGACCACGTCACATTCCACCGTGTCCTTGTAGTGCCCAATTGCGAACGTCACCGAGACGGTGTGCTTGATTTTGATGGATCCTTGGTCACTTAGCCATTGGATATGGTAGGGGTGTTTATGCGGATGGAGGGTGAGGTTGAGTTTCTCACACAATTCCGTGCTTGCAAGGTTGTGGCAACTCCCTCCATCTATGACAACTTTGATGGACTTCCCATTGATGCCAGCATGAGTTTGGAAGATGTTCGAGCGTTGGTCTTCATTTTCATTGACTTGGGTAGTCAATACCCTTGTGACCACAAGCGATGGACTTGCGTCATGCTCACACCCAAGAAGTTCTTGGTCCTCTTCCAAATGTTGCCTTGCCATGGCTTCCTTGACCCTTGCATCAAACTCTTCTTCACTCAAGTATTCTTCATCGCCGTTGTCATGGATGAACAAAACTTTCTTGTTCCCACATGCATTCGACTTGTGCCCTTTGCCTCCACACTTGTAGCATTCTCCATTGAATGGTTGATCATCCTTTGTGTGTTTGCCACTTGGGGGCTGTTTTCGTTGAGGGAGAGTTGGTTTGAAGGGAAGCTTGGTGGTACTTGAGGAGCTTCCATTTGGTGTTGTTGGAGTAGTGGTTGGCGCTTGCTTGTAGGTGAAGTACGTCTTTGGCTTGTTGTACTTTATGTCCTCTTGCACTTGGCGCTCGGCCTTCGATGCGATGTGCACAAGCTCAACCATGTTGTTGTACTTTTGGAACTCGGTGATGCGCTTGATGGGATGGTTCAAGCCATTGAGGAATCGTGCCATTGTTTGTTCATCTCGCTCTTCAATATTGGCACGGATCATGTTGAGCTCCATTTGCTTGAAGTACTCTTCCACGGTCTTTGTCCCTTGACTAAGCGTTTGAAGCTTGTTGAAGAGGTCATGCGTGTAGTGTGAAGGAACAAAGCGGGATCTCATGTGAGCCTTCATATCTTGCCAAGTTGCGATCGGAGGCTCTTCTTTTGCTTCGCGAGCGAGTTGGACTTGTTCCCACCAAAGGTTGGCATACTCATCAAACTCGAGGGATGCCATGGCCATCATCTTCTCATTGATATAGTTGTGCATGCGGAAGATCTTGTCGACCTTGAGTTCCCAAGAGAGATATTCCTCGGGCTCATTGGAACCGGTGAACTTTGGCATGGTGAATTTGAGCTTGCCGAAAGTTTCTTCTCCATTCTTGGTTCGATTCGTCGGTTGCCATGATTTGGGTGGTCATCCTCATCATCCGAGCTCTCATGTCTTGCTTGGTGATTGTTGCGTTGCTCTTGCGGTTGTTGAGGTGTCGCGTTTGGTGGTGGAACTTGGTGTTGACGACGAGCTTGGGGAGCTTGCTCGTTTTGTTGACGCGGTTGAGGACGAGGAGGAGGTTGATGGTCCTCACGACGAGCTTGGGGAGCTTGCTCTTGTTCTTGTCGTGGTTGATGCCGAGGAGCATTGGCTTGCGCCATGTGGCGAGGAGGACGTCGAGCCGCATGCACAATGGGCTGCTCTTCCTCTTCTTGAGGTGGAGGAGGCTCGTCATGACCATCATGTTGCCGACGTGGACGATCATGTCGATGATGACGCCTTGGAGGATCTTCGAGTGCTTCACGTCCACGGTGAACTTGGTAGTCCTCTTGGATGCTTCACTTGTTGTTGAAAGGACATGTCGTGACGATGGGCTTGAGTGGTCCATGCGAGGTTGCTCTTGTTGAATCACAAGTGCCCTTGGTTGTGGCGGTTAAACTTCACGTCGTGGAGGTCTTGCGGAGAGGTCACCATCATAGCAGCGTTCGGCGTGTGCGGAGATGTGCAGCTGCGAAGAGCTCATGGATTGAAGAACGGGTCCATCCCGGTGCCTTGAAGCGTGACGACGAGGTGCACTTGATTCACTTGAGGAGTGCCGAGATGAGCTTGAGTCGCGCGAGCGTGGCCTTGCTAGTCCATCAATGAGACGTTGAAGCTTCTCATTCGTTGAAGCGAGTGCACGACCAAGAGCTTCATTTTGGTGACCGAGGTTGTGTTGCATGGCATGCATTTGGCCACGGACTTCTTCGAATCGGTTGTTGATGTTCTTGAATTCCACACGGGCCTCGCTAAATTGTTCATCTTGGCGCCGCTCGAGAGCTTCACAATGGTAGTTGAATTCTCCTCGGACCTTCCAATGGTCCCATCTTGTCATGAATTGTGTGTCATCCTCCGGAGGTTGTGGTGGTTCGGATGGCTCTCCATGCCTGTCCATGATGCAAAGCCAACAAGGGTTGTATATGGAGAGAAAGGGTGCGGAGAGTTAGCCTTTTACCTCACCTTGGAGATTATATCAAACCAACTGCCACACAAATGAGCGAACAGCGTGCAACGGGAAATGGCAAGAAACTCACACACAAATATGCTACAACTCTCAAAAGCTTTTTGGTGGAAGGTTAGGATTGTGGAAAACCAAACGAAACAATCCAAGCAAAAGGTTATTGTTCTATGTGGTAAAGAACCAAAGATCCAAGGCAAAAGGATACGATCTACAAAAACACGGAAAACACACACGTGGAGAAAAACGGGGTTAGCACAACTATGAAAATGAGCACAAAAGGTCCTAACAAAGACTACGCTCGGTTGTCGTGCCAACACAAGGAGAGACCACAACTCGTTTGCCAAAAGAGGATAAGCAATAGATTTGTGCACTTGCCTCGGTGCGCTCTTTCTTCTCTCTTTTGGTGGCTTACAAGCTTGGTATTCTCTTTGTATTGGGAGACTATGTATCTTTCTATTTTATCTTGTTCTTTTCTCTTTTTTTTATTCTTTTTCTCCCTTTCTATCCTACTATGTTAGCTTTTGTATTTGGCCTCACACTCTCACTTTCCGAAGGCAAGTGCACAATGCTTAGACAAACACAAAATGAGTTGCTCTCATAGGATAGATACACACAAAAGAAGATATGGGGCTGTCAAGGTGGTGCAAGTTATACCTTTGGTATTGTTGACGACTTGCAACCGTTGGTGGGGGATGATGTTCGATGTCAGCGGTGTCGTTGACGTGGTGACTTTGATCACGGAAGCTGTTGTGAAAATGGCGACAAACGCAGCGGAAACGAACAAGCGAAGAGGAAAAATCGACAAGCGAAATTGAGGCGTCAAAGGGCAATGAAGCGGTCCCGAGTCGGCGGTAGTACATTGGTGAGGACGAGTAGGCGACGGTAGTACCACTTGTACTACCAGTAGTACGGTTACTGCGGTAATAACGCTTTCGACAATGATGCAGCTTAACGAAGCTGGAATGAGATGAACTTGCCAAAAACCTCAAATTCGTGGGAAATCTGACGAAAGGCTGGGCTAGGAACAACGGGGCTATAGATCGACTCCAAAAACAGATCTATGGACCAAAACCTGAAAAACTCACCAAATCAGAGATCGATCCGAAGGCAAATTGGGGCTCTTTTGGTGGGATTTTTCGATTTTAAGGGGATCAAAGAAAAATTGGGGAATTTAGTGATCAACCGTGCTCTTGATACCAATATGTTATGGAACCGGGGGTTGGCCGATCTTTCACAATTCACGAAGCGAGGGAAAGCGGTGGTGGGAGATGAAACCGAGGAAGGAGATGAAAACCACGAACACCGCACACCAAAACACGATACGCGCCTATATCTCACGCCGGTGGCAACGGTCCAACATAATCCTAGGATCGGTGTTGGTGAAACTCGCTCTCCACGCCAACAACGGGGGAGGTGCTTGGTGAGATCTTGGCGACTTGAGGCGGCAGGAACCAGCCTTGTACAACAGGCACTAGGCAAGATCAAGAGGTGGGTGGATAATCCGGTGCTCCTTGGTAGGGCATGAGACCAATAGATATAAGTTCCTCAAAGGGTTTCCTTAATATCTATTATTATCCAAGTCTAGGGTTTACAATGGAGGTGGGGGCTATATATAGTCCAGCCACAAAGCAGGGGTAGTTTAGAACGAAAAGGTAAATTATAGGAAGGTTACAAGGCACATGGCCGAACTCAGAGCGTTCAGGATCGGTCGGGGCCGGTAGT